>CM029014.1:89636036-90236036 GCA_016801055.1 Panax notoginseng
GTCCATATTAGGCAACAAAATCTAGCAACAAATTTTTTTTCGTTGCCCACGATGAGGAGAAATCAAGTGGTTAGAAATTTTGCAACGAATTTCTAACGAATTTTGTTTTCAAATTTTGCAACGACTTATGAATTTCGTTGTAAAAAGTGAAAGCTTGACACAATCTGCAACGAAGGACAAGTTTCGTTGCTAAACATACACTTTTAGCAATGACTTATAAAGCTGTTGCTAAAGCCCCATTTTTAGCAACAAAAAAACTTTCGTTGCCCACGATGACGGAAAATCAAGTGGACGAAAATTTTGCAACGAATTTCTAACGAAATTTTTTCCCGCCAATGAATTAGCAACGAAATTTTGCAACGACATATGAATTTTGCTGCAAAAAGTGAAAGTCTGACACAATCTGCAACGAAGGACAAATTTCGTTGCTAAACATATACTTTTAGCAACGACTTATAAAGTCGTTGCCCGAAAAATCGTTGCTAAAGGCCCATTTTTTTGTAGTGAATCCTAATGTTCAAGTCTAAGTAATTAGAAAACCCTAATCTAATTAGAAAATCCTAATTATAATTTAGAAACCTTAATTCTTAGATTATAAATCCTAATGTACAATTATGAACATAATTGCTAAATTAGCAATTTTAATTAGGAAATATTAATCCTAATTAGCAAGCTTGAATTATGATTAGGAAATTTTAATATAATTATAGAATCCTAATTATAATTTAGAAATATTAATTTTCTATTTTGAAAACCTAAATTGGAAATATTAGATATTTAATTTGTAAAATCTTAAGGGTTAAACCCTAAACCCTAAGGGTTTGGACAAAAGACTAGTATGTCATTAAAATTAAATGCCAAATGACCTTAATACCCAATTTTGTCATTCTTTAATTAGGAAGTGTGCAAATTTTGCCAAGATTTTGGTGGTTCACTGTGACACCCCCAAATCCCGGTACTTCATTTCTTCAGGATTTGGTGTTCACGTAATCAAAACATTCATTTCTAACTACCCAATTATAATAAAATTGAATAAATAAAACCTGCCCATACAGGACTAAATTTAAATAAATCTCTCAGGTTATCTAACCTTTACAAACATTCATTCATTCATGCGGAATAATTAAAATAACATCCATTACAATCTTTAAACAAGTCTGAAAATAAACTATTCAATCTATTACAAGTCTTCAGTATTGTTTCATCTTTCCTTTCCCTTTACTGGTGCTAGGTACATCACCAGTTTCATCCTTAACTGTAAGAAAGTTTACAGGCAAGAGTGAGCAAACAAAGCCCACTTGAAATAATAATAGATAAATCATTTAACTTTTACATCATTTGTCAACATTAAGCTCAATAGAATTTAACAATATATTCTATTAACTTTTGGAAAGCTTTAACCTTTACTGAGGGTCTAATGACCACGAATCATGTCCACAGTTATAAGTAATTTTTCAACTTAAACTTTAACAGTCATAAGACTATAAGGACTTCAAGTACTTAGGGGGATCAACCCTTCGTACAATGTATTGTGCACAACCATTTCAACGCTAAGCGTAACCTCTTATAAAAGAGTTGTTCTTCTCAGTATTTAGAATACAAGTCCGTACCAAAGTGAGTTTGGTTTGGATACATCATGGGGTAATTTAGAATTCAACGGTAATCAACTAAGGTTTAGTTGATTACAACGACATAACTGTATACTATGGAATAATCATAGTTTAATTGATGTTTATAAATTGACATCATGCTTTAGGGATAATCTAATAGCATACAATTTGAATAATTATAACCTACCTTGCTTGAACAATAATAAGACAAGGTTAATTTAATAATAAACATCCACAACATGTATATAATTGTACATGCTAAACCACAAGTTAAGTACAAGAATAACTTGCTCCAAATAAATTTACACCATTATATGATAATCGAAATTGAAACAATAATTAGTTCAATAACACCAATGATTAGAAAACTTATACAATAAGGAACTTGCTAAATATCAAAAGTTAAGACTTAGAAACTTGCTCAATGTAAAATGTAGGTTTAGGAAACTTGCCTTTTGCACAAGCTACACTTTTACCACTTGAATTGATACCCTAAACATATGTCATATTGACATAATTAGTCCTAACCAACATTGTACATTTATATAAACAATTACATTCATCATATGGGTTGAATTACCCATTCACATAATCAGTTATATTTCAGGTAGATAATACTTAATAACATGATATTTCATAGTCTAATAATACTGAAATTATCATTTAACAATATTATAATAAACACATAACATTTATTTTCAAGTTTTGTACATTTAAACAAAACTGTCAGACAGTTCTGCCAAGCCGCGCCGCGGCGCCACAATTTGTACTGTGGCTCGTGCTGCGGCGCTGAGTCGGTGCTGTGGCTCAGCGATTATACTACGTGCCGGCGCTGCGGCGCAGTGACGGTGTGCTTACGTCATGGTGATGGCGCTGCGACGCCGGAAATGAACTGCTGGGCCGCGCCGCGGCGCGAAATGTCAGCGTCGACTGACAGCTTCGGCAACCATGAAAGAAAAAGCCAAATTGGCCAAAAAGCTCGAATCTAATAGACTAGTTACACTCTATTTTGCACATAAACTTCATACAAACACATTGTGACAATTCCTAACGTGTTTCTATTCATAATTTGTCTAAACATCAACTATAAAACACCTAATTTCAAGGTTTTTGGCAAAACTCCATTATTGATTTTATTTTTCATTAAAATTACCACTGTGATTTTGTTATTCAATCAAAACAGAAATTTCCAAGCATCATGATTATGATTTTTCATACTCTAGAAATTCTTATAATCAATTTATCAATTTAATAACAATTAAAACCTTAATTTCTATTTTAAAATAGCCATACTCATATATATATTTCATATGAACACTGTGATATCTTTTTTTCCACAAAACACATACATACATGAATTACTTTATCTATAATCATATATAAACCCATAAAAACCTTTTTATAACGATTATCATACCAATTATACAAGTATATCAACAATTCATCCTACAAAATATTCTACAGAGAACTTTTTGGGTAGAATAAAAACATGAAACTTTTAGAGAAAGAGATTGAGCTCCTACCTTAGATTAGGAAGATGATAACTATCTTTTTCTCCAAATTCTTTTCTCCAAAACCTTCAAGGAATTCTCTCAAGTTTTATTTCCCTTTTCTCTTTTCTTCTTCTTCTTCTCTTTTCTTTCACTGAGTCTTTCTCTAGTTTACGTATAATAACATAACGTATGTAATAATAGATATATTTAGTATAGAATTTAACTGACATCAGTTATATTATTTTGAAAATCAAAAGCCATAAGGCTTGTTTGGTTAAGCTTAATAAAAATAACCTATTAATCCTTACTCCTTGTTTGGTAAATTGAATTAAAATATAATAGATTAATCCTTATACCTTGTTTGCTAAAATCCTAATAGATTAAAAACTTATTATGCATTAAGCCTTGTTTGACAAAACTAAATTAAACTATTTTTAATTTATTTTGATAACTCCTTTATAGCAAGGTTATTAGTCACACATTCATTTAATTAAATAAATCAATTAAAACATTAATCTATTAAATTACTTTAACACATAAATAATTATAATTTCTTTTAAAATTATAATTTCATTTAACCAACTAATATTTTAAACTAAAATTTCTCATTTAAAATATTATTATTTATTTAAAACCACTATAAGCTCTCTAGCTTATTAATTAAATTAATTATTATAAATCTCATAACAACTAATTTATTTAGCTCCTTAATTAATTACACAATAAATAATTAATTAAATCACATCAATTCTAATTGCCATAATTCGATAAATATTTAATATTGCCAATAAATATTTAATATCTACTATTTAATTATTTATTCAACAAATAATTAAATAAACTACATCAATCAAATTAAGCAATTAATTATTCAATCAATAAACCTATCCATTAAATATTTATATAAATTAATAAATATTTATTACAATAATTTAAAATTATAGAATGTTACATCATTCCCTCCTTACAAGGATTCTGTCCTCAGAATCACAATTCAAACAAATCATTCGTTACATTTTTCCCTACTTACAAAGATTCTGTCCCCAGAATCGAAGACACGGATTAATCAAATAACTCAGGGTAATCTTTCATCATTTTCTCTTCGAGTTCCCACGTAGCCTCTTCAGCGTTGTGGTTCCTCCAAATCACCTTCACAGAAGGTATCACCTTTTTCCTGAGCACTTGTTCTTTCCTGTCTACTATCTGGATAGGAACCTCCTCATAAGATAAATCTTTCTCGAACTGCAACGGTTCATACTCGATCACATGCTTGTAGTCGGGTTTATATGGTCGTAACACAGAAATGTGAAAAATATTATGAATGTTTTCCAACCCTGGAGGTAGAGCTACCTCGTAAGCCACTTCTCCCACTCTTCGCAGCACTTCAAATGGTCCAATAAACCTCGGGCTTAGTTTTCCCTTCTTACCGAAATGAATTTTTCCCTTCCAGGGAGAAACTTTTAGGAATACAAAAGTTCCTACGTCAAATGCACAATCTTGTCTGTGTTGATCAGCATACTTTTTCTGTCTGTCTTGAGCTGCTACCAACCTTGTTCTGATGAGTTTGATAACTTCAGCAGTTTGTTGTACCAGTTCTGGTCCTAACAGTTGGCGTTCCCCGACTTCATCCCAGCACAGTGGAGTTCTGCACTTTCTGCCGTACAATGCTTCGTAAGGTGGCATGCCGATGCTCGCGTGATAACTGTTATTGTAAGCAAATTCCACCAATGGTAGTTGATCTTCCCAGCTTCCTTTAAAATCCATGACGCATGCTCTCAGCATATCCTCCAATGTCTGAATTGTTCGTTCGCTTTGGCCATCTGTTTGTGGACGATAAGCCGTACTCATTCGCAATTGAGTCCCCATGCATTCTTGTAGTCTCTTCCAGAAATTCGATGTAAACCGCGGATCTCTATCAGACATAATTGATACTGGCACTCCGTGCCTCGAAACGATCTCCTTAATGTACAATCTTGCCAACTGATCAAGATTGAATCTAATCTTTATTGGTAAAAAATGCGCTAATTTCGTCAGTCTGTCCACTATTACCCAAATCGCATCGCATCCTCTCTGAGTAGTTGGAAGACCCACCACAAAATTTATTGTGATGTGTTCCCACTTCCATTCCGGTATTTCTAACGGTTGGAGTAATCCGCAGGGTCTTTGATGTTCGGCTTTTACTCTCTGACATGTCAAGCATTTTGCTACGCATTCAGCAACATCCCTTTTCATATTTGGCCACCAAAAATGTCGGCGCAAATCCTGTTACATTTTCGTGCTTCCTGGATGAATTGAATACTTTGAGCTATGAGCTTCAGTCAGAATTTCTTCTTTCAGCTCTAGCACTGCTGGAACCCAAATTCGTCCATCGAACCGTAGTAAACCTTCGGTATCGACCTTGTATTTTACATCTCCGCCTTCACCCAAATTCTCTTTGATTTTCGCACACTCTTCGTCTTGTAGTTGGGCACTCTTCACTTTGTCCATTAAAGTTGGACCAACTTCTATCTGAAATAATTGTTCGTCAGATTCCTTTGGAAATTTGATCTCCAATTTCAGTTTTGTCATTGCTGAAATGAGCTCCTCCTGAGTTGTAATCAGCATCAACTTCTCCCTACCTTTCCTGCTTAAAGCATCAGCTACCACATTCGCTTTGCCCGGATGATAAAAGATCTCACAATCGTAATCTTTTATCAGTTCCATCCACCTTCTCTGACGCATGTTCAAATCCTTCTGAGTGAAAATATACTTCAGACTTTTGTGGTCTGTGTAGATCTCACATTTCTCTCCATAAAGATAGTGTCTCCATATCTTCAGAGCAAACACAACTGCAGCCAATTACAAATCATGAGTCGGATACCCTTTCTCATAATCTTTCAATTGTCTTGATGCATAGGCAATAACTTTGCCGTTCTGCATAAGAACACAACCTAACCCTTTATGTGAGACATCACTATATACCACAAAATTTCCTGTATTATCTGGCAAAGTCAATACAGGTGCCATACTTAACTTCTTCTTCAAATTTTGGAAACTCTCTTCGCACTTCTCCGTCCAAACAAATTTTACAGCTTTCCTTGTCAAATTTGTTAACGGAGTGGCTATCTTAGAAAAATCTTGAATAAATCTTCTATAATAACCAGCCAGTCCCAAGAAACTCCTCACTTCCGACGGTGTTTTTGGTTATTCCCAATTGATTACTGCTTCCACTTTCGACGGATCCACTGAGATCCCATCTTTGTCAATCACATGCCCCAAAAATTGTACACGGTCGAGCCAAAATTCGCACTTAGAGAACTTCGCGTACAGTTTTTCCTTTCTTAGTGTCTCCAATGTCAGACGTAAGTGTTCCACGTGTTCTTCTTGAGTTTTGGAATACACTAGAATGTCATCAATGAATACCACTACAAACTTGTCTAGGAATGGTTTAAACACCCTGTTCATCAAATCCATGAACGCAGCAGGTGCATTGGTTAAACCAAAAGACATCACCAGAAACTCGAAATGTCCATACCGAGTTCTGAATGCCGTTCGTGGTATATCCTCCTTTCTTACCTTCAATTGGTGATAACCACTTCTCAAATCTATTTTCGAAAAGTACTTAGCACCCTTCAGTTGATCAAACAAGTCATCTATTCTTGGCAACGGGTATTTGTTTTTAATAGTGACTTTGTTTAACTCCCTATAATCAATGCAAAGACGCATTGACCCGTCCTTCTTCTTCACAAATAAAACTGGCGCTCCCCACGGCGATACGCTTGGTTAAATATATTTCTTGTCCAGCAGCTCTTGCAACTGAACCATTAGTTCCTTCATTTCTACTGGAGCCATTCTGTACGGGGCCTTCGATATCGGTGCTGTTCCCGGCACTAAGTCGATCACGAATTCAATTTCTCTGTCCGGCAGAAGTCATGGCAAATCTTCTGGAAACACGTCTTCAAATTCTCTCACTACCGGTATTTCTTCTAATTTCACACCTTTCTTCTGAGTATCGACTATGTAAGCTAAATAGCCCACACAACCTTGACTCAACAACTTCTTGGGCTGCATAGTCGTCAGATATTTCATTTGTCTTGGCGACTTCCTACCATAAAATACTACCTTTGACGGAGTCATAAGGTTTACGCACTTCTTTTGGCAGTCAATTATTGCTCCATAATTGAACAACCAATCCATTCCCAAAATTACATCAAATTCCCCGAGTCTAATCGGAATCAAATCTACTAACAAGATATTCCCCTTAATGTTCACCCTACAATTCTTGTAAATGAACCTAACAGGGATTATTTCCTTATTGTAGGGTTTCGGCACAGAAACGCACAGCGGAAATTAAAATTTTAAAGCAATTTCCGAAACCCTAAAACAGGATCCATGCGAAAAATCAATTAATTAAGAGGTTTAGAGATTATACCGATTATGAAAACGAGAGTCTGAAATCGACTGCGCCTCGAATCTCCAACGCAATACAAACCGACTGCGTCTCTACGGTATCCACACGAACGCTCCGCGAATCGTCTTACGATCTGCAGAAGAAGGAATCGCGGTACTAGCCACCAAGGATGAGGATTTTCGGAACTATTTTCTCTAGTCTCTCTCTAAGAGCGGCTAGGGTTTTGTTTTGACGTAAAAACCTAAAGTTTGATATACATCATATATATAGCAGTCAGGAGGAATTAATCAAAACCTAATATTATTAAAATCCGAGTTTATATATATCTTAATTAAGTCTTACTTAATTAATATACATATATATAAATTATCCTATTAATTTAAATTCGTAATTTAAAATTATATCAATCATATTGACATATTTAAATCTTTACAATTTAAATTAATTTCCTTTTAATTACGTTCTTTGTGTGTGACCCTATAGGTTATTATTACGTTGGCAATAACCTTAAAATCATATTATAAAGTTATAAACAGTGAGCGGCATCTAGTAATGCATCACTGCTACCCAAGTAATAATAAGATCGATGATTCGATGCAACCTTTTCGTGACCAATGTTTCAATGTAATTTAATCCTTTTAACCTTAATATCCTAGATTAAACTCGAGTCATGGAATGTGTCATACTCTTCATAATTTAATCTGAGTTTTTCTTGATCAATGAGTAGACTATATGAAACAAATCACTATTTGAGCATGGCCATGCATTTCATAGTCCTACTCAATCAAGAGGCCTATGGATATCACCTATAAAATATAGGATGGTTAAATTCCATCTAGATCACTCATATTACTCACACGATTCATAATGAACCCAATAATCACCTTTATAGTCCACCCTATTAAAGGTGACATTTGATGATATCAAAGTACATAAATTCTCGTGTAGTAATATAGCGGTTTCAGGTCGGAGGACCATTACATCATTGTCACTATGAGAATTACTAATGACACTTCGCATAATGCTCCATATAGAATTCTCATGGTGGGTCTGTCCAGTACATTGTTCTCTAACATGTACCTATGCATTGACTTAATATCTCATATATTTATGACCAATGAGATTTGGTCATCAGTCAATCCACATACTAGTCTCAATGCATCATTGTTGTCCCATCAACAATGATACTCGACTAGGGACATTTAAGAACAATGATACTAATTATAATTATATAATCTCATGTTCAAGTCACATACTTGAAACTATATAATTTGTATCACTATTCTAAGGAATTTTATTATGTTAACAATTATATTACGCAGTAATTAAAATCATAATAAAATCATTTATTTATTCAATCAACAATAATATCAAATGTTAAGCAATTACATCAAATAATTGGCCTCTAGGGCATAAACTCTAACAGTCTCCCACTTGCACTAGAGCCAATCACTCATGTATCTAATACCCATGGAACTAATGTGACCGTCGTGCTTCTGCTGCGACAAAGCCTTGGTCAGTGGATCTGCAACATTATCATCTGTTGGCACTCTTCCTATATGTACATCTCCTCTGTCAATGATTTCACGGATGAGATGGTACCGCCTAAGTATATGCTTGGATCGTTGGTGAGATCTGGGTTCCTTAGCCTGTGCAATGGCTCCATTATTATCACAGTATAGAGCAACCGGATCAACAATGGTTGGAACAACACCAAGTTCAGTGATGAACTTTTTAATCCATACAGCCTCCTTGGCTGCACTAGAAGCAGCAATATACTCAGCCTCTGTTGTAGAATCAGCGACTGTCTCTTGCTTTGAACTTTTCCAGCTAACAGCACCACCATTAAGGCAAAACACAAAACCTGACTGAGACTTATAGTCATCATTGTCAGTTTGGAAACTAGCATCTGTGTAACCCTTTACTGCCAGTTCGTCTTCACATCCATATACCAAGAATGAATCCTTAGTCCTTTTCAGGTACTTGAGGATATTCTTGACTGCTGTCCAGTGACCTTCACCTGGATTCGACTGGTATCTGCTCGTCATGCTCAAAGCATACGAGACATCCGGACGAGTACATATCATTGCATACATGATAGATCCAATTGCCGAAGCATAAGGGATCTTTCTCATACGCTCCTCATCATCTTGTGATTTAGGACATTGGGCCTTAGAGATCTTTATACCATGAGTCACGGGTAAATTTCCTCTTTTCGCCTCTTGCATGTTGAACCGTTTCAACACTTTATCAATATATGTACTTTGACTTAGGCCGAGCATTTTTCTCGATCTATCTCTATAGATTTTGATACCTAAAATATAGGCAGCATCGCCCAAATCTTTCATGGAGAAACATTTTCCTAACCATGTTTTTACAGCCTGTAAGGAAGGAATGTCATTCCCAATAATTAATATGTCATCAACATATAATACTAGGAATACAATGTGACTCCCACTAACCTTCTTATATACACAAGGTTCATCTTCATTTTTAATAAAGCCAAATTCTTTGACTGCTTCATCAAATCGAAGATTCCAACTTCGAGAGGCTTGCTTTAATCCATAAATGGATCGCTGCAGCTTACATACCTTTCCAGCATCCTTTGGAATGACAAAACCCTCAGGTTGTGTCATATACACATCCTCAAGTAGATTTCCGTTAAGGAAAGCAGTTTTGACATCCATCTGCCAGATTTCGTAATCATAAAAAGCTGCAATAGCAAGTAAGATCCTGATGGATTTAACCATTGCCACTGGAGAAAATGTTTCATCATAGTCAACACCTTGAATTTGTTTGAAACCTTTTGCTACCAGTCGGCCTTTATAGGTTTGTACATTACCATCCATGTCAGTTTTCTTCTTGAAAACCCACTTGCACCCGATTGGTTTTACCCCTTCGGGTGGATCAACCAAGGTCCATACTTGGTTAGTATACATGGAATCCATTTCAGATCTCATGGCTTCAAGCCATCTCTCAGAATCTGGTCCATTCATAGCTTCTTGGTAGGAAGTAGGCTCATCCTGATCTATGAGCATCACATCACCGTTTTGAGTCACAAGATATCCATAATATCTCTCAGGCTCTTGGCGTGTCCTACCAGATCTACGAATTCCTTGTGTAATTTGAGCAGGTTCACTTTCCACAATTTCTTGTGGTTCCTGCTCACGTTCCAACTCAGGTTCAATGATATTTTGTGGTTCTCGAATTTCTTCGAGTTCTACTTTCCTCCCACTGTTTCCTTTAGAGACAAATTCTCTTTCTAGAAAAATACCAGTTCGAGCAACAAACACTTTATTCTCAGAAGGTTTGTAGAAATAATACCCTTTTGTTTCTTTTGGGTATCCCACAAAATTACATTTGTCAGATTTGGGTCCGAGCTTATCAGAATCTAGACGTTTTACAAACGCCTCGCATCCCCAAATCTTCATGAACGACATACTAGGACGTTTCCCAGTCCACATCTCATATGGTGTCTTCTGAACCGTCTTTGTAGGAACACGGTTAAGTGTGAATGCAGCTGTCTCTAGGGCATGACCCCAGAAGCTTATTGGAAGATCTGCATGACTCATCATTGATCGTACCATGTCCAACAAGGTTCGATTCCTCCTCTCAGACACACCATTCCATTGTGGTGTTCCAGGTGGAGTGAGCTGTGATATAATACCACACTCCTTTAGAAGGTCATCAAAGTCTTGGCTTAAGTATTCACCTCCTCGATCGGATCGAAGGGCTTTTATGCTTTTGCCAAATTGGTTTTGAACTTCATTCTTGAATTCCTTAAACTTTTCAAAGGATTCGGATTTGTGTCTCATTAGATACACATATCCATATCTACTGAAGTCGTCAGTAAATGTAATGAAGTAATAAAACCTACCTCTTGCTAACGAACTCATGGGTCCACATACATCACTATGTATAAGTCCCAATATATCGCTAGCCCGTTCACTGTGTCCAGTGAAAGGGGCTTTAGTCATCTTGCCTAATAAACAAGATTCGCATTTTTCATATGATTCAAAATCAAATGAATCCAAAAATCCATCTTTATGGAGTTTTGATATGCGTTTCTCATTTATATGGCCCAAACGACAGTGCCAGAGATATGTCGGATTTGAATCATTTGATTTAAATCGTTTTGTGTTTATGTTATAGATAGGCATTTCTAAATCAAGAATATAAAGACCGTTAAATAATTGTGCAACACCATAGCAAATATCATTTAAGTAAAACGAACAACCATTGTTCTTAATTATAAATGAAAACCCTTTCTTGTCCAAACAAGAAACAGAAATAATATTTTTGTTTATAGCAGGCACAAAATAACAATCTTCTAATTCTAAAACTAGCCCAGTGGGCAAAGATAAATGATAAGTTCCTACGGCCAGTGCAGCAACTTTTGCTCCATTCCCAACTCGTAGGTCAACCTCTCCTTTCGCCAAAGTCCTACTCCTTCGGAGTCCCTGCACATTAACACAAATGTGAGAACCACATCCAGTATCCAATACCCATGATGTAGAAGTAGACAAATTGACTTCTATAACATATATACCTGAATCAGAAGTCGTACTTCCTTTTCTTTTCTTCACTTCTTCCAAATAAGCATGACAGTTCCTTTTCCAGTGTCCAGGTTTTCCACAGAAGTGACATTCACCTTCTTTAGCCACCCCACCTTTAGGTTTTAAAGCCTGTTTGGTTTTGGAATTGGGTTTGGCAACAGACTTAGATCCTATCTTCTTTTTGCCTTTCCAATTTCCCTTAGCATTCCCCTTTTGCACCATCATTATGGGAGCGGGTCCTGCCTTTTTCATGTTGTTCTCGGCAGTTCTTAACATGCTCAACAACTCAGTAAGGGGTTTCTCAATTTCATTCATAAGATAGTTCATAACAAATTGAGAGTAGCTGCTGTTCAAAGATTGTAAAACAAGATCAGTTTGGGCTTCCGGAGTGATTGGAAAACCCAACCTATCCAGGTACTCAATATACCCAATCATTTTCAGCACATGTGGACCAACTGGATCACGTTCACCCATCTTGCAGTGATACAACGCTTTGCTTGTATCATACCTCTCCTGTCGAGCATGCCCTTCGAACAATTTCTTGAGATGCTCGATCATCTCATAAGCATCCATTAACTCATGTTGCTTCTGAAGCTCAGCGTTCATGGTTGCTAGCATGAGACAACTCACGTCCAGAGCATCATCTTGATGCTTCTTGTAAGCATTATGCTCCGCACGTGGTGCAGTGACAGCCGGTGCTGCAGGAATGGGCCCATCAAGGACATATAGCTTACGCTCTTGTTTAAGGACAATCCTCAAGTTCCTGTGCCAGTCAAGGAAATTAATCCCACTCAGCTTGTCCTTCTCAAGGACTGATCGTAGTGAAAGACTACTTGTGTTGTTGTTGTTGTTTGCCATTGATATCTACAATTTATAAGTGCCAAAATAATAAGTCAAATTGCAGAGTTGATATTATGTAATTGATAATAGTACATTCAAAATATACCTCCCACTATTTTATTCAAATTAATAGCCCTCACCATTAATTCGGAAAGCATTTTCTATTAAATCTTTCTAGTGAGCCAAGATCCATATTTCATTATGACTTAAGTTAGCTTTGGCTAATCTCTTAAAACATAATTATTTAGGTAGACAACCCTTTGTCAATTATATCATATATAACTCCTGGATAGTTTGGTAAACAACAATTGTTTTAGTCCATCTAATGGTACCTACCAAACTCTATGCCTCTAAGTCCACAATCCTATTGAGATAACTTAGTTAAGTCGGCCCCAATGATTTTAACAGTTTGGATATCACAATTATCCTATCGCATCTTACCTAGATAAATAGGGTACTTTGCTTTGGCAAACCTACATCTATTGATCAAGGTCTTGATGAGTGTTATTCATTGGAAGGCATCTGATTTAGACTTAATAATTTAATGAGGGATTAATTTAGATCTCACCAATTTTAATCTTATTAAGCATGCACATTATTTATCATATCATATCGCATACAAGCATAAATAAAGTGCAAAATTAAATGTGTCACAGTTATGGCCCAATCCACTGTCAATCTTTTCAAGCTAATGAAAGATTGAAGGTCAATCTAAGGTGGTAAAAGATCTTAAAATAAATAGCCTCCTTGGATCTTCCTCAAGCATGTGCCTCCTCTCCATCTTGACATCTTCATCAATTACAGATTATTACATGACATAAAGAAACCTCGAGTTACATTCGAGGGGATTTAGATGAGAAGAGAATATTACATCAGAATTTATAGAAAGGCACGACATGCAAGCCGTATTTCAAAACCAAAAACCACTAACCTATGGGTCAAAAGGCCATAACTGTGCACCATGCATATCACAATAAGCATATAACAATTTATATATAATTAAAGAAAACAATATATAACATATAGGGGACACGACCATCGTGCGCTACGACGGGGGGGTCCAAGGGGGGGTCTCCCCCCCTGGCGGTGGTCCGGCTGTATTGCAGAATTTTTCCATAAAATCTCTGAAACAGTTTCAGAATCATACATTTTAATCCACCAAAACACCCATAATAACAAATCATATAATACCAGTTTCGATTTAATCATATTAAAACGAATAACAGTACACCCAGAATTTATCATATATTTCCAGTTTCGATTAATCATATTAAAACGATTCTTCATGTTTCTAATCCGATTAGAACAGTTATATTGTTATTCCATCGATTAAAGATACGATTAACATTATCATCATATATATTACCAGAATATACATACAACGGAATATCATATATTCAATTTCATATCGGTAAACATGCATCATCATATATCATATATATCGAATACAAGTAAAACACGTAATCTAAATTAATCGTTTCGCAAGTAGCTTTGATACCACTGTAGGGTTTCGGCACAGAAACGCACAGCGGAAATTAAAATTTTAAAGCAATTTCCGAAACCCTAAAACAGGATCCATGCGAAAAATCAATTAATTAAGAGGTTTAGAGATTATACCGATTATGAAAACGAGAGTCTGAAATCGACTGCGCCTCGAATCTCCAACGCAATACAAACCGACTGCGTCTCTACGGTATCCACACGAACGCTCCGCGAATCGTCTTACGATCTGCAGAAGAAGGAATCGCGGTACTAGCCACCAAGGATGAGGATTTTCGGAACTATTTTCTCTAGTCTCTCTCTAAGAGCGGCTAGGGTTTTGTTTTGACGTAAAAACCTAAAGTCTGATATACATCATATATATAGCAGTCAGGAGGAATTAATCAAAACCTAATATTATTAAAATCCGAGTTTATATATATCTTAATTAAGTCTTACTTAATTAATATACATATATATAAATTATCCTATTAATTTAAATTCGTAATTTAAAATTATATCAATCATATTGACATATTTAAATCTTTACAATTTAAATTAATTTCCTTTTAATTACGTTCTTTGTGTGTGACCCTATAGGTTATTATTACGTTGGCAATAACCTTAAAATCATATTATAAAGTTATAAACAGTGAGCGGCATCTAGTAATGCATCACTGCTACCCAAGTAATAATAAGATCGATGATTCGATGCAACCTTTTCGTGACCAATGTTTCAATGTAATTTAATCCTTTTAACCTTAATATCCTAGATTAAACTCGAGTCATGGAATGTGTCATACTCTTCATAATTTAATCTGAGTTTTCTTGATCAATGAGTAGACTATATGAAACAAATCACTATTTGAGCATGGCCATGCATTTCATAGTCCTACTCAATCAAGAGGCCTATGGATATCACCTATAAAATATAGGATGGTTAAATTCCATCTAGATCACTCATATTACTCACACGATTCATAATGAACCCAATAATCACCTTTATAGTCCACCCTATTAAAGGTGACATTTGATGATATCAAAGTACATAAATTCTCGTGTAGTAATATAGCGGTTTCAGGTCGGAGGACCATTACATCATTGTCACTATGAGAATTACTAATGACACTTCGCATAATGCTCCATATAGAATTCTCATGGTGGGTCTGTCCAGTACATTGTTCTCTAACATGTACCTATGCATTGACTTAATATCTCATATATTTATGACCAATGAGATTTGGTCATCAGTCAATCCACATACTAGTCTCAATGCATCATTGTTGTCCCATCAACAATGATACTCGACTAGGGACATTTAAGAACAATGATACTAATTATAATTATATAATCTCATGTTCAAGTCACATACTTGAAACTATATAATTTGTATCACTATTCTAAGGAATTTTATTATGTTAACAATTATATTACGCAGTAATTAAAATCATAATAAAATCATTTATTTATTCAATCAACAATAATATCAAATGTTAAGCAATTACATCAAATAATTGGCCTCTAGGGCATAAACTCTAACACTTATTCGCAATTTCTATGTTCAAAGGAAAATTCAGTTCTTCTCTAGGCAATTCTAACCTCTTAACAAATTCATCAGATATAAACGAGCAAGTAGCACCCGAATCAAATAATACATATGCATCAATATCATTGATTGGGATAATACCTGACACCACATCCTTTGATTGCACAGCATCTTGCACAGTCATGTTGAAGGTTCTGGCTGTGGGTTTGTTTGATGCTGCAGGTCCTGTAATAGCCCACGTACCTCCATTGTTACCTCCTCCATTATTTCTGGTTGTCACTCCCTCCTTCTTCTTAGGACATTCACGAGCAAAGTGATCCTTAGATCCGCACGTGAAGCACACATTCTTCTTTGATTGAGTGTAATTTGGGGCGATGTGACCTTCTTGGCCACATTTGTAGCAAACTCGTTTCCCCATCAAACATGCTCCCTTGTGAAACTTCCCACATGTCGCACACGCTTCAAACTTCTTATTCTGCTGGTTACCCTGCTGGTTTCCAGTACCCATACTTCCATTCCACTTTCTCTTCAAGTTGTTGTTGTTGTTGTTGTTGTTGTTGTTGTTATTGTTGTTGTTGTTGTTGTTGTTTCCACCGCTACCACCTCCACTCTTCATCTCATTTTCATTCTTCTTCTTCTTTTGTTCCTGGTTGAATTTTGTTACCGCCTCGCCTCCACCTTCGGCGAGTACTGCTTTCTCCATTACTGCTGCAAATGTCTTCAACTAGAACAGGGAAACCCTACTGTACAGCCAGGGCTTCAGTCCCTGTTCAAACCTCTTCGCCTTGCGTTCGTCTGTGCTAACCTGATATGGCGCAAACCTCGCCAATTCATTGAATTTTACGGCATACTCGGATACCGACATCGTCCCTTGCTTCAGCTCCAGAAACTGTACCTCCAGCTGACTCTTCGAACTCTCCAGAAATAGGTCTCGAAGAACAACTCCTTAAACCTATCCCAGGTCATCACTCCCGGCCCTTCACGAGTTTTATTGGCCTGCCACCAATAACTAGCTTCTGCCTTCAACATGAAAGTTGCGAAAGCCGTCTTCTGGTCATCCCCTACCCTAGCGACATCGAACACCTTCTCTATCTCCATAATCCAAGTTTGAGCTTTAACTGAATTCATGGACCCACGGAATTCAGGTGGTCCAACCGCCTTAAACTCCTTAAACGTTGTACCATGGTTTTGAGGTTGATTCTGCAACGCACCTGTCAGTAGTGTTACTAGTTGTTGAACGGGATTCGCATCAACATTGTCGTTATTGTTAGTTCCTTCAGTGGTTCTCTGTCGTGTTGGCTGACGTCTGGGAGGCATTTTCTGTTAAAATAAAACACCTATTAGACCATTACTCAACTTCTTTAAGTATTTCTAATTAACTTGCTTCTATAAAAGAAATACCCACATAGCACATAACACCTTGAACAAAATAATAACATTTATTTATTCATAAACTTTCTGAACACATAACACAATAGCATCTCTGCTATCTACATCCTTTCCTAAACTACAAAAGTTTCAGGACAACATCATTATTATCATATCCCATGGTTACTTAACACTAGGGATTTACACATTATTCAATACTTATTACGTACATTACCAACACATTTTTTTTTACGATGATCTATTAAGGTACTTCGTAGCCCTATCACGTTCTTCCTCCATGACTCGAAACATTGTTCTGCGATCTAACACGAATGATGGCAGTGTCTCGAACTGAATCGGATATCCCATGACCCGATCTTGAGCTCGATTAATTGCGGTGTTAAATACTTTATCCATCTCTTCCATCTTCATCCTCTTTGCCTGCGCGTCTCTCGCTGCTCTTCCAATTCGTTGATAAGCTTCCTCATATGCATCTTCAGCTCTTGCCCTCTTAGCAGCTTCTTCACTCAGCCTGCTCTTCAGTTCAGCAACCATCTCGATTAATTGTTCCTTCTCTCCTTCAGTCTGTGTTAGTTTCTCCTCGGCGTTAGTCAGTCGTTCTTCACGATCCTGGATCTCGCCGTCTTTTTGTGTAATTGTAGTCTGTTGTTCAGCTACTATCTCCTACAACTCCTCAACTGTATCCTGAAGTTCCACGTTGCGGTCATGCACCTCATCGTAAATACGGCCTGCTATCGAGTTAAGTGGAATCCTTTCTTCCTCATCCTCCTCATCTGTCTCCACATCATTCTCCTCATCTTCAACTACTGTGACCAACGGGGCTAACTCCCGTGGCAGTAGTTGTTCCCAAACTACCTGAATGTCGCGAGGCTCCTCCTCTATAGGCATTTGAGGTCCCTCCTCCCTAACCTGACTGGATTCTCCGACATTAGTCATTCTGACAACAAAATTTTAAAGTTTTAGTTATTAATCATTCTACCCGACACTCGCGAGCACATAAGTTATAAACACATAAGCACATAAGTGTTTTATTACTTCTTTCTTAAAACTCGATAAGAGTTATCTCCACTATCTTTTCAAAGGTTACTTCCTAAGGCTTTTTCCCCCCCCCACCTAAGGTTCATAACTTAAAGCTTTGATACCAACCTGTGACACCCCCAAATCCCGGTACTTCATTTCCTCAGGATTTGGTGTTCACGTAATCAAAACATTCATTTCTAACTACCCAATTATAATAAAATTGAATAAATAAAACCTGCCCATACAGGACTAAATTTAAATAAATCTCTCAGGTTATCTAACCTTTACAAACATTCATTCATTCATGCGGAATAATTAAAATAACATTCATTACAATCTTTAAACAAGTCTGAAAATAATCTATTCAATCTATTACAGGTCTTTAGCATTGTTTCATCTTTCCTTTCCCTTTACTGGTGCTAGGTACATCACCAGTTTCATCCTTAACTGTAAGAAAGTTTACAGGAAAGAGTGAGCAAACAAAGCCCACTTGAAATAATAATAGATAAATCATTTAACTTTTACATCATTTGTCAACATTAAGCTCAATAGAATTTAACAATATATTCTATTAACTTTTGGAAAGCTTTAACCTTTACTGAGGGTCTAATGACCACGAATCATGTCCACAGTTATAAGTAATTTTTCAACTTAAACTTTAACAGTCATAAGACTATAAGGACTTCACGTACTTAGGGGGATCAACCCTTCGTACAATGTATTGTGCACAACCATTTCAATGCTAAGCGTAACCTCTTATAAAAGAGTTGTTCTTCTCAGTATTTAGAATACAAGTCTGTACCAAAGTGAGTTTGGTTTGGATACATCATGGGGTAATCTAGAATTCAACGGTAATCAACTAAGGTTTAGTAGATTACAACGACATAACTGTATACTATGGAATAATCATAGTTTAATTGATGTTTATAAATTGACATCATGCTTTAGGGATAATCTAATAGCATACAATTTGAATAATTATAACCTACCTTGCTTGAACAATAATAAGACAAGGTTAATTGAATAATAAACATCCACAACATGTATATAATTGTACATGCTAAACCACAAGTTAAGTACAAGAATAACTTGCTCCAAATAAATTTACACCATTATATGATAATCGAAATTGAAACAATAATTAGTTCAATAACACCAATGATTAGAAAACTTATACAATAAGGAACTTGCTAAATATCAAAAGTTAAGACTTAAAAACTTGCTCAATGTAAAATGTAGGTTTAGGAAACTTGCCTTTTGCACAAGCTACACTTTTACCACTTGAATTGATACCCTAAACATATGTCATATTGACATAATTAGTCCTAACCAACATTGTACATTTATATAAACAATTACATTCATCATATGGGTTGAATTACCCATTCACATAATCAGTTATATTTCAGGTAGATAATACTTAATAACATGATATTTCATAGTCTAATAATACTGAAATTATCATTTAACATTATTATAATAAACACATAACATTTATTTTCAAGTTTTGTACATTTAAACAAAACTGTCAGACAGTTCTGCCAAGCCGCGCCGCGGCGCCACAGTTTGTACTGTGGCTCGCGCTGCGGCGCTGAGTCGGCGCTGTGGCTCAGCGATTATACTACGTGCCGGCGCTGCGGCGCAGTGACGGTGTGCTTACGTCATGGTGATGGCGCTGCGGCGCCAGAAATGAACTGCTGGGCCGCGCCGCGGCGCGAACTGTCAGCGTCGACTGACAGCTTCGACAACCATGAAAGAAAAAGCCAAATTGGCCAAAAATGTGACGCCCCCAAAATTAGGTATACATCACCCATCTTGGGTCGTCAGATACATAGTACAGAATACAAATACAACTTAATAATACAACTGTCGTGTACAATACGACAAAACATAAACTGTGAGTTTGAATACAAATATTATCTTCTAGAGAGTATTCATACTCAAAAGGAGTCCTCATTACATTTATTAACACACCATTACATAGAATAGTGAGGACTACTAACTAATACTATTCTTCGGACCATCACTCCGTTCCCCGACTTGCCCCAGCTACGTTCTCATTTCCTGAAGAGAACAGTGAAAGAAAGGGTGAGCTCAACTAGCCCAGTAAGAAATATTATGACTAAGATAATGCAGAATAAATTATCATTAGCCTTCAACAATGTTAAACTGATAAAATATAATAGACATCAAGTTTAACTGTAGCGGAACAAGCAATCCATTAAAAGAGTCAAGTAGAAAATAAACTCAACTATCTTTTATGATTTAAAAAGTTTTTCAACACTGTGATCGCTGGGACTCAGCTTAATAAAATAATCCACATCATCGAATCACCCCTGCACTACGGCCAAGGATATTCGTATATTCATTAATGGTTATGATCATGCCAACAACTGTCCATCAATGCACTACGGGCCAATGAGGACTTTTACCACATCATTTGTAACATTACGGTCATGATTATACCGAATAATCCCTGGTCATAATCATACCAAGTCCATCTATGCACTACAGGCCACAGATGACTTTCAACATTTTATAAACATGAGGATGATGACAATGATATAAGAATTCAATAAAACAAGTTCAAGAATTAATTTATCCAGGAATTAACAACGTCCAAATTGTCAACATGATACTGCATTGTGGAGTAAAATTCAAGAATGCTTAGAAGAATATTTTCTTGAAAAGATACTGGATGAAACGCAACTATCAAGGATATTCCACAAATTTCATGGAGTATAGAAGTCAAAACTTAACCAACTGAGTATAATAAAGAATGGAATAACAAAAGAAATCACCATGCATGCGATAGACCGCACAGACATGTTATTCCAACATAATAATAAATAATGGAACCAGGTCCGGCGTAAACGCACAGACAGGATATTCCGACAGAATAATAAATAATGGAACCAGGTCCGGTGTAAAACACACAGACAGGATGTTCCAACAGAATAATAATAATAACGGAACCAGGTCCGGTGTAAAACACACAGACAGGATGTTCCAACAGAATAATAAACGGAACCAGGTCCGGTGTAAAACACACAGACAGGATGTTCCAACAGAATAATAGAAGAATGTCACCAAGTATAGGGTAGACCGCGTATACTGGTTATTCCAACAGAATAATAACGAATGGAATAACAGAAGTTCTCTTCATGAATATAAAAGAAATAATATTCCCTACCTTAAAAGAACTGGATATTGGAAAAGTGATGTAGCAGAATACTTTTATTCTCTCTCTCTTATTCTCTCTATACTTTCTCTCTCTATAGCTTGAATGAATTCGTGAAAAATAATGAAGCCCTAGGCCTCTATTTATAGAAAAACTGAGGGTGGCTCTTGGTCTTAACGAAGGGTCAAATGACTCTTGGTCTTAACGAAGGATCAAATGACTCTTGGTAATATTGAAGGGACAACTACTATTGACGAAAGTAATTACTATTGACCAAGGTAAATACTATTGACGAAGGTAATTACTATTGACCAAGGTAAATACTATTGACGAAGGTAATTACTATTGACCAAGGTAAATACTATTGACGAAGGTAATTACTATTGACGACGGTAATTACTATTGACGACGGTAATTACTATTGACGAAGAGACTCTTAGATGATGACATATGACCCCCCCATAAAATAACCAAACTTACCACAACGTCTCAATTATTGATTTAATAATATAACATATTATACAGATGATACTATGACAATAATTTAAGAGATATGATGCAGCAATTACTGTAGCAATAATTGAGTATAGCTGAGTGACTTCTCACGTAAACATCAATAATCAATACCGTGTGCTACTATGCAACCACGCGTATTACTGTACTTTTACTACCGAGTAGTTCAACAGTTTTAACGGTAACACCTCAGCCGTTATTTTTATAGAAAGATAATTCTGTCGTTTTCTCAATCCGACAATAATTCCGTTGTGGGGTCCACCAATGATTGTGCCGTCGTACGAATATTCCTCGACAAAAAGAATATTCTCCGACCAAACGAATATTTTATAACAACTTGCTTACTTTGCAAAATTTATAAATATTACCCACAACTATAACATTATATCAAATTAACTCCATAATATTCAAAAATGATATTTATAGAAAATTCATCTTTATTTATAAAAATTGGGGTCTTACAAAAAAGCTCGAATCTAATAGACTAGTTACACTCTATTTTGCACATAAACTTCATACAAACACATTGTGACAATTCCTAACGTGTTTCTATTCATAATTTGTCTAAACATCAACTATAAAACACCTAATTTCAAGGTTTTTGGAAAAACTCCATTATTGATTTTATTTTTCATTAAAATTACCACTGTGATTTTGTTATTCAATCAAAACAGAAATTTCCAAGCATCATGATTATGATTTTTCATACTCTAGAAATTCTTATAATCAATTTATCAATTTAATAACAATTAAAACCTTAATTTATATTTTAAAATAGCCATACTCATATATATATTTCATATGAACACTGTGATATCTTTTCTTCCACAAAACACATACATACATGAATTACTTTATCTATAATCATATATAAACCCATAAAAACCTTTTTATAACGATTATCATACCAATTATACAAGTATATCAACAATTCATCCTACAAAATATTCTACAGAGAACTTTTTGGGTAGAATAAAAACATGAAACTTTTAGAGAAAGAGATTGAGCTCCTACCTTAGATTAGGAAGATGATAACTATCTTTTTCTCCAAAACCTTCAAGGAATTCTCTCAAGTTTTATTTCCCTTTTCTCTTTTCTTCTTTTTCTTCTCTTTTCTTTCACTGAGTCTTTCTCTAGTTTACGTATAATAACATAACGTATGTAATAATAGATATATTTAGTATAGAATTTAACTGACATCAGTTATATTATTTTGAAAATCAAAAGCCATAAGGCTTGTTTGGTTAAGCTTAATAAAAATAACCTATTAATCCTTACTCCTTGTTTGGTAAATTGAATTAAAATATAATAGATTAATCCTTATACCTTGTTTGCTAAAATCCTAATAGATTAAAAACTTATTATGCATTAAGCCTTGTTTGACAAAACTAAATTAAACTATTTTTAATTTATTTTGATAACTCCTTTATAGCAAGGTTATTAGTCACACATTCATTTAATTAAATAAATCAATTAAAACATTAATCTATTAAATTACTTTAACACATAAACAATTATAATTTCTTTTAAAATTATAATTTCATTTAACCAACTAATATTTTAAACTAAAATTTCTCATTTAAAATATTATTATTTATTTAAAACCACTATAAGCTCTCTAGCTTATTAATTAAATTAATTATTATAAATCTCATAACAACTAATTTATTTAGCTCCTTAATTAATTACACAACAAATAATTAATTAAATCACATCAATTCCAATTGCCATAATTCGATAAATATTTAATATTGCCAATAAATATTTAATATCTACTATTTAATTATTTATTCAACAAATAATTAAATAAACTACATCAATCAAATTAAGCAATTAATTATTCAATCAATAAACCTATCCATTAAATATTTATATAAATCAATAAATATTTATTATAATAATTTAAAATTATAGAATGTTACATCATTCCCTCCTTACAAGGATTCTGTCCTCAGAATCACAATTTAAACAAATCATTCGTTACATTCACCAACTTAAAATATCACATGTGCTCTATATCTAACAAATCAGCCAACTTGTGACACCTAGCAACCCAAGTTCATTGAATCTAAATAAAGATCAAAAGTAAGTAAAGTTACTTACTTTCCTAAGCAAACCAACCTAGCCCTTCTCTCTCTTCAAATTTCAAAATCTAGAGTGAGAGAGAGAGAGAGAGAGAGAGAATCAAAGCTAAGAACACTTCATAGCTTGCCCAGATCAGGAATCAAAAGTCAGATTTTAAGATCAAAGCTTAGAAAAGGTATAAACCCTAATCTTCAAAATCTTATGATCTCATGTTAGATGTTGTTGTTTATTGTTTAAAGTTGGGTAATAAGATGTCATTTAGTGATCTGGGTTGTTAGATCCCAGATCCATAACATCAAAGTGCTCGAAATTGGAGTTTTTAGAAATCTAGAAAACTGGAAAAATGGTGTCTGACAGTCAAATGTCAGGTCTCTTAGATCTGTCTCTATTAATGTTTTTAGTGTTTTAATGGTTTGTACTTGTAATATGTTGTAAGGTCTTGGATCTGGAACTTGAATCAAGCCGAGATCATGTGTAGATTTAAAGTTATAAACAGTCAAACTGCGTTGACCGGACACGACTGACTGTTTCTGGGTAACCCAGATTACCCAGAAAAGTCTGACAGTGATATTCATGACCCTAGATCTTGCTGTGTTTAAAGAGCTTGGCCAAGTTATTGTTTTATTGTTGTAGCCTGACATGAGAACTACACATCTATACTTTTAGATTACTCAGATCATGACCAGAATGACGATTAATCGTGGTTAAACCTGCGTTGACCAACTAGCCGGATTAAGATTCTGGGTAACCCAGATCTTCAAGGGGCAGTTCCTGACCACTACTTTGACTGGATAAGATCTCTTAGATCTGTTGTTATTTGACTGACTTAGTGTGTTAGATATGTTCTTTGACATCTCTACTACGATATTGAACCATTAAACTACACATAGTAGCTCCAGAATGCAAACCATAGCTCTAAAGTACCACACTCAAGCTGTTCTTCATTTCTGGGTTAGAACATCCACTGACAAGATTTGGGAGGCTTAGATCTTGCTGATTAGATATATGTTAGCCATGATATTGATTGATTATTGTAGTATTACACTTATACTACATGATTAACACTTGTGCAAGTCCAGAGTCCTTTTGATCACAAATCTAGCAATGGTCAAACATGGTGACTCGAACACTGACATGAGTTTCTGGGTTTTGGCCAAGAACACCAATAGCGACGATTTTGTCGCCTAATGCACCTTTAGCGACACTTAATTTCTGAAAATAATTATTTTATTAAATAATTAGAGAAAAGTAGTTTTTAATTATTAAAAATACATAATAAATTACTAAAAATTATTTTAAAGACTGAAAATTAGTTTTTAATTATTTTAAAAATATTTCATTAATATTTAATATTTTTGGAATATTAATGTTATTTAATTTATTTAATTATAATATTAAATAAATTATTTAAAAATGATTTTAATATTTGAAAAATCATGAAAAATTATATTATGGTATAAGAAAATATTTTAAGTTATTTTTAATGACTTTTGATATTTTGTGATGAATTTCATTAATTAATTAATATTAATGATAATCAGTTTATTTAATAAATATATTAAATAAATTATGGAAAAATAGAATTAATGATTTAAAAATCATATAAAAATAATTTAAGTGTTATAAAAATATTTTAAGTTATAAAATATAACTTTTGATATTTTTTCATGAAAATATTAATATTTTAATTATCGGATAATGAATTTTACTATTTAAAAATCATATAAATATGATTTAAAGATATTAAAAATACTTTGAGATATTATAAAATATGTTATAATATTATGACATGTATTTCATTGATATTTAATATTAAATAAATATTAATGATAATAGAATGTATGATATTTAAATTGGATAAATACGATATTAATGATTGAAAAATAATGATAAATGGTAATAATTATCTGAAAATTATTACGAGTTTATGAAAATTATTTTGATTGATAATATAATTATCTAAGATAATTGTTAAGTATTTTGGCAGAGTTTAATTGAACTTAAACTCGATATTTGTCCGATTAGGCAATCAGGATGTCAGATTGTACCGAACTCGACTCAGACTGTAAAAGTTTGACTTGAGATTAGGTCTTATGTGCTGTATAGACTGATAGTGTTATGTGTTGTTTAGGTTATTTTAAATATTGTGATGATATTATTCTAATTTGTATATCGATTTTATTTATATATTAGGTCTTCAGACAAAACTTATTAAAATGCGTAACGATAATCAACGGAACATGCAAGTTTTTTCTTAACTCAACTTTGAGTTATTTATTCAAATATATTTGTGGTTAATCATTGCTGATTGCCATGTCTATGAATTGTTAAATCATACTCAGTGCATATTGCATGTATTCATCAGGTATAAATGGCTGATCACCTTCATTACCATTCGGTTCAGATATAATTGATATGTTCACATTCAATGTTCATTCAACTATGATAGTTTGTTCATGCTAGTTCGCAATTATATAGTAGAATTGTAGCCAACTTTTGTTCAATTATTTCAATCATGATATATCCTTAATTTATTGAACTTAAACTTGTTGGGTAAACTTATTGCTCACCCTTGCTATATCATGATAAACATTGCAGATAAGGCGAATACATTCGGGTACAAGAAAGGATAAGCTAAGTTCAGATTAGGATAATATATGCAGCTAAATTGTAATAGTATAGTATGATAATAATGTTATATATTAGACAGGTTATGATTTGTGTATAAGTTAAGGTTACTCGACCTTAGGGTTAAGTGTGTAATGTTTAATGTATAAACAATTTATGTTTATATCTTCCGCAATAGTTATAGAATAATTGTACCGTATCCGCGGTGACTTGGGACCCGAATTTGGGGGTTTTACATAATCTAATGGAATCCTCTCTCCCTAATCCTGGTTATTCTCCTCATTTTATATAATTCTTTATATGTCCTTTAATCCTCCTGGAAGTGTCATTGATCAATCAGCTTGAACCAATCCTTCTTGAACTCAAATTCTGAAAAACTCCTTTTTCTTCCCGACGCCCCTGCCCCGGAGGGGTTTTTTTACTAACTAGGCCCGCCCTGGCGGGTGTTTTTATTTTTGCCTCAGTTCTCCCACCCCGGCGGGGGGTTTTATGTGCATAATGTCAACTCCGGACCCCCAAAAACTTGTTTGGTAAAATCTAATTACGCACAACACACAAGTATACGTGGTCAACATGTAATAAAGTGTAAGTACAGTATCGTTCCCACGAGGAATTATTAATACAAATTACCAAATACTAACTCTTAACCAAACTAATTTTATTTAAACAATCAATTTAATGTTATAAAGTAAATTATTTAATTAAACTAATTTTAATTACCACTAATTAAAAATCAGATTATGGAAATTTCAGATCATAAATTCACTTATTACTTCACTTAAATTAATATACTTCTTATCAATTATGCTCACTATTTTGAATTGTCAATCAAGAACACATAAGTAAATATGACCATCTCTCAATGCATCGTACTCAAATCAACTTAAATCCACAGATGATAGAATTAAGAAGAACACCCTACTTAACTAATTCACTATATCTCTATGTGAATTACAATTAAAGAGGATTTTAAGCACATGTTCTCTATCAGATTACATAGGATAAGATAGGTATATCTCTATCCTAAACATAAATTGTGTATTCTAACACCATGCAAAAAACACAATCACATGCTATTATGATCAGATCTAAATCTATAATTCATCTCTCGATTTTATATAGATTATCACGATAATTGTTAGCTAGGCAATTAAGCAATAAACACAAACCATAATAGACAATCCAAGAATAATCACAATAATTAATAGAGAAGCATACTAAAAATAAACTATGCAATAAGTTCCATTATAATCTTAAACAAAAGATTTAGTTAATGATTAATGAATTAAAACTAAGAATCCACAATTGAATAATCATTAAAAGACAAAAATAAGAGTAGAGTGAAGAATAAATCCATTGTCAGCAAATTTTCATCTTCCTCAAGGTCCTGCTCTTGATTTTCAATGGTCTCCAAGTTGCTTTAATCTCCAAAACTAATAAGAACTAGGGTTTTGGCCTAATCTACTCTAATCTAATAGAATCCTCTCTCCCTAATCCTGGTGATTCTTCTCCTTTTATATGCCTCTTTATATGTCCTTTAATCCTTCTGGAAGTGTCCTTGATCAATCTGCTTGAACAAATCCTTCTCGAACTCAAATTCTAAAAAACTCCTTTTTCTTCCTGAAGCCCCCGCCCCGGTGGGTTTTTTTTACTAAATAAGCCCGCCCCGGCGGGGGGTGTTTCTATTTTTGCCTCAGTACCCCCGTCCCGGTGGGGGTTTTGTGTGTATAATGTCTGCCCCGAACCTCTAAAGACTTGGTGGGTAAAATCTAGTTACGCATAACACGCAAGTACACTACAAAAAAAACAGTCATTGCCGACTACCACTGCCGTCGCCTATGACTATAGTGCTATCGGCATTGAGATCATTGACGATGACATATGCCATCGGTACTCTCGTCGCCCCACAGGTCGTCGCCCCTGGTTCCCGTCGCCAGCCGTCGGCATCATTGTCATTGGCGACGGGTGTCATTGGCGACGACCCAATGTCAATGGCGACGGCTATAGCGACGGCAAGTCCGTTGATAAAGACTTCATAAAGTTTTGGGGGGAAAACCTCATTCCCGACGGCATGGCCGTCAGCAATGACTTTTATGGCCGTCGGCAATGCCTTTAACTCATGACTGTCGTTATATCTCATTGGCGATGGCATTGCTGTCGCCATTACCCCCGTCGGCAATGACTATATATATTTTGAATTTTTTTTATAATTTCAAAATTTCCTTGTTCATTTATAAATATAAACGTACACCTGTTATAAACTAATAACAACCATCAAATAACAAGCAAATATCATACAATTTACCATTGAAATAGTAATCCAAATCAAATATATAGATCAAAAATATAATGGCCGTTTGTACAACTCAAAAACTGTATAAGTACATACATGAAACTCAGAATATAACATAAACTAAACTAACTACAACTCATCGCCTGTCTCCATATCATCGACTCGGCGGTCATCACCCTGTACTAGAGGAGGCTGCTCGTCATCAACTCGACAGTCATCGCCTTGTACTGGAGGAGGTTGCTCGTCATCAGCTCAGCGGTCATCACCAGTGCCTCCACCTCCACCTCCACGAGTCTCATCAACAAGACCCTACAAAATTAAAATATTAATAACAAAGTCAAAATTAAAACATATTTACATTATTTTAGTTTGTGTTCTTCAAGTTAGGCGGACGAGACTGGAACTCGGGCTCCGTATATCAGAATTGAGTTCCATCAGTTGTAACGCATGTCTATTGCCTATGCGGTGCTATTGCCTGTGTTTGTGTGTCGTTTGGGCGATTGGGACGAGTTTTGGTCTCTTTTTCGACTATTTTTCTAAGTTTTCTCAAATTAGGCGGACGAGACTCGAACTCGGGCTCCGTATATCAGAATCGAGTCCCATCAGTTGTAATGCATGTCTATTGCCTATGCGGTGCTATTGCCTATGTTTTCGTGTCAACTAGACAACTGGGGTGGGTTTTGGTCTCTTTTTCGACTATTTTTCTAAGTTTTCTCAAGTTAGGCGGACGGGACTCGAACTCGGGCTCCGTTTATCAAAATCGAGTCCTGTTAGTTATAACGCGTGTCTATTGCCTATGCGGTGCTATTTCCTGTGTTTGCGTGTCATTTGGACGACCGGGGCGAGTTTTGGTTTTTTTTTCGACTATTTTTCTAAGTTTTCTCAAGTTAGGCGGACGGGACTCGAACTCGGGCTCCGTATATCGGAATCAAGTACCATCAGTTATAACACGTGTCTATTGCCTATGCGATGCTATTGTCTATGTTTGCGTGTCAGCTAGACGAGCGGGGTGGGTTTTGGTCTATTTTTTGACTATTTTTCTAAGTTTTCTCAAGTTAGGTAGACGAGACTCGAACTCGGGCTCCGTATATCGGAATCGAGTCCTGTCAGTTGTAACGCGTGTCTATTGCCTATGCGGTGCTATTGCTTATGGTTGAGTGTTAACTAAACGACCGGGATGGGTTTTGGTCTCTTTTTCGACTCTTTTTTTATGTTTTCTCAAGTTAGGCGGACGAGACTCAAACTCGGGCTCCGTATATCGGAATCGAGTCCCATCAGTTGTAACGCGTGTCTATTGCCTATACGGTGCTATTGCCTATGTTTGCGTGTTATTTCGACTATTTTTCTAAGTTTTCTCAAGTTTGACAATTTATATAAGCAATATAATTACAAATAAGAAAATACATCAATAATAAGTTTTACCTGTCGAATATGTGGAGGAAAGATGTTGGCCAAGACAACTGCACATACACGGATGGCCTCCTCTCGGACTACACCCATGAGGTCGTCAGCAGCAGCTGCAGGATCTATGGAGCCGTGGATAACCTCCTGAGCAAGCTGGTAGATCCGCTCGCGTGATGGTGCGTTCAACTGCATAACACTGCTCGCCATGCACCCCTCTATGATCCGCCTGAAGAAGTCGTCAGATAATGAAGGGCCGGCGCCTGATCTACTCGCAGCACTACCTCCGGTGGGTGGGCGACGTCGAGATCTTGCAGCAGGGACTATAGTGTAGGCTGGGACATTGGGAATGCCCACAACTCTACCCTTCTTCGGCCCCCCTGTAGCCTGTAGCCAGTCCTCCATCTCCTCGTCCTCACGCTCAGCATCAGCCACTAGAGTGTCACCTCTTTGGCTGCTCTAGACCATAGAAAGGTCCTTGAACCGTGTCTGAAAAAACACAGAAATAGGTGAAAAGCAAGTATTACACAAAAAAATACATAAGAATTTCAAAGCCATCAAATACATACTAAATGAAATAATTAAATTACTTACCATAATGCGCTCTGCCTCAGGTGAGATATAACCACCGTCACCTTTCTTTTGGTGAGAGTGCCACCAAAACTCGAGGCGGGAAGGTCGGTGCTTTAGACTCGCCTCGAGTCTCTCCCTGTAGAGGTCGTACGACTGACTCCCAGTGCAGTGTGGGAGACGACTCTACTGTCGGGCAGCTGTACGCTGTGCCGATATCTTCTTGAACACCTCGCCTTCCCAAATATCTCACATCTGCTCCCACACCGTAGCACCAATGAAATCTGGCCGGACATCTCTAAGTGTCTATCAATCAGTCATCTTGGTCTGGGCCTTCTTCTTCCAGTTGTAGACCCACTTGTGCCAATTCATCTCGAGATACTTCCCGAAAAAAGTGCTGCTGTGGGCTTCCTGCCCGTCCTCGAAGCGATAATATCTCTGCAGTACAACATATGAATATCAACAGTTACTTAGTAGACAACATAAAGCAAAACGGTAAATAAATATTCAAAAGCACAAATTAAAACAAACATATGAATGAATGACTTCTTACCCTAAACTCAGCAATAATCAGCCCACGTGTGCGGTCATCCACATCCGCCCACCTCATCCGTGGGCTGGAGAATCGGTTGCGGACAATCCCAAGCAACGTGTTCCTTGGTGTCGCGTCAAGGATACTAAAATTGAAATTATTAAATTTCCAAATTACAAAGAATATATAAGAACTAACTAATTAATACAAACGTAATGTATATATTACCTAGTAGTCACCACACGGCATATAAGCGGTTTCTGGGGGGGATTCCCTAGTAATCTACGTGCTAGTCCCCGCGGAGGCCTACGTCGATCACTTGTATAGTGAAATACAACAATATTTATATAAACGAATATAATGTCAATATTATATAAAATTAAAAACAATAAGATGTATAACAACAAAACATGTAATTATACCTGATGATCCGGCCTGATCATCATCAGCACTACCTCCACGGCCCCCACGGCCTGAACTACCAGCACGCCCACCACGATCGTCGTGTGGTGTATGAGCCATATCTGTATATATACTGTCAAATCATCATCAAGAAGATAATATGCGGATACAACTAAAAGGGCACAAACACAAATATAAAAATCGTCATGCACATACAACTAAAAGGATATAATATGCAGATATAACTAAAAGGAAACAACTTGTAGATATAACTAAAAGGATACAACATGTAGATACAACTAAAAGGATACAACATGTAGATAACAATTTAAACTATTCAAATTCTCTATCTTCTTCTCCATCAAATCAATTCATCAGAACCTCAGTTTTCACTCTTTTAGTCAAAAAAAGAACAAGAGCACAAGAAGATATTTACTTGGTAAAGCTTTGTGAAAAGATGAAGAGGGATAGAGAGGAGATATCAAAATCTAAAAACATTCGACAGTTCAATAATCTAATTGACAAAATTGAAAAGTGAATACAACTAAAAGGACATAAAGAGTACATACTCCTAATCATTTATATCATCAAAGCCATCAATATCAGAATCGTCATCTTCGAGCAGTAGATCTTCACTATCGTTGTCATCACCATCTTTGTCATCCTCAACGATTTTTTTAATTATACCTACCTCCTCAACAACATCGTCTTCACTTTCGATAGCGACAACATCATCCTCTTCTTCACTAGACTCACTAATAATTGTCACATCAGTAGTTGTGACACTAGTAGACTAGACTTGTAAAGGTTCATCGTCTTGATGAGGAGTTATGCCTTGAAAACCACGGGCTTTGGTGGTTATAACAGCATGCCATGGGCTTGCAGGAGTCTTAACACTCCGCGCATAATACACGTGTGTTGCTTGACTTGCTAAAATAAAAGGCTCGTCCATACCAGTCATCAGTCTTAGTTTTGACTTAACGTTAACAGTCACCCATCCTGATTTTTTATCTACTTTAACTCCATTCTCAACATCAAACTAATGACAATTGAAGTAAACTAATTCTTTATGACCCCAATATTTGAGAACGACAACTTCTAGCAATCGTCCATACCAGTCATCCCAAATGTTATTATAGCAGCTACCTTTCACCACAACACTAGAATCAGCAAAAGCGACTTCCTCACTTAAATCTGTAACCGTTGACAATGCAGCATGTATAAGTATCTACAGATCTTTTAGGGTCGTCGGCTATAAGCTTTAGCCGATTGTTAGCTAACTCATCTGTGAGGACCTAATGTACATTAACACAACATATTCTAAAGTTAATTACGCCATAAGAATAAATCTATGATGGTAGATTCATTGAACTTGTAAATATTATTTAATAATTAACGAGGGGTGCTTGAACGAGGGGAAGAAAATATTATTTCTTACGAGGGGTGCTTGAACGAGGGGTGCTTGTTATCAAAATTTTTCCACTCAAGCCTATCTGTCGGGTGCATCAGTTGACCTTCGACTATGTCCCGTGTAGAGTGCCACCTCATATCCTCGGCGATATGTGTTGACAAGAACAACCGCTGAAGCCTCGGGGCAATGGGAAAGTAGCGTAAGATCTTTCTCGGCATGTCTTTTCCCTTTTTCTTGCGCTGTTCACAGTATCTACTTGTACCACAAATATCATATGACCTCTTATCTTTATTGACATCACCGTAATACAACATACAATCATTCTCACAAGCATCAATCTTCTCATACCCTAGATTGAGCCTTTTGACCATTTTCTTCACATCATATTACGACTCTGGTAACTTTTTGCCTGCAGATAAGCACTCCTTCACAATGCATAACAGTTCATTAAAACCTCTCTCGCTACAGTCATGCTCGTTCTTGAAGTGTAAAAACTTAGTCACGGCAGATAAAACGGTATGCTTTTCGTGCTCGTCATACAGTGGCGTCGTTGCTTCATGTAATAACTCATAGAAACCCTTAGTCCCATCATTCGGCTCTTGCTCGACACTACTGCCATCCCTGTCTGTATTCCACTAGAAGTATGAACCAACAACTTCGACTATCATGTTAGTACAGTCAAAGGTTTCGTCACCTCTGGATTCCGATTCTGATTCACGTTCATCCAACCAGGTTTCCCCATGATAGATCCATGTCGTATAACCCTGCTTGAACCCATACTCAAATAAGTCGCACATGACATCACTCCTTTCCTTCCACACTTCATTCACACACCTCTTACAAGGACATCTGATCTCATCGCCGCGGATTTGCTCAAACGCGAAGTTGAGAAACTATTCAACCCCACTACGATACTCAGAGCTAAGCCCACTCCTATCAGTGGCTGCCCTACGTTCCATCCAACTTCGATCAATTGACATCTCGGACAACTGTCTGCTATATATATGGAAAGTTAGACAAACACAATCAAGTCTCCAAGTTAATGTATATGCAAGCTTAATTATGAGTTTCCTAAATTCATCTCCCACTCTAACGGGTCAGGCTTCTTTCCCATTCCCGGATGTGTCGCCTCACTGATGCCAACAACTTGAACACATCTTTAAATTTTTCAGAAATTTTGGCAGCACCTCTCCATGGTCTTCAAGTACACGAAATAGACTAACACATCGTAGTCTAAATATGCACCCGAAGAACATCAAGAGATATATACTGACCGAAAATTCAAAAAATAAAAAGAAGTGCTCAAGTCGTTAACACCGACCTAAGTGAGATCGAAACATATAAGAACAGTCCCAAAACGGGGGGACTATTTGAGATTCACTCCTACTAAGTGAATCTCAAATGGATTTCTAAGCTTCCTAAACTATATGAATATTGTAAACTGTCATTGTAAACTGTCATTGTAAATTGTCACCGTAAACTATCATTGTAAACTGTCATTGTAAACTGTCATGGTAAACTATCATTGTAAAACTATATGACCAAACTTAGTTTGTGTACATTATAAACTGTCATCAATCTCTAATATAAATTCAATTAAAGAAAATAATTAAAAGCTTTCTTTTAAACCCGTCTTAAGTCTTTATCACCATGAAAGTGAGAAAGCTTATCTTCATATATATGCAAATAAAATTATTTTCAAGCATGAGCATGACGACCCAACAAGTTTAAAAGTTCTTACATTTTATGCTTAACACGTAGCATACAAACTTGTATTTTATCAATGCATTAATTATGTTCCATATGATATGCATCATAAATCTTATGCAATGCGTCTACATATACAACATACATCTCATAGCATGCCATGTGCTTTTTATACACATCATATATATCATATTGTATATTTACAGAATTTTAAGGTCCACATAGAACAACATAATCCCATAGAAAAATTTAACAATGAGATTAGCTACTAACACGTACAATGAACAATTAACATTAGAGCATTAAACAATTAACAATGAGATTAGCTACTAACACAATTAACATATCAATATCCCATCAAAAACTTTACTATATATTAAAGTAAACAATTAAAGTAAACAATGAGATTAATTAGCTACTAACAGTACAATTGCAACTAACATAATTAATTCCAACAAAATTAATAAGAACAAAATCATATATACCTATATATTGCAAGTTGTGGGAAATCAGGAGTAAAGAGAAGGAGCTAACCGGAAGGAGAGGGGGAGGGTCGCCAGCAGTATGGCAGGAGAGGAGGTCGCCGGAAGTTATGGCAGAGGGGGCTGGAGACTCGCCGGAGGTGGCAGGAGGGTGGCGAGGGTGGCAGGAGGGGGAGACGTCACCGGAGGGGAAGGGAGTGCTTGGGGTGAAGGGATTGAGGGAAAATCGAAAATAGGAGGGAGAGGGAAAAGAATAGTAGTCGTTCCTGTCTAGCCTAGGGCTTTAAATCAAGTCTCATTATCGACGGCATAGCCGTCATTAATAACCCCGTCGCCTATGACCCATTCTCTAAACCCTAGTTTTCTATCTCCATAGAAAAGGAGTGTACTCTCTAACAATTGGAATCACGTATGTTGTCAAAAAGTCAACAACAACTCTACACCCATAATAAGACTCCTCTTATTTATAGATATGGGTAACCACCTTTAACAATTAAGGAATTTGGTTTTATTTTAATTAATTAAATCCTTTAATTAATTAGGCTCCTAATCTTATTAGGAATAATTAATTAAACTTTTAATTAATTAGCCTCATAATCTTATTAGAAATAAAGGAGAGTACTTTTATTAATTAATTCCCAAACTCTTTTAGGAATTAAATAATAATAATAATAATAGTAATAATAATAATAAGACTCCTCTTATTAATTTATATTTAATATTTTTAAAATATTAAATAATAAATATTAAGCTATTTAATTTATTCTACCACCATAGATTAAATTAAATATACTTAACTTATTATTACGATTATGCCATTAACTTCTTAAATTATTATTCTTCCTTTTATGGTGTGACCCTTTAGGTTCTTCATATTAAACCGGTTGTGAATAAATCAATTAGAATAATTCTAATCTTATTTAAAAAAATAAATTAAAATATTAATTTACTTAAATAAATAATATTTATTCTACAATAGGGTTCCCTAGCGATTAACGACTTTCCAGATAATATAGATTTCAACATTAATCATAAAAGAACCTTTGAGTAAATAGTTACCGTACAATTCAATCCTTCCACCATACAACGTCCCAATTTAATATAAGACATGGAATTACTGTCAAGTCTTATTTTATTTAATTATATATTTTTCGATTCTTAAATGCACAATTCCAAATAATGCAAATTAGAAACTCCTTTCTAATTTCATTTTGCCTTGGCCAAGGACTATTGGGTTGTCATTTATCGAATCACATAGGACATTTCACTTCTTTTACTAGAAGCGGTAGATTCTTTATTGATCATGTATTATCTCCATGTACAACTTATTATACCCAAGCATACCCTTTGATATACCCTAAGGGTCTTAAGGAATAAGTCAAAGTATAACTCATCATACACAAGATACTATGATAGTCTCAAGTGCAAGGATCACGTGTACTACTATCACTACAGAAATTCCTATTGACAGGCAAGTAAAACTCCATTAGGTATTCCTTAGCGAGCCACGTTTAGTGAACTTATTCTCTAATAAGCACCTACATACTTGCTTTAGTGTCTCTACACAAATGATCATGAGATCAATCATCCTCATCCAATGAGCAAGCAACGTATGTACCAATCTATCCGGATTCACTAATCCCTAATTTAGTAATCCAACGATTGAGAACTATTTTAGTTTTAAGCTTTCTAAGAATTTAGATCTCATTAGAATGATCATCATCATTATTCTAAAAGCATTGCTTAAAACTATGGGTTTATCACATATTATAAAATAGCATCATGTAGATAATTAAAAGCCTTTATTAAATTAATACTTTTTATTAATAAATGAATAAGATTGTTACAAAGTATATGCTTTATCATCAAACATGATTGGCTTGTGTGCATACTACTTTCAATCTCCCACTTGCACTAAAGCCAATCGTCATGGTATCTCATACCCTTCTTCTCTAAGTGACGAATATCCTGCTGTTGGATAAGCTTTAGTTAATGAATATATAATGTTGTTCTTGAGAGTCCACTATCTCTATAGTGATTTTCCATCTCTCAATGATTCCTATAATCAAATGAAAGTGTCACAACACATGTTTAGATCCAAGATGAGACTTAGGAACTATTCCTAGTTCTGCAATGAACTTTTCATCCAAACAATCAACTTGCAGTTTCATTTATGGCTATATACTTTGTCTTTATCACTAAACCAGCAACTCTTTGCTGTTTAGAACCTTTTCAATTCACTGCATCATTGTTCAAGGTAACACTTTATCTTAAAGTGGATTTTCTGTCGTCTTGGTCTGTCTAAAAAACTTGAGTCTGTTAAGCCCTCTAGTTTTAATTTAGACCCACCATGAATATGATCACATTCTTAGTGCCGATTAAGTACTTTAAGATGTTTTTCACTGTCTCATAGTGAACTTCTCTAGAATATGACTGATCAACATCATGTCTCATACATTTCATTGCATACATGATAGTTACTCATGCGATCTCTCTTTTATGGGTCTATGGGGACTATTAAGAGAGATACACTCTATGGCTCATCAACATGAGATATCTAATGGAGTTTACCATACTAAATGACTTTAACATCAAATGAATATACGTTTCTTGGGTTAAGTCGAGCATCCTCTTAAATCTATCTATATTGATTTGTATCCCCAATTAAGATACTTTTCCCAAATCATTCATGGAGTAATGTTTAGACAACTTTATCTTTACTAATTGTAGTATTAGTATGTCATTCCTTATCCATAGTATATCAACATATAATATTTGGAATGTCACGGCGCTCCCACTGACCCTTTTGTACACACTAGGTTCATTCTTATTTTTGATAAAATCAAACTCTTTTGATTGTCTCATCAAAACGAATGTTCCATATTTGAGAAGCTTGCTTCAATCCATTTCTTTGAGTGTCTACAACTCTTACCTCATCGTATGTAACTGGATCATCATCTTCTATGATGTGTACCTCATCATCATCATCTATGATGAATCCATACCTCCTAGGTATCTTCGGTACTGTTCCAGATTTACGATTCAGTTGTGGTACAATAGGTCTATCTACAGGTTCCTCTTATTTAATTTATAGTGATTTGTGGTTCTTGAACTCTTCAATATTCTATTATCCTCCCACTAGCCTCTTCAATGATAAATATCTTTATCTTAGAAGGTAGCGTGTTTCGCAACAAACACCTTTCGCTAAGTAAGATTATAAAACATATACCCTAAACTTACTTTAGGATGTCCCATAAGTCTGCACTTGTCAAATCTTGTCCCAAGTTTATCTTTTAAAACTTTTTCACATAAGTTGGACAGCCCCTTATCTTAATATACTTAAGATTAGGAATCCTCCCTGTCCATAACTTTTATGGAGTCTTAGGGCCGGATTTTGAGATTACCTTTTGTAGATATGCAACCATTTCTAGAACATTATCCTAGAAGGATACTGGTATGTCGATAAAATCATTATGGACCGTACCATGCCCAATAAGGTACAATTTTTCCTTTCAGATACATCAATTAATTATTGTGTATCAGGAGGCATCCATTATGAGAAAACCATTTGAGATGATTTAGAAACTTATTGCACAAGTATTTATTCCTGGATCTAATTAAAGAATCTTAATACTTTGTCAATCTGTTTCACTTCTGAATTCTTTGAACCTTTCAAATAATTCACACTTATATTTCATCAAATACACACATTCAACTCTTTGAATGATCATTTCCTTTTCTTATACTAGTTTGTTCAATTTGTAAAATTAATTTCACGTAAGTCAAGTATACAAAATCCATTAAGTAATATTCTAGTTTTATACAAAACATTATTATTATAAATAGAACAACAATTGTTCTTAAATATAATACCAAAGATTTCATTGTCCAACAACAAAAATGAAAATAATCTTTCTAACAAGAACTGGAATACAATAACAACTTATTGACTTAATAGATTTGTCCGTAGGGAATGCTAAACTATAAGTTTCTATAGTTAATGTAGCAACATTTGCTTCATTTCTCAGACATAGGATTTCTTATCTTCGTTTAGCTTTTTACTTCTGCTTGGTCCCTTCATAAATCTATATTTATGATAACCAAAGTCGGTATCCAATACCCAAGTAGAAACTTGACTTAAATAAAAATTTATTTTAAATCATGAACAAATTTGTACTTGTAATTGAAACTTCACTAAGCTTCTTTGGTTAGCCACTGCAAGATGCTTCTCGCAGTTTCTTTCCAGTGTCCAGGCTTATTGCAGTGGAAGCAAACTCCTTTGCTATCCGTATGAGTTTTGTTCTTATTATCCTTTATTTTTGCCTTTCTATTTACCTTCTTTGAATCATTCTTCTTTTCAGAAGATCCTTTGGCCCCTACCAGTAAGACTTGGTCTTTCTTGGTTGGAAAGTAACTCTCAGCTATTTTTCAACATGTTAAGCAAATCAGCGAGGCTGATATCTAGCTTGTTCATATGAAAAATTCACTACAATTGTGAAAGGAGTCCGAGATTGAGTGCAAGATCAAATCTTGGCTCAACTCTCCATCCATGACAAAACCCGTTGTCCTTATTGTTCAATCAAATTGATTATGTTAAGGACTTTTGTATGTATTGTAGTGTCATTGGTCATTCTAGATCGGAAGAGCTCCTTAGATATTTAATATCTATCAGTTCTATTTTCCTTTCCATCAACAACTTGACGTGCAGGAGTATAGTAGGAGCATCCATAGTTTCATGCTGATGCTGAAGCTCGTTACTCATGGATGCGAGCATGATGCATTGAGCCAACTGTGCATCATCTTGCCACTTTCTAAGAGTAGTAATCTCTTCCTCAGAGGCATTGTCTGCAACCATTGCAGGGATAGGCGTATTAAGGACATAAGATAACTTTTTAGCCGTGAGAACTATTCTCAATTTTCTTAACCAATCCGTTTAATTCGGTTCGGTTAATTTAGCATCTAATATGCTATGCAGTGATAGTAATTTTAGATGTTGTAAAATTCTGTAAATGAATTTGATATTAACAACATTTTAACATACATTCTTTTATTAATTACCAAAATAAATTAGGTCTTATTTTAAATTGGTATCTCTCACTATTTTCATCAAACTATATTACCCTCACTTATATAGTTCGACAAAATCTAATTAAAGATTTGCTAGTGAGAATAAGGATCCCATTTCAAATGCATATAGTCTTGTGGTGACAAAACAAACTATATATAAATAAATAGGTAGACAACTCTTGTCAATTACATCAACTATGCAACTCATTGTATTTTGTCTCTTAGATTATTTTGATCAAGTGGTGGCACATCCGAATCAAAATTATCTAAGTTAAGTCCAACCTAGTACTCCATATATTCAAAAAAAAATATTGTCCTTATGGTGACACAACAAAATAATATTGTTCAATTTTCTTTATAAGCATCAAATGCGATAAAATTAACATCTCAAAGAATTAAGATAAGCCTTGTGGTGACACAACAAACTTATAATAATTAATTGATACTTTATTATTTTTATCATGCTAGAAGGCGACGTTCGATATTCCAAATATTTTTGAACGCTTAGGACTTAATATAAAATATTTAAGAGGTTTGTTATTAATTTGTCTCATCTTGTTTAGCGCGCGCGCGCGCGCGCACACACACACACACACACACACACACACACACACACATATATATATATATATATATATATATATATATATATATATATATATATATATATAAAATACGCGTCATATTAATTAACATGCGAAGTATGTTTGCATAATATATAATATATATAGTATAAGCATGCACATATAGAATACTATATCCTACCTGGATTGATTATGGACTTTTATTCTAGTTTGGTTCAGTAGAGCCACCAAGTGAACCAAAAGGTCAAACCCTAGGGGTGCAAGAATTAATATTTAAATATAACTATTACATTTAAACTCGGGCTCCATTACAAACGGGTCTTCAAGCGCTCCTTGTTCCTTGATCTCCAATTCTTTAAAATTAATTCTAACTATTCCTATTACAAAACTATTTAAAATAAATAGAAACCATGATCAACAGTCAAATGGAAGTACATAGGAGGAAGATAGAATTTACATTAAGAAAAATTAGAGAAGACGAGGTACGCAGACCCCATTTAATAAAACCCATACATTTATGCATCCAACTAAAATAAAATTCAATCACATTGGTCAATAGTCCATAATCAATCCTATTTATTATCATACACATCACCATATGTATCAATAAATAACATTCATCTCATGAATAATAAACATTCAATATATATATATTTATATCATTTAATGGGAAAATTTAGTTAGTATAAAATCTAATTTTGAATCAAAATAAACTCCTTTATTTTAATCTAAAATTAAATCAAAATAAACCTCTTTTATTTTAATTTATCCTATTTTGAATAAAATAAACTATTTTATTTTAATCAAAATCTTTAATCAAAATAAACTCATTTATTTTAATTAATTATGAAATCCAATTCCAAGAAAAAAATTAAAAAAATAAACTCCTTTATTAAAGGAAACACGAATTCTCTTTCCTATTCACAAATAAACTCCTTTATTTTGAATAATATGAAATCTTATTCCATATCTAAATAAACTCCTTTATTTAAGGAAATACGGATTCTCTTTCCTATTCACAAATAAACTCCTTTATTTTGAATAATATGAAATCTTATTTCATATCTAAATACACTCCTTTATTTAAGAAAACATAGAATCCAATTTCAACTCCAATTAGTTATCATGGAATCCAATTTTAAGATTAAAATAAACTTTTTATTTTAATATTAAAATAAACTTTTTATTTTAATATTAAAATAAACTTTTATTTTAATTATAAAATAATTATATATATATATATATATATATATATATATATATATATATATATATATATATATATATATAATGTAATACATGAATCCAAAAGTGGCGTGAATCTTGTAACTTTATGAATCATGTTATCCTGAATATGTAACTTCATAATATATATTATATAACCATATAAGCTAGATGGTGACCACGCCCAACGAATCACATAATCAGCAAAAAAAAAACACGTTTTTTTTTAAATAGATTTTATACAATAAATTATGTCAAATTAAATTGTTCTAAACATATATCAATATACAAATCAAATTAAAACAATTAATAATTCGCATAAAGGTTTGACTTTGATACCACTGTTAGGTTTGTAATATTCATGAATGCAATAAATTACAAAAATAAGCAGAAACGTGTAAAAATCAGAGTTTTAAAATTTTACAAACCATATACCCAGATCATCATTTATGCATAATTATTAATTTAAACGAAAAAGAAAGAATAAGAATCATACCCTTGAAGATTCGACTTCCTCAGGTACAAGTTCACCTCCAATCCTTTTCTTGTTTAACATGAATCCACCGGGTTTTGTTCCTTCCTTTGATCAACGTTAGCCACTCAAGTGTTTGGCCTCTAGAGGTGATCCACTAAGGAAGAAGAAATATTCAAGAAAAAGGGTGGTTGGCTAAACCCTAGTTTTCTATCTCTATAGAAAAGGAGCGTACTCTCCAACGATTGGAATCACGTATGTGGTCAAAAAGTCAACAACAACTCTACACCCATAATAAGACCCCTCTTATTTATAGATATGGGTAACCCCCTTTAACAATTAAGGAATTAGATTTTATTTTAATTAAATAAATTCTTTAATTAATTAGGCTCCTAATCTTATTAGGAATAATTAATTAAACTTTTAATTAATTAGCCTCCTAATCTTATTAGGAATAAATGAGAGTACTTTTATTAATTAATTCCCAAACTCTTTTAGGAATTAAATAATAATAATAGTAATAATAATAATAAGACTCCTCTTATTAATTTATATTTAATATTTCAAAAATATTAAATAATAATTATTAAGCTATTTAATTTATTCTATCACCATAAATTAAATTAAATATACTTATCTTATTATTACGATTATGCCATTAACTTCTTAAATAATTATTCTTCCTTTTATGGTGTGACCCTTTAGGTTCTTCATATTAAACCGGTTGTGAATAAATTAATTAAAACAATTCTAATCTTTTTTAAATAAATAAATTAAAATATTAATTTATTTAAATAAATAATATTTATTCTACAATAGGGATAAGCCTCCCTAGCGATTAACGACTTTTCAGATAATATAGATTTCAACATTAATCATAAAAGAACTTTTGAGTAAATAGTTACCGTACAATTCAATCCTTCCACCATACAACGCCCCAATTAAATATAAGACACGGAATTACTGTCAAGTCTTATTTTATTTAATTATACGTTTTTCGATTCTTAAATGCACAACTCCAAATAATACAAATTAGGAACTCCTTTCTAATTTTATTTTACCTTGGCCAAGGACTACTGGGTTGTCATTTATCGAATCACATAGGATATTTCTCTTCTTTTGCTAGAAGTGGTAGATTCTTTATTGATCATACATTATCTCCATGTACAACTTATTATACCCAAGCATACCCTTTGATATACCCTAAGGGTCTTAAGGAATAAGTCAAAGTATAACTCATCATACACAAGATACTATGATGATCTCAAGTCCAAGAATCACTTGTACTACTATCACTACAGGAATTCCTATTGACAGGCAAGTAAAACTCCATTATGTATTCCTTAGCGAGCCACGTTCAGTGAACTTATTCTCTAATAAGCACCTACATATTTGTTTTAGTGTGTCCATACAAATGATCATGAGATCAATCATCCTCATCCAATGAGCAAACAACGTATGTACCAATTTTTCCGGATTCACTAATCCCCAATTTAGTAATCCAACGATTGGAAACTATTTTAGTTTTAAGCTTTCTAAGAATTTAGATCTTATTAGAATGATCATCATCATTACTCTAAAAGCATTGCTTAAAACTATGGGTTTATTACATATTATAAAACAACATCATATAGATAATTAAAAGCCTTTAATAAATTAATACTTTTTATTAGTAAATGAGTATGATTGTTACAAAGTATATTCTTTATCATCAAACATGATTGGCTTGTGTGCATACTACTTTCATTCTCGACGGCACTAATGACGGCAAGGCCGTCGCCCATGCCTTTTCCCACGCCCGCGAAAAGTTTCCCACCAAATTAGACCCGGGAAAAGTCATTATCGACGGACCCCTTTGGCGACGGCGTGGCTGTCGATAATGACATCATTGTCGATGGTACTCTAGCCGTCGCCAATGCCCTATTTTTTTTGTAGTGGTATACGTGGTCAATAAGTAATAAAGTGTAAGTAGAGTATCGTTTCCACGAGGAATTATTAATACAAATTACCAAATACTAACTCTTAACCAAACTAATTTTATTTAAACAATCAATTTAATGTTATAAAGTAAATTATTTAATTAAACTAATTCTAATTACCACTAATTAAAAATCAGATTAAGGAGATTTCAGATCACAACTTCACTTATTATTTTACTTAAATTAATACACTTCTTATCAATTATGTTCACTATTCTGAATTGTTAATCGAGAATAAATAAGTAAATATGACCATCTCTCAATGCATCATACTCAAATCAACTTAAATCCATAGATGATAGAATTAAGAAGAACACCCTAATTAACTAATTCACTATATCTCTATGTGAATGACAATTAAAGAGGATTTTAAGCACATGTTCTCTATCAGATTACATGCGATGTATAGGTATGTCTCTATCCTAAACATAAATTATGTATTCCAACACCATGCAGAAAACACAATCACATGCTATTATAATCAGATCTAAATCTATAATTCATCTCTCGATTTCATATAGATTATCACGGTAATTGTTAGCTAGGTAATTAAGTAATAAACACAAACCATAATAGACAATCCAAGAATAATCACAATAATTAATAGAGAATCATACTAAAAATAAACTATGCAATAAGTTTCATTGTAATCTTAAATAAAAGATTTAGTTCATGATTAATGAATTAAAACTAAGAATCCACAATTGAATAATCATTAAAAGGCAAAAATAAGAGTAGAGTGAATAATAAATTTGTTGTCAGCAAATCTTCATCTTCCTCAAGCTCTTGCTCTTGATCTTCAATGGTCTCCAAGTTGCTTTAATCTTTAAAACTAATAAGAACTAGAGTTTTGGCCTAATCTACTATAATCTAATCTAATGGAATCCTTTCTCCCTAATCCTGGTGATTCTCCTCCTTTTTTATGCGTCTTCATATGTCCTTTAATCCTCCTGGAAGTGTCCTTAATCAATCCGCTCGAACCAATCCTTCTTGAACTTAAATTTTGAAAAAATCTTTTTTCTTCCTGACACCCCCGCTTTTGTGTGTATAATGTCCGCCCCGGCGGGGTCCTTTTTTAGAAATTTTCTGCTCTGACGTCCTTTGGGAAAATGGCTATAACTTCTTCTTCTGAACTCGAATTTTGATGATTCAAGATGTTCCGGAAAGAGGAGACATAGATCTACAAATTTCATTCATTTAGTTTTTCGAAATAAGGGCTGGAGAAATGCTGAAATTGGCTCTGAAGTGGCTGTTATGTAAATGGCAAGCCAAAAATACGAATCTAGCAACCCCAAACGTTGATCTAAGTAACTTTTGTCCCAATTCCTGTAAAATAACGTAAAACATGCATGAATAGACACAAACCCTTAAAAGCTTCCAAAAGATTAAGCTCAAATACACTCAATTAATGGGTATAAAACCCACTCATCAAATACCCTCAAACTTAAACCTTTGCTTATCCTCAAGCAAAAACACAAAATAACTAAAAATAAATAACCTAACTCAACTACATGAATGCATATGCATGATCTACTTCCTAAAATACCTACGAACCCAGTAATAAATCAGTATGATATATACAACAAGCCTCAAAGATACCAATGATACTCAAACAATATATCCAATCAAGTCAAAGTCCATAACTCTAACAAGTTAGTCAATACAAACCTGTCATCACCCATGTTGTGCGTGTGTGCTTGTTAACTATTCTAGCCAACCACAGTTCAAGAAAATCACATAAAAAACTTCTTAGAAGGAAAATTTCAGTTCTAATTCAATTACTTTTATGAACATGACAACTCCAGTTAAAATTAAGTAATTACCAAGTCTAAGGGTAAATACAGGATTTATTTCTACTTTTATTCAATCACGAGGGCATTTTTTCTCTTTCTCGTGTTTTATTCATTTTTTATTTTTCTCATGGCTGTGCAGTGTCTTATTCTCTTAGGCTTTTCAATGCTACCTTAACGAGCTTTCGACCAACGACTCCCAAGCCATTAAGACCTTAGGGCGCTAGGTGTAAAAACAATTCTCTCGGGCTTACTTATTAAAGTAACAAAGGCCACAAAACTAGACAAGTATGCCACGGTGTTTATTCTTTTTTTTTTTCTGGATTTTCTATTATTTATTTATTTTTTCATCATTTTTCTCTTTTTTTTTCTTTTGTAATATATATACCCCATAGATTCCCCCAAACTCAAGCTTTTACTTCATTCTAACCTTTACTGTCAGTTCACTATTTTCCTTAAATTTTAACCAAGATTTTCCTCCAGAAACAAAATTATGAAACCCTTGAACCAAGTGGATTAAAACATTTAAACTTTAAGTGCTAACCGGTAACATAAGTTTCAGACAGGCTCAGATTATCATCATGATTAAAATTAGAACTCATCATCAATTATCAACACTGTTCAAGTTAACAAACAAAACAAATCTTATTATAGGTCGGGCTAAATTCAAACCAATCCATTACCTAGATTCATGCAAACATTCTATATGCAAACACTCAATACAAAAGAAAATATTTCTTTTGATTAAAACATGCCTACAATATGCAAAAATAAACATACTAACCAATGCAATGTATGCGAACTAAACAATTATGTAATACAATATGATCCACCCCCAAACTCAAAGTGAACAATGTCCTCATTGTTTAAATAAAAAGAATTGAAGATTTAAGGACTTCTCTGATTTATTAAGCATCGTGCACGACCTCCGCATCATTGATGACTGGTGGTGGATAAACTATCAATGGCTAAGGTTCATTCAAATTGATCTAGAGTCAATGACAAATCCATGCAATTCGTGAAGTTGATGGAAAAATTCTTGCCCAATATACCCAATTTGATAAATCCGTTCAATTACTTGGGCAACCACTTCTTGAATATGAGCATGTTGTATGTGTGCGACTTTGTCCGATAAGAGAATAAGAGTGAGAGCTTGTAGAGAACAAGCTAATTTGGGTGTATTGAGTTCATCCGAGAAAGGATGTGTGAAAGTGTGGATGTATGTGGGATGTAGAACTTAATGAATTAGGTGGAGAATAACGAATGTCAAGAGAATGGATAAGAATGGGAGGAGCTAAGCTTAACGAGTTTATGGGACTGAATTCAATGGTAGGACATTGGTAATCGAAGTTATGATGGAGAGGGAATGACTTTGTTCAAATGAGATTGGGATTTATCGTTAATCACTGCAGTTCTGCTAAGCCCGCGGGGGCGGGACATTTTTAACCGTGAAAGTCCGCTGGGGCGGGCATACTCTGTTCTAAAAATTTTCCTCAATTTCTGTGCATTTGCTTCCCTTTCCATAATCTTTTGCCTGTCCATTGAACCTCCAATACCTGTAATGAAGAGAGACAACATGGATTAGAATAGCACTTTGGATTATAAGAGAACTTAATAAACAAATATAACAACTTGATTCCTATCTACGAAATAAACTAGTAACACATATAAATATAAAAATTCTTGGGTTGCCTCCCAGTCAGCGCTTGATTTATAGTCTTTTAGCCTGACTTTGTCTAGTCAGCACTATCCAATTCCTCTTCGATAATTGAGGAACCCTCTATCAATCAAAAATAATGTAACATTTGACAAGTTCCCCAGAGTGATAACCATTGCATTAAAGTCACTTAGCATGCTTTGTTTAGATAAGATCACATTCAAGAACGTCCAACATCTAGGTGTTTTCTCCATTGTGTCTGCGAATAGATTATGGCATTGAGGCTTTTCCAACACAACTGGTTCTTCATCTTTCTCATCCCACTCTTCGCACCATGGATTTGAAGTTGTACTCGCTCTTACGTCACCAGGAGCTTTGTCGACGACATGACTACCAATCAGATAAGGTTTTGCAAATCTAACCGGATCCTTGAACTTTGGTGGAGAAGGCATACGAGGCATAAATAACATCGGCTCATCATCGTTGGTACCCACAGTTAGTTCTTTGCCGACCTTGTTTTTATTATCCCCCTTTGTCTCCTTTTTCTTAACATCTTGTAGCTCATCCAGTTGTAGATTTGGCTCAGGCACTCCATCAATCTCAGAATCCATATCATAACACCAATTATTTTGAGGACAATTGTTCAAGGCTTTGAACATTTGATCTATATGGTTCTGGCATCTCTTGATTAATCCTCCTCTCCTCATTTGATGCTACGAACTTGGACAACAATTCCTCCAACCTTGAATTATCTGTGTCAGTTTGGAATCCATGTATTTAGGACCATGGGTTGAAGTAATGATGAGTTGGTCCATCTGGTTCTGAAAATTATGGCTCGATATCTCTTGACTCATCATCCTCTTCTCTTAGTTTGCTATGAGCTTCGATATGAATTCCTCCAAGTTCGACTTTTCTTCTTGTGGCAATGGAGGTTGACATGAGAATTCCGGTGTGTATATTGGATTTGGAGCATAGTATTGGTTTTCATAATTGTAGCTGCATGAAGAATTCGGGTGATAACCCCAATCTTGATGATAGTTGTTGGGATAGACATAATTGTTGGGGTAATTACCATCATACAGTACCGGCTCGAAACTGGTGGTGCATTGATGACTCAGATGATTTCTAGTATAATAATCACAAGTAACCGCCACACTTTGACGACGTTGTGCTGCAAAAACATCCAACCTCCTCGAAAGTGTCTCAATCTGTGCTGACAATGCAAAAAGTGTTGCGAGTTCATCTATCTCCGCTCCCCTTGGCTGAGTTATTCTCGTATACGGCCATTGATAATTAAATTCCGCCATGGTACATGAAAAGAAAGAAAAATAGAAAGAGAATTAAGTGAGATAAAAATAAATAAAAAAGACGTTTAAATTAAAACTAATTTGATAAAAATTATTATATTGGCAAATATTATTAAATTAATTCCCCGGCAACGGCGCCAAAAACTTGTTGGGTAAAATCTAGTTATGCACAACACGCAAGTATACGTGGGCAATAAGTAATAAAGTGTAAGTAGAGTATCGTTTCCACGAAGAATTATTAATACAAATTACCAAATACTAACTCTTAACAAAACTAATTTTATTTAAACAATCAATTTAATGTTATAAAGTAAATTATCTAATTAAACTAATTCTAATTACCACTAATTAAAACTCAGATTATGGAGATTTAAGATCACAACTTCACTTAAATTAATACACTTCTTATCAATTATGCTCACTATTCTGAATTGTTAATCAAGAACACATAAGTAAATATGACCATCTCTTATGCATCATACTCAAATCAACTTAAAGCCACATATGATAGAATTAAGAAGAAGACCCTAATTAACTAATTCACTATATCTCTATGTGAATTATAATTAAAGAGGATTTTAAGCACAAGTTCTCTATCAGATTACATAGGATAGGATAAGTATATCTCTATCCTAAACATAAATTATGTATTCCAACACCATGCAGAAAATACAATCACATGCTATTATGATCAGATCTAAATCTATAATTCATATCTCGATTTCATATAGATTATCACGATAATTGTTAGCTAGGCAATTAAGCAATAAACACAAACCATAATAAACAATCCAAGAATAATCACAATAATTAATAGAGAAGCATACTAAAAATAAACTATGCAATAAGTTCCATTGTAATCTTAAACAAAAGATTTAGTTCATGATTAATGAATTAAAACTAAGAATCAACAAATGAATAATCATTAAAAGACAAAAATAAGAGTAGAGTGAAGAATAAATCTGTTGTTAGCAAATCTTCATCTTCTTCAAGCTCCTACTCTTGATCTTCAATGGTCTCCAAGTTGCTTTAATCTCCAAAACTAATAAGAACAAGAGTTTTGGCCTAATCTACTATAATCTAATCTAATGGAATCCTCTTTCCCTAATCCTGGTGATTCTTCTCCTTTTATATGCCTTTTCATATATCCTTTAATCCTCCTGGAAGTGTCCTTGATCAATCAACTCGAACCAATCCTTCTTGAACTCAAATTCTGAAAAACTACTTTTTCTTCCCGACACCCCCGCCCTGGCGGGGTTTTTTTACTAACTAGGCCCGCCCCGACGGGGGGTGTTTCTATTTTTGCCTCAGTATCCACGCCTCGACGGGGGTCCTTTTTTGAAAATTTTCTACTCTGACGTCCTTTGGTAAAATGGCCATAACGTCTTCTTCTGAACTCTAATTTAGATTATTCAATATGTTCCGGAAAGAGGAGAAGTAGATCTACAACTTTTATTCTTTGAGTATTTCGAAATAAGGGCTGGAGCAATGCTGAAATTGGCTCTGAAGTGGCTGCTATATAAATAACAAGCCGAAAATGCGAATCTAGCAACCCCAAACGTCGATCCAAGTAACTTTTGTCCCAATTCCTATAAAACAACATAAAACATGCATGAATAGACACAAAACCTTAAAAACTTTCAAAAGATTAAGCTCAAATACCCTCAATTAATGGGTATAAAACCCACTCATCAGTATCCGCATGTAGAATTCGTATCCGAATAACATATATATATATATATACACACACACACACACATAAATATTAATTACTTACATTCATTAATAACTTATATATATATATATCTTAGAGAGGTTCTCCAACGGATTGGTTCGTTAACGGACTAGTTCGTTGTAGAACCTCATTGATATATATCTTCATTTCTCTTAGTAAAAAATATGTCCCAAGCATCTATTCATTAGTTTTCTTTTCCCATTGTCTATTAACACTAAGGGTATAAGCACTAATAAGGAAGGGATAGATGTTCAGTTTAATTTTATCTCTAAACCAAGGTTTTAAGGAGTTAACCACTTGTTAAAAAGAAATTTTTTTTATGTTCTTTTTAAAGTAAGAACTTGGAAGAAAGAAGATAATGGAGCATCTTAAGGATGAGAAGTTTAGACTTAAAGTCAAAGCTTATCAAGAGAAATTAAGCGATGAAATTTACGCTGATATTCCTAATGCTTTCTGGGAAAGAAAGAAACATACTATTTTTCTTCTATATATTGAAGGATTCAATGATAAATTGATCCCGACCAAAGCTAGACCTATTCAGATGAATGAAATGTACTTAAAGTTTTGCCAAGAAGAAATTAATGATCTCTTAAAAAAGGGATTAATAAGGAAGATTTATTCTCCTTAGTCCTGTCTGACATTTTATGTTGAAAAAGCAGCAGAATTGGAAAGAGGAATTCCTAGACTTGTCATAAACTATAAACCTCTAAACAAAGTTTTGAGATGGATAAGATATCCAATCCCAAACAAGAGGAATTTATAGAAAATGGTGCTTAAAGCACAAGTCTTCTCAAATTTTGATATGAAAAGCGGTTGTAGACACTCGAAATTTAGCATTCCTGTTACTAACCATGCAGCAGGGCAAAACCGTCTTTTATCTCCCGGAGATAGCCTTGGGAAATCATCAAACCAGACCTCCGGAGTCAGCCCCGGGAAATAATTAAACCAGACCCCTGGAGACAACCCCAAAAAATCATCAAACCAGACCCCCGGAGACAGCCCCGAAAAATTATCAAACCAGACCCCAGGAGACAACCCTAGGAAATCATTAAATCAACCTCAGAGACAACCATGAGGATAGAAAGAAGTCAACAACAGTCAAACCCCAGAGATGTGACAACCCTAAAATTTATTAGATCTTGAATGATTAAAATAAAGATTAAAGAATAAAACCTAGATGGGAATTAGAGGATTAATTAAAATTTTTAAAGAATATATATGGTTTGATTTAAATTTTTAAGCAATGTAAAGAAATTAAATGAGAATGGTAGAAATTTTGAAAAGAAAGAAAGAGACTATCACTACAAGAAAACCGACTATGTCTGACGGAATTATCCTCGACGGAATGGATTTAGTCGAAAATAATATATTTCTGACGGAATAATCCATCAAATATAAGTCCCTCGTAACTAATATATTTGCGACGGAATTCCATTGACATTAGTATTCCCTCTATGGCGCTAGCTTTCCCGCCAGCACGAAAACTACTTTCGACGGACCAATGTTATTTTCGAGGGAATGTTTCGTCGAATTTAAGACAATTCCAAGGGAAATAATTCCGACAGACATTCCGTCGAAAATAACGATTAAAACCTAAATCGGGTGTTCTTCTCCAGCGTCTCATTTCATTTTTCAATATTCTTTCTCTCTCTCTCATCCGGCCACCCCCTCCTTCCTCCCCCCTCCCCCTCCCCCTCCCCCTCCCCCCTACATGCCACTGGTACCCCCACCCCTAGCTCCCCCCTCCACAGCCACCAGCTCCACCACAGCTGGCCATCACCCCCAACTCCCCCTTGCTCCTTTAATTCAAGGCAAGTGCTTCCTAATTTTGACTGAAATTCGTGGGTTAGTTTTTAGGGTTAATATATATCATTTGATAGTTGTGCAAATTGGGATTAATATTATTGTTGTAAGGATTAATATATAGTTCATAGAATGTATACTGAATGAGCATGATAATTGATATTGCTGAAATTTTAATAATTTTTAGCTTATTTATGTTACTGAAATTGTTGCAAATTGAGATGAAGTATTGTTGTGCAATAATTTGGGATTAAAATTATTGTATTGATAATTCACATCCGTTTGGGTTTATTTTGTGTAATATTATAGCTTCTGTTAGTGTATATATATCATATGATAATTGTTTCAATTTACTTTTCATTATGCAATTACAGCTTATTATAGTGTATTTCTGCAATTACAATAGTGTATTTGCATAGCAGTGTATTGAAGTTTCAATTTGGAATGTGATATTTGATATTTTCGACAGAATTTTCCACGAAAATTCAAATTCCGCCAGAATTCTTCAGTTGCTAAATTTGTAGGCCCTACTAACTATTTATATATGTTACTTAGTTTTCTAATACTAAAATAAACTAATTAAGTAGCATTTACTTAATTAGTATTCGACTAATAAAATAAAACAAAACAAAATGAAATTAAGTAACTACAATAAATAAAACAAAGATAATATAATATAATAAATAGATTAAATTAAATTTAATAAAATAAAATATAATACAAAATAAATATAATAAATTAATTTTAATAAAATAAAATAAAATAAATAAATAAAATGAAATAAATTAAATTTATTTTTTAAAAAAGAAAGACATAATATAATATAAACTAAATTAAGTAAATAAAACAAATAATACAAAATAAAATAAAATTAAATAAAATATCATATAATTTAATAAATAGATTAAATTAAATTTAATAAAATTAAATATAATACAAAATAAATAACATAAATTAACTTTAATAAAATGAAATTAATAAATAAAATTAATTTTTTTAAAAAGAAAGATATAATATAATATAAACTAAATTAAATAAAATAAAACATAAAAATAAATTAAATTTAATAAAATAAAAAAAATTATATTTAATAAAATAAAATTAAAAAATTAAATTTAATAAAGTAAAATAAATAAATTTAATTTAATTATATATATATATATATATATATATATATATATATATATTATAATATAATACAAAATAACAATAAAACATAATAATAATTCATTTATACTTTAATATAATAAAATATAATATAATACAATATAATAAAATAAAATAATATAAACTAAAATAATATAAAAATAAATATGATAGAATAAAATACTAAGTAGTACTTGCTTAGTCTTCTACAACTAAAGTAAATTAAATTAAAATAAAATAAATTTTTAAAAAATATTAAGTAGTACTTGCTTAGTCTTCTACAACTAAAGTAAATTAAATGAAATACTTTTGTAGTTTTCCACATCTAAATTAAAGTAGACTAAATATGTTTGACACATCATGTAGTAAGTAGGAGTTTTATTAAACTAAGTAGCATTTGCTTAATTTGCCATAATCTTCAATAAATTCAATATATACTGTTAGTTCCCTGTGATGCCCCCAAATCCGGGTATCTTCCAACCCGACATATAGTGCTACACGGTGTTACACGGTGCTACAGTTCACATATTCATTCAATTGAAATACCTCAAAAGAAGGAAAATGTCTTATATATATTCCAAAATAATATTTCCATTCCCAGGTTCTTTATAACCATTACATGTTTGCTTGTCATAATATCAAATAATTACAACATTACTGCTATACTATTACAAAGGCAATCTATTGATTCACCTTGGCCTTTCCTTTATCCTTACTAGATGCTTCGATCTGTTCGGTCTTAGCTACAATCATATCGTTCAAGCAAGAGTGAGCATAACTAGCTCAACAAGTCTGACAATTTCATGTAAACAACATGCTTGAAACATACAAATCGTATATCCTCATTTAGTCCCTCCGAACAAGGACCTCTCAGGCCCTGGCTACTTGTTGTTGTTGTAGTTGTTGTTGGTGCTTTGCTGCTAAGATATCTTGAAACTTGAACATCTTTTGTACTTAGCAGCTTGACGTGGTCCTCTTTGCATTCTACGTAGAGTCTAGACCACCTCTTCTCTAGTGCAACTGATCTTTATATTGTTCATCCCATCTTCTTCCGATGTCAGCTGTGCACCATCACCATTTAGGTTTGCTAAGTCTTTAAGTTTTGGTAGACTTCGTCTGGCACTTAGCATTTCCTGAACCCTTCTTGAATGGTATGTATACATGGTTTTGCATTTATTCTATTTCAGTTTTTGGTTCATGGTAATTCGTAGAGTGGCTCTCTAGATCTTCTTTGTGCTCTACCACTTTTCTGAATGCTATCTTCTTGGCCTTCTCGGCTCTCAGCTTAGCTGCCATCTTTAGTGGAATTCTCATCCTTGTTGAGTGAAGCTTTAGTATGGTTAAGTCCTTCTTCAAATCTGCTTCACTTCCACCTTCGTAGTCTCACTGCTACTGAGACTTGTTTTGTTTAGTTTTGGTGGAACTCGTAGACTCAACAATATAGCATTCTAACAACTCAATGATTCTTCAACTCAATAACTCTTGATCTTTGAAGCTCTAACTGATATATACTCCTCCACAAGCTTCCCATTGAAATATAGTCGTTGGGACCTATTTGAATTGCTTCGTAGATCTCGAGTTATTTGGTGCAGACTACAGATGTGACATGACATCTCCTTTTTCGCTTTTCTGACACTGCAATTTACTATTTCACCTACCCCGTCAGAGATGTCACTTTGGTGTGTCATGCAGGTAGTCATCTTTATTTATTCTTTTTGATTCCTCGATCAGAACATTAGGAATTGTCCTTTTGCATCGATGCTCTCAATTATCAACGTTCGAATATCAGTCTTTAGATTAAACAGTTGCCAATGCTTCAATATTCAGATGATCGAACTCTACGATTCTGATGCAGATATTCTTGGACCAGATCGTAGTGTGTCTTGTTGAATGTTGCTTAGACTGGTTGAGACAACACTACGATTCTGAAGAGTGTTCATTGGATCTTCAATATAGAACATCTTTTCCTTCTCTTGTGCAGTACTTCAACACTTCTGTTTGCCTTAACTGATCTCAGAAACTGATAGCTTGACTTCTAGTTCTGGCCTCTTCTGAATAGCAAGACACATCAGATTTGTGGTATGCCCAGCTTTCTTTCTCCTTGTGATCTCCCGTTCACTTATCATCAATGGTCTGACCCATGCTTAATCACTTTTGCATTGTTCTTCATAAGTTGGCCAGTATCTCTATGTAAACTGCATCGCTTCCTGCTTTGTTTGGTAAACACTACGATCCTGGTTAAATACAAGATCGTTGTCTTGTTCTATTGATAGCTACTGCACTTGCTGACTTTCTTTAGTCAGTCACTTTTACTGAAGTCTTCTTCTGATCGACTTGTGGAAGACTTCATCTTGAATGGCTTCATAACTCAATCTGGATGTTGATTGGGTTGGCGCTTAGATCTTCTGTTAGCTTGCATGCCATTCGTTGAGTGCTCCCTGGTTTCCTTCAGGTGGAATGTATCTTTTGCAACTCAGACCAGAGGCTTCATACTTTGGATATTCTGGGAGTGATCATTTGTTGAGAATCGTGTTGACTCTACGATTCTGCCTTGGCATTGTGAGCACCTCTGTTGAAACCTTAGTTCTGCAGACTACGATTTAGCTTTGGTTCTGCAGACACTACGATCCCGAGATCAGATCTTGACAGACTACGATTTCTGTCTTTATGCTTGTTATCCTTGTCTGATCTGACTCGACTAGGATTTCCGCCTTTGATATAATCAGTAGACTCCACTACTTTAGGTGTGACCTATGATTCTTGACTTGGCTCTGACAGATGCTCGATCGGCTCTTAGACAGGCTGTCTATAAGATTCTGAACATGATTTTCTTAGCATACTACTGTTCTGAGAAAGTTCTTCTCGACACACAACGATCCTTTCTCGTCTCTCCTAGCAGACTACGAACTCCGAGATCTACTATCTTACAGACTACGATTCTACCTTGATAGTTCTCGAGTTTTCCTTAATTCTCCTGGCAGACTACGATGCTGATGCAGTGTTCGACGACCAGACATGCCTATCTATTACATTATAAGATTAACATAACAAGCTTGATCTTTCTATATTTATAGCCCTTACACATCATTTCTTTTTAAGGACTTTACAAAGATGTTTTGCTTATGTAGGATCAACCTAATATGTTTGATCAATTTATTTTAAGTCCTTGTACATATGTTCCAATTATCTATGAAAGGACTTTACAACTTTCCTTAATGTAAGCATACTTGCATATTCATTCATTTATATCATAATCAAATCATATATAAATAGGAATAACATTCTCATGTATATTCCTAACATATACATTTGCATAGAAACCCGTTTGACATTCACTTAGTAGGAGTGAATGTTGAATAGTCCCCAGTTTGGGACTGTTACTGGATGTTATGTCTCTCACTTAGGTCAGTGCCAATACGAAACAGTATATTTTTGTTATTTTGAGAATTTTTTGGCTGTTATCTCTACATGTTTTTCGAGTGCATACTTAGATTAAGGTATCTCAATCTATTTCGTGCACTTGCAGAGCATGGGGAGGTGCTGTCAAAATTTACTTGAAACAGATGAAACGTGATCAACGTGTTGGCACTAGTGAGGAGACGCATCCAGGAACGGGATAGAAGCCTTACCCATGTGTTGTAGAGTTGAAATACTAGGAAAATATAATTCATGCATGGACCACATACATAAATATCCCTTTACTGAATGTATCATTTGTTCAGTTCAAGATGTCAGCCGACCGAAGTTGAATGTACCATAGGATACCCATTGATGGGAGGGGATTAGTCGCAGCTTATCATGATGGGGTGTCTAAATTTTTGAATAAAGCACTAGAACATGCTGATGATCTGAACGGAAAGATGAGATGCCCGTGTGTCAAGTGTAAAAACCTGATCTGGATAAAAGCAGACGAGATTGAATTCGACTTATCTTCTCGCGGCTTTGTGGATGGGTACTCCGTATGGATTCATCAAGGGAAATCAATTGAGTTGAGAGATGTGATCGAAAGTACTGTAGAACAACCAATTCACCGGGATCATTCATACACCGATGACTATGATATCATGGAGATGTTGGTTAATGCTTATGGCCCTACCAATATTGACTGGGCTGAAAATGAGCATTAGTCAAGCAGTGCTCAGCAAGTTCCAAATGATACAGCTGCTGCCTTTTTGATACTGCTATCTAAATCGGGGGTTCTGTTGTATCCTAGAAATGATAAGCACACCAGGCTATCTGCAGTGACTAAGCTCTTACATTTCAAGAATGAGCATGACTGCAGTGAGAGAGATTTTAACGATTTGATTGCTCGTTTTAGCGAGTTCTTACCAAAGGATCATATTCTGCCTGCTAATTATTACGAAGTGAAGAAGATGGTTAAGGGGTTGAAAATGGGGTATCAAAAGATTGATGTTTATGATTGCATGTTATGCTATGGGCAAACATAGATAAAGGGACAATGTGATATATGCAGCTGGCCTCGGTATAAGGTGATAAAACATGGGGGAAAGGAGAAACATGTGCCCAAGAAGATCTTATGTTACTTTCCTCTTGCACCGATGCTTCAACGACTATTTATGTCGTCCCATAAGGCTCAACATATGAGTTGGTATAGAACAAAGGACGTCGTGCTTGGTCAGTTGACTCACCCAGCAGATGGAGATGAGTGGAAAAGATTTGATGAAAATTTTCCACAGTTTGTGGAGGAAGTCAGGTATGTGAGGCTCAACATGGCTATAGATGGCTTTCGTCATTTTAATAATTTTAGTCAACGTTACTCTGTTTGGCCTGTCATTATGGTAGCTTATAATCTTCCACCGTCAATGTGCATGAGGGATCCTTATTTGTTTTTGACTTTACTCATAGCGGGCGATAAGAGTCCTACAAAAGATATTAACGTCTACCTCAGATCGTTAGTTGGTGAACTAAAGATGTTGTGGGAGACGGGGGTTTAGACGTATGATAAATCGATCGGCGATAATTTTTTGATGAAGGCAGCCTTGTTGTGGACTATCACTAAATTTACAGCTCTTAGGATGATTAGTGGTTAGTCAACTCATGGGAAGTTGTCTTGTCCAGTGTGTATGGGGGATGTGCAAGGCAATCATTTGCAGTATGGCTGAAAATGTAATTTCTTCAGAACAGCTCGTAGATTCTTGCTTGTTGATCACACTTACAGAAAGATCTGCACAGTTCAATAGAAAGACAGAGAAGAAGGGGGTCGTTAGTCAACTATCGAGCAGTGAGGTCTTGGGTTGGCTGAACGATCTTACATTTCTACTGCCAGACAAGGAGCAAAGTAAATTGAGAGCAGTCGGGTATGGGAAGACTCATAATTGGACACACTCGCCCATATGGTTTGAGTTTCTGTATTGGGTCACACTTTTAGTTCGTTATTGTATAGATGTCATGCATACAGGAAAGAACATTTTTGAGAACTTTTTTAACATCGTGTTAGATGCGAGTAGTAAAACTAAAGACAATGACAACGCAATGAAAGATTTAGAGGCATTGAACATCAGGCCAGAATTCTGGCCTCGCCTTAACAATACAAAACCTAAAGCTCAATTTTGTCTTACTAAGCAACAAGTTGAAGAAGTGTGCCAGTGGGTTAGTTGGTTGAAGCTCCTAGATGGATATGCGTCAAACATATCGCAATGTTGTAAGGTTAAGCAGTTGAAATTTAATAGGTTCAAGAGCCACGATTGTCATGTATTCATGCTGAAGTTGATCCCAATTGTATTTCATGAGATGTTATCCATTAAAGTTATGGATGCATTAACTAAACTTTCAAACTTCTTTTGGGATCAGATGTAATAAAGTACAGTGATGTGGAGCAGATGGAGATCAATATTTTTCTCACCATTTGCAAGCTCGAAATGATATTTCCTTCAGGATTCTTTGAGTCGATGGAACATTTACCTATTCATCTACCGTATGAACTCAAACTTGGAGAACCGGTGCAATATTGGTGGATGTATCTGCAATACCCACAAATTTTAAATAAATAATATTAATATTGAGAATAATGATTGTTTGAATATTTATTTGAAAATAAATATATATAGTGATGGCATGAGTTGTGGTAATTCATTTAATTGAATAAGCATGTGATAATTGAGTAATGTGATATAAGTGATGAGAAGCTTAATTTAAGCTTATGAAATTATGCCTAGTGTGGCAAAGTGGTGAAATGAGAAAGTTACTAATTAAATTAATGATGAAATGGATGAAATTAATTAGTACTAGTAATGAGTAAATAATTACATAATGTGATTGACTAATCTCTATTATTAATCATTAATTATAGTAAGCAATAACATGTAAGGTATAGTCCTATATAATAAGGTTTCTTCATTCAAAATGAGGTGTGACATTATAATGTGAATAATTATTATATAAGACTATATGATAAAAGTAAGCTTAACTTATGTAATTTAGTAAGTTGTATGGAAGAGTCTTATGTGACATCATGATGTGCGGTGGAGCAATTAAATGTGTATTTTAAACATATTAGAGAAATTAAATTTGAGTAAATAAATATTTACTAATAAAAATTTATTTCAATATTTATGTAGAATTTGAAATTTTAGTAGGCACACTTAGAGGGGGGGGGGTTGAATAAGTGTGGGAACAAACAATGTTAAACTTTTAAACAAATAAAAATTCTTTTGTTTATTCAATGCAGGGCGCTGGATTCCAAATCCTTATAGACCAAATTATTAAAACATGATGTTGAGTTGATTTTAAAAGTTTGCAAAATGCTTAATGTAGAAACTTAAACCTTATCAAAATATGATTATGTGAATGCAGGTTGCTGAATTAATTTTCTAGACTTATAGATATTAAATGCAGGCTGCTGGATTGATTATTAGCCGAATAAATGATGAGAGAGTTCAACACAATAAGCAATCACACAAACACAAGAATTTTTACGTGGTTCAACTACTACCCTCTATAATAGTAGCCTAATCCACGTCCAATAGCAACTAATATTAGATACTCACTTTTATTAATTAACTTTAATTACAATACAAGTTTCAACCACTTGAGTACACTTGCTCCTTGTGCACCTATGCAATCTCAAGCAACTATGCTTCCTCAAACTTGATTATAATAATACCATAACCCAAACCGGATTACCACACATATTTAGATAGTATTAATTATATGAAAAATTGAAATACAAATAGAGGTCTATTGATCAAAGTAATTAATCACTTAACAATGTAAGGCTCTAGTATGCAATGATGAACAAGAAAGATATTACCAGTTTTATGTTCCAAGACCACTGCAGATATCAACCACAGAGTACTTCTTTAATGAGAATCGCAGTTAGGAGTGTGAAGAAGGAGCAGTAGAAAAACAGTTAAATGTTTTCTATGTATATTAAGCGTAGTATGTTTTTCGTGTATGTCTCAATGTTTTTCCATTTTCTTTTATAGGCCAACTCAATATATTACCGTTGCATGGTTGCTTAATTGATTCTTGGACCATTGGGACAACTTGCACAAATCATGCATTTTGATGAAAGATTAGTATTATATCCAGATTATGTGTCAATCACGTGATATGATCAAATCCCTTCCAGTCATATAGTTTATGTAGAATACTATTTTGAGAGATTAAGATACTTCGCTGAAATCATGTTATATAACAGTGTGATTGATGAGAGATTAATCCTGATTGTGTGCCCATCACGTGATAAAATCAAATCTCTTATAATTCCCATTTTATGTAAAGTACTGTTATGAGAAAATAAAGAGGATTGCTGGAACATGAAATACTGTTATATATTAGTAGCTTAATTTCTGGAAGCCTAATAACAGTTTGATCATCTTTCCATAATTATCATGCTGTATCCAAAACATACGCAACCGCTAGTAGAGCACTAAGTTATTGCCATATAAGATTTAACATTAAATGGGTCGGTGGGAAAATCTAATTACTTTCCTTAGATTATGCAATTATATGAAGCATGATTTATGGCAATTCCTTTACAACCACCGTACAACTTTTTAAACTCCTTTTACTTCAAGGTTTTATGAAGATTTTCTCACGGATTATTATTTTAGGGTAATATTTTCAAGCCTTTTTATTTTAAAATATTTATATATGTATGTAATGCCAATGTCCTAAAGCCTTGTATTGGAAAGTAATTAATGCAAAGATCTTACATTTATCTCCTAGGACTCAAAATGACTTTCATCCTTCAAAAACTTCAATTCCTTATGTTTTCCTCCTTACTGTTCCTGTAATGCCATTTCTTTTCCTGAAATTTCATAGAGCATGATTAGAAATATAATATGGTCATCATCAAAACATTTAGGATAGAGTATGACACAAGTCAACATTCTCCCCCTTTTTGATGATGACAATAAAATAATTATGATTCCCCCTAAATTCATGCATATCTCAAAAATGGTAAATATAGAATCAATCACTTGATTTCTATTATCTGCATATTTGCAGTTTTAATGCTCCTACAATAAACCATTAGAATAATCCACAATAATCTTCAAACTTCAGTAATAACATTAAACTATTAACCATAAATGAAATCATCCCAACAACAGAAACTTAAAACATAATCTTTAAACATGCATAGAGAAATTTAAAGAAATTAGTCATGAAATGTCAGAATTCATCTCCCCCTTTGGCATCTATCAAAAAGAGAAACTTATAGAGCAAAAGGGGAAAGAAGGGGTGGAGGCCTAGGCATCCTCCTCATCAATATGAACATTATTCGGCTTCCGAGTAGTGAAATACAGACGGTGCAGCCGATGATGTTCAATTTCCTCCAAGGACATAGTTTCGACAAATCGTGGAGGACGAGGAATGAAGGTAGGAGTAGGCAGAGGAAGGTCCAGGAAATCACCTTGGTATTCAGCTATCCAGTTGCATTGGGGCCACTCAGGAATTTGAGAGTTAACTATATCAGCCTGTAGTTCTTCACTTAAATCATTCATGCGCCGTTCAGTGAATTTGCCTAAGGACCTAATCTGGTTGCAAATGAACTTAAGTTCGGCAATCAGCTGGCAGGCGTTCCGATTCATTTTCCTTTGCAGAGCTTCCACCATGGCCTTAGTATGTAGCTCAAATCCGACATGCAGATCAATGAATTCATCCTTAATTGTGCAAAAGAGAGTGTGCAGTTCTACTCGACCGATGGGAAGTTTACCCTTTTCTAACACAGAAAGTGTATGTTGGATGTCCTTCACATTAGCATGTAGATTGGCTTGATTTGTAACAATAGTATTGAGGAGAGTTTATATTTTAGGAGAGGGGGGTTGTGGAGCAGATGTGATGGAATTAGGTTCCGGGGGAACTGAGGGTACATCAGGAACTATTCGAATGAACTTGCCATCAACCAGAGTGATATGAGAGCTTTTGAGATTCACAAAATCAATGGAGTCAGTGATAGTGATTGAAACTTCATTGTCTAGGGAGATTTGAAAATGATTGAAAAGTTTTGTGGGAAAACAGCTATAAGGAAGACATTTTTTTGAATGTTTGATGCAGTTGACCATGTGTTTCAACATCATAAGAGAAAAGTTAAAAGGTTTCCCTTTTAAAAGCAGAGCAACTAAGACCAAATTCTGGTATATAAAGTCAGCACCACCACCGATACGAGGTAAGAGATTATACCTCAATAGTTTGTGTAGGACCATAGCAGTGGAGGACCCATCAATAGTTTTGGGGAGAATCACTGTAGTCAGAGTGGGGTCATCCATTATAGTTTGAAGTTGGTCAAGAGGGGAACAAGGGAAATAGACCGGTCCTTTAAGGGTAAAAGGACAATCACCTATAAAAGGAATAGACAAAATACTCCCTAAGTCCATAACCGTGAAAAATAATGACTTCCCTTTAACAAAAGAGGTATAACAGTTACCATTATGCTCGAGGTTAGTATAAAATTGTTGGACCAACTTAGGATAAGCCATGGAGGGAGGGAAAATCAAGGATGATAAGCAACATGATTCAAGGAGATGTTGTAGAAGAGAGTTTTCATAATAAAACAGATCAATTGTTTTCTTATAAACAAACAATTTTTGACAAATTGAGGATTTAAAATGTAGTTTGAAGTTATGTCCTCTAAAAAAATTGTCAGGAACATCATGCAGAGAAAAGGATAAGGGCATTACCGACATATGTGGAGATCCTGATGTGGATTCTTTGATTCGACAACATTTGAGCACAGTAGAGGTACCAACCGGTGGAGGAGATGGAAGACTTGTTTTAGATTCTGCAGAGGAGGAGTCACCGGAGATGGTGGTTATCGGTGGTTGCTTCCATTTTAGTTTACTAGAGGAGCAAAATGGAGGCTGAGATGGTGGAGACGACAGAGGTATCTCATTGTCAGATTCATCTTAAAGGCATTTTGCAAGTCGGGTTCGCATTGTGACAGAGAGGGTTTGAGGGGAACGAAAGAGAAAGTTACTTAATCGGTTAGGGAGCCAAAGGAGGTATGAGGGATGGAAGAGGCGAAAGAGTAAAGTAAGAGTCAGATTTAAAGTGTGTGTGTTACCGAGGTGTAGGAAGACGTGGAGCCATGTTCGATAAGAAGTATCTAAAAGTATTTTTATCTTATTTAAGGCAGCAAATCATACAGTGATATATATATATATATATATATATATATATATATATATATATCATATGTTTGATTTCCTTAAAACATGTAGACCATATATATCTATACCAGACACGTACCAAGTTCTCTTCTTGGAGTACATAATCTTTCTTCTCATAGGGGTTTTGTAAATATGTCTACTAATTGGTGCTTAGTTGGGATGGAGATTAATTTGATTAAGCCTTTGGACACACTGTCCCTAAGAAAATGGTGTCGAACTTCTATATGTTTTGTGCTTGAGTGTAGGACTGGATTTTTGGAAATATCAATGGTGTTCATATTATCATAATATATAAGCACATTTTCACATACATATTCACCCTCAGTGGTGGATAGGGCAACTGATGTTTGCTTCTTACTATGCCATGAAACAAGACTTTGTCCCAAAAATGTACAAGCACAACTTGTACTTTTTCTATCTATTTTACAACCTGCATAGTCAGCGTCTGAGTAGCCCATTAGATCAAAATTATTGCACTTTGGGTAAAATAAACCTAAATTCATAGCACCACTCAAATATTTAAATATTCGTTTAAATACTTGTAAATGTGATTCTTTAGGTTTTGCTTGAAAAAGAGCACATAGACATACACTGTACATTATATCAGGTCTAGAGGTAGTTAAATATAATAGTGATCCGATCATACCTCTATATTTTATTAGTTGTACATCCATACCTTTATCGTCTGCTGTGAGTTTTATCGATTTGCTCATCGGTGTGGCTTTTAAATTTGAGTTATCATATCTGAATCTCTTGAGTAGTTCTTTTATATATTTGGTTTGATGAATGAAGATACCTTCCTGATTTTGCTTAATTTGGAGGCCTAGAAAATAATTGAGTTCTCCCATTAAACTTGTATTAAACTCCTTGTGCATGCATTTGGAAAACCACTCACAGAGAAGATTGTTAGTAGCACCAAATATTATATCGTCTACATATATTTGTACAAGGATGATATTTTTATTTTGATGTTTAATAAATAATGTAGAATCGATTTTACTTCTCATGAAGCCATTTGATAGGAGGTACTTACTCAATCTCTCATACCAAGCTCTTGGAGCTTGTTTGAGTCCATAGAGTGCATTCTTTAGTTTATATACGTAATGTGGGAACTTTTCATGCTCGAATCCAGGAGGCTATTTTACGTATACTTCTTCATTTATATAGCCATTGAGGAAGGTACTTTTGACATCCATTTGGTGTAGCTTGAACTTTCTGAATCATGCAAATACTAATAATATCTGGATAGATTCCAACCGAGCCACAGGGGCAAATATTTCTTCATAGTCTATCCCTTCGTATTTGTTATATCCTTGAGCCACTAGTCTAGCTTTGTTTCTTATAATTGTTCCATACTCGTCAAGCTTATTTTTGAACACCCATTTAGTTCTAATAATAGATACATCTTTTGGAGGAGGCCTTAACTCCCAGACTTGACATCTTTTAAATTATTGTAGCTCTTCTTGCATTGCTAGTAACCAATTTTCGTCAAGAATGGCTTCTTCGATATTCTTTGGTTTAATTTGAGATAAGAATGCTGAAAACGCACAAAGATTTTGTGCTCTTCTTCTTGTGGTAACTCCTTTATTTACATTGCCAATAATGTTCTCTGGAGGATAATTTTTGATGTATCTTGCTGATTTTGGCAATTGAATGTCATGGATTATCTCTTTTTGCTGAAGATCATTATCTCGAGTAGTTACTAGTTCATGGTCCTACTATTCATCTAATCCAGTTTGCTGGATAGGTTCCTTTGACTTGTTGTTTTACACTATATGATATGTTAGATTTGCAGCAGTCTCTAGATTCCCTACATCTTCTTCTTTATCTTTTGGAATATCATTGTTAGACTCATTAAAATTAATATGTATAGATTCTTCAATACACATCTTTTGAAAATTATATATACGATATGCTTTACTATTTTGAGAATAGCCAATGAAGATTCCCTCATATGATCTAGCATCAAACTTATCTAAGTTCTCACTGGTGTTAAGAATAAAATATTTAGATCCAAAAACTTTGAAATAACTTATATTTGGAATTCTATTATTTAATAGTTCATAGGGTGTTTTCAAGATAATTGGACGAATGGGTACTCTATTTAGTACATAACATGATGTGTACACAGCTTCGACCCAAAATTTCTTTGGAAGTTTACTTTCTTGAATTAAAGTTCTAGTTGTCTCTTGTAAGGTGCGATTTTTTCTTTCTACTACTCCATTTTGTTGAGGGGTTCTTGGTGTCGAGAACTCATGACTAATTCCTTTTTGATCACAAAATATAACAAAATCCTTTTAAAATTCAGTACCATGATCACTTCTGATTTGTATAAGTTTAAGGGTATATTTTGTTTCCAAGTTTCTGATTAGTTTTTCAAACTCTTTAAATACCTCATCTTTAGTTCTAAGAAATAATACCCATGTGTATCTAGAGAAATCATCAACTATCATAAATGCATAAAATTTACCATTTAAACTAGCATGCCTTTCTTGTCCAAATAAATCAAGATGGAGTAATTGTAAAGGAGAAGAAGTTGATACCATGTTCTTTGCTGTGAATGATGTTCTTACTTGTTTTTCGAGTTGACATGGATCACATATACCTTTCTTTTCAAAATTTATCCTAGGTAATACTTTCATTAAATTCTTTGATGATAGCTTTTTGATTAGGTCCATATGAACATGTCTCATTCTTCTATGCCATAGATTTTCTTCATCTTGAATTGTGGCAAGGTATAATTCTTCCTCCTGTTGCTCAAAATCAAGAGTATATATATTTCCTTCTTTTTGGGCAACTAAAGTAGCATTGTTAGTACCATGAGAGATTGTAAAGTTGTCTTTGTCAAATTTTACTTGATGTCCATTGTCTATTAATTGACTAACACTTATAAGATTAAATTCTAGACCATTAACAAGATGAACATTATTAATATTAACTTTACCATTACCGATTTTACCTTTCCCGACTATTTCGCATGACCAATTGTCTCCAAAAGTGACAATTCTATGTTTCTTTTCAAGATTTTGCTCTACAAACTTTGATTTGTCACCTGTCATGTGGCAGGAGCATCCGCTATCGAGAAACCACTTTTGAGAGGATACCCTTGCCTTGAAACATACCTGTTAAAAGAAAGTGCAATTTATCTTTTTGGTGCCCATATCTTTTTGGGTCCATTTGTGTTAGTTGAAATCAAATCACTTTTCTTTACCCAAAATGTTTTATTTCTACTGTTATTTTTCTTCTTTAAACATTTTATCTCTAGATGACCTTTAGTGTCATAATTTTTGCATGTAGTGAATGATGAACAATAATTCAATTTAAATGATAATTTAGACTTAAGCATTTTTACTTCCTTTTTATATATTGGATTATATCCAACGCCTTGTTTTTCATAGCAAGGTCTTTGTTTTCCTAACATGACATTCAAGTTTTCTTTACCATGTATAAATTTAGCTAGAGAGAGTTTTAGTGACTCTATTTCTTGTTGAAGTTCAGTAGTTGGAAGTGTTTTAGTAAGAGACTCATCACTAAACGCATCAATGCATGCATCTCTCATTTTTATTTCATTTGTTAATTTTTCAACTTTATCATTTAATTGTTTTACCTTGTTAAAAAGTATTTTGTTGTAGTTCTCTAAATAGTCATTTTTCGCAACTAATACTTTTTCTTCATTTGTGTGTGTTATTTTTTTTATTTCCTTCTTTTCATCTATTAGTGATTCAACTTCACCCATTAGCGTGTTTACTAGATCTTTTAAGTATACATTTTTTCTTTTAGCTTTTCATTTTTTTGTTTTAAAATAATGACATCAGAAAGAGATACCTCAGTGGATTCACCTTTAAGTTTCATGAAGCATACTTGAGCTAGTTCATCGTTTGCATCAATCTCCACTTCAGATTCTTCATCATCACTCCATGTTAAGAAATCTTTGTTCTTTTTGAAATCTTTAGACCCCAACTTTCCTTTGTTCTTCAACTGGAAGCAATCCTTCTTGAAGGGACCTGGTTGTCCGCATTCAAAACATGTTTCTTTAGTTTTCTTATTTTTAAGTTTGTTTGGATTAAGTGCATTCTTTCGTTTGTTCTTTCTTTGAAGTAATCGTTTGAGTCTTCTTGAGATCATGTTTATTTCATTGTCTGAATTATTTTCAAGTTCCTCTTCAATTCCTAAATTAAGAGCTAGCACTTTCTTTCGAGGAGCTTCCTCCTCATCATCATATCTTTTTAATTGATGTTCATGTTCTTCCAATTCACCAAACAAAGTTAAGGTATCCATGGATGATATATTAACAGAGTCTTGAAGAGTAGTGATTTTAGATGCAAACCTTTTGGGCATAGCCCGAAGTAACTTACGGTTGATTTCACTTTGTGGAATTGATTTGTCAAGCAGCTTTAAGGAATTTATAAGCACTAGGAATCGTGCTTGAGCCGTTTTAATTGTTTCGTCTTTCTCTAGTTTAAACATTTCATAGTCATGCATGAGCATGCTTAGATTGACTTCTTGTACTTTGGATGTACCTTCATGACTCACCACTAAAGTATCCCATATCTCCTTTGCTGTGTTGCATGATGAGACTTTATCTATTTCGGATTGTACCATGCCGCTGAGAAGTGTGTTCATGGCCTTTGAGTCATGTGAAACATTATAGGCTTCGGTTGAATCCATTTCGAGTAGAGTTTTTGGAGTGCCGTCATTTTTCCTTAGAATGATCAGTCCATTCTCTACCACCCACCATTCCAATGGATCTCGTGACACCCCCAAAATAGGTATACATCACATATTCTGAGTCGCCAAATACATGGTACAAAACAACTACAACATCATTATTACAATTGTCGTGCAAAATACGACACCACATAAACTGTGAGTTTAAATACAAATATTATCTTCTAGACAATATCCATACTCAAATAAGTCCTCATTACAATTATTAAAACACTATTTTATAAAATAGTGAGGACTGCTAACACAACTGACTGGAAACATCACTCCACACCCCGACTAGTTCCCGTTATATTCTCGCCTCCTGAGAAAAATGGAATAAAAAGGAAAAGGGTGAGCTCAACTAGCCCAGTAAAGAATATTATGACTGAGATAATATACAACAAATTATCATTAGTCTTCCATAGGGAAAAATCTGATAAAATATAATAGACAATAAGTTTTAGATCAACAACTACAGCGGAAACAACAATCCATTAGAAGAAGTCAAGTAGAGAATGAATTCTACTATCTTCTAAGATTTAAAAGTCCATAATCAATATTTTATCCCTGTAATATCAATCAATATACATCTTTGAATCAAATATTCATCTTTGCACTACAAGCCAAAGATATTCATTTGTATCACCAATTGGTCATGTTCATCTCAACACGTGTTCATCTTTGCACTACGGGCCAAAGATATTCATCAGTTAATCATTCATCTTTGCACTATAGGCCAAAGATATTCAGTAATATCATCATTTAGGACTGAGGATGATGAAAAATATTTTTAAAAAAATGAATCCAGTAAGACAAAATGACACATATTAGGGATTCGTACTACAGTTTATCCAAGTTCAAAAATACTCCATAATAATTAATTGTGGAGCAAAATTCAAAAATAAAGATCAAAACATGGATATAATCAAAGATAGTAACCATACTAGACATCTTGGACAAAGAATAGAAAATTTTATTTTTTTGTTAATAGTGTTGTATTCGTAAATAGTGTCGTATACATGAATATTGTCGTATACGTAAATTCGACACCAAAAGATAGAAATTCCACAATAAAATTCATATCAATATTTTGGCTTAATGATACTGAAGAAAATAAATACATTTACGAAGAAAATAACATCCTTTATCTCAAAAGAATAGTACTTTCGGCTGAAATATCAGGTATAAGGTTGAAGAAAACTTGTACTGAATAACAACTCTTAAAGTATCTAAATACTCACAAAAATACGCTCGATAATATAGAGAGAGAAAGAGAGAAAACTTGTTTCTAGTGGGATTTTCAATTCTAACAATGCACCCTATTTATAAGAAAATGCTTAGAACGCCAAAGCAGACTAACCTGCTACCTGATGGCTTTACCTGCTACTATTCACGCCCACCACTTTTGAAATAAAATTTCAGCACATTTCTCACCAACCAAAAGTAGGGCCCACCCATTCTAGAAATTTCGAAAATATTTTAAATTTAAACAATAATCAGCAACTTCAATAATTCATAATAAATAGCCCTTTTATCAGAAAATTTTGAGTCTCATGTCCTTTTCCTAGGAAATTTAATTCTCTACAACTTTATAGAAGAAAGTTTTTCCAAATTCAAATCAAAAAATGTCCGAAATTCACATACGGATGATTTTTAATACCTTCATTCTGACAAAATACTGATAAAACACCTCAGCATTAATTCCTTCATTTATAACCACATAAAATAAATATATCCATCATTTATATCCACATAAAATAAATATTTTCTTATCATAAAAATCAATAATTAATTATTCATAAATAATATTACAGAATCACAATTATGATAACCAGGTCGTTCCCAAGAAAGAGGGGGCTTTCCGATAAGGATTTCTCCTTACTGACGCGCAATTAGGTGACTAAACCTCTCCTTAGACAGAACTTCCTTAGACACTGCCAATAATGCTATCTAATAATATTATTCAAATAATATGAATTATTGATCTGATAATAGAGATACTGTGCAGTGACAATTATTGAAACAACAATAATATAAAATATCAACGTAGCAATTATTGAATCAGTAAAATAAAATATTTAACTGTAATTATTGTAACAATTATTGAGTAGTGCCTTCTTACGTAAGGATCAATAATTCAACAATACTATGCAATACTGTGAACTATTGTGCACCCACGCGTATTACTGCATTTTAACCACCGGGTATTCCAACAGTGTTAACAGTAACAACTGCGCCATTATTTATAAAAACTCAAACTTGCCATTTTTTTCATATGTCCGTTTTTCGTTATGGGGCCCATAAATGACTGCGCCATCGTACGAATATTCACCGACAGCAAGAATATTTCACGACCAAATGAATATTTCCCCACAACAATGAATATTTTATAACCACTTGCTTATTTTGTAAAATTTGCACATTTCACCCATAACGAAAGTATTATATCAAATTAATACCTTATTATTCAAAATAATAATTAGAGGAAATTCGATTTTATTTATGAATAAGTTGGGGTCTTACAACCTCCCGTCCTTATGAAATTTCATCCTCGAAATTGACGTAGGTACCTGGTGTTTCGAAAAGGTGAGGATACCTCGCTTTCATTTCTGATTCCAACTCCCAGGTCATTTCTTCAATAGCATGGTTCCTCCACAAAACCTTAACTTGTGGTATAACCTTGGTGCGTAGAATATGTTCTTTCCTATCCAAGATCTTAACAGGTACCTCCTCATATGTTAAATCTTCGGCTATCTCGTCTGGTTCTAACTCAATTATGTGGTTCGGGTCTTTCACATATTTACGAAGCATAGATATGTGAAAAATATTATGAACACGCAATATGCTTGCAGGTAATGCGAGTCTATAGGCCACATTTCCTATTCGGTCAAGAATCTCAAATGGACCAATAAATCTTGGATTGAGATTTCATCTCTACTCAAATCTTGTTACTCCCTTCCATGGAGCAATACATAACAATACATGATCCCCAATATTAAATTCCACGTCATTTCGATGAAGATCCGTATAACTCTTTTGTCAATCCTGTGCCATTTGTATACGTTATCGGATCATTTAGATTTTCTCTGTAGTCATACGTACCAATTCTGGTCCCAACAACGTTGCTTCACCCACCTCGTCCTAGCATACTGGAGAACAAAATTTTCTTCCATACAACACCTCGAATGGAGCCATGCCTATACTTGCTTGATAACTGTTGTTGTAGGAGAATTTCACCAATGGTAGGTACTTATCCCAACTCCCTTTGAAATCTAGGACACAGAGTCTTAATAGATCTTTAAGAGTTTAAATAGTCCTTTCTGATTGCCTGTCCGTTTGAGGATGGTATGCCGAACTGAATCGTAAATTCGTGCCCATAGCATTCTGCAAGCTAACCCAAAATCACGAAGTAAATCTTGGGTCACGATCTGAAACTATGGATACTGGCATGCCATGCAATCTCACAATCTTATTCACGTACATACGAGCAAGACGTTCAAGGGAATAAGTCTCTTGTATCGACAAGAAATGAGCAGACTTAGTTAATTTATCAACAATAACCCAAATCGCATCTATGCCTTGAGAAGCCATGGGAAGACCCGTAACGAAATCCATAGTAATGTGTTCCCACTTCCATTTTGGAATCTCAATGGTTGCAATGGACCCTTTGGCACTTGATGCTCCGCCTTTACACGTTGACAAGTTAAACACCTCGAGATAAACTCCGCGATCTCTCTCTTCATATTGCTCCACCAAAATGTATGTCGAAGATCATGATACATTTTGGTACTCCCAGGATGGATTGTAAACAGTGTGTTGTGAGCCTCCATCATGATTCTATGCTTCAAGTCAGAATCGTTAGGAACACATAGTCTGGAGTTGACTCGAAGTGTTCCTTCTTCATCGATTCTTGCTTCTGGAATAGCACCTTCTTGCACTTTCTTCTTCATATGCATCATCTCCAGGTCCACAGCTTGAGCAACTTTAACTTTATCGATTGAAGTCAGTTCTACTCGTATATTTGATATCATCACGTGGCTCCCTGGAGTCTTTAACTTTATCTCCATACTTTGAAAGTCATACAAAATGGGCCTTTGCGTTGACAATATCGCACTCGTACCCGCATATGATCTTCTACTCAATGCGTCAGCTACTACGTTCACTTTTCCAGGATGGTATTGGATGGTATGATCGTAATCTTTCAACAGCTCAAGCCAACGTCGTTGTCGCATGTTGAGTTCCTTTTGGGTGAAGAAATATTTAAGGTTCTTATGATCCGTATAAATCTCCACTTTCTCTCCATACAGGTAATGTCTCCAGATCTTCGACGCAAAAATGACTGCTGTCAACTCCAAATCATGAGTAGGATAATTCCTCTCATATTCTTTGAGTTGTCGCGATGCATAGGCTATGACTTTCCCATGTTGCATGAGAACACATCCTAACCCTTTGCCTGAAGCATCGCTGTAGATAACAAATCCATCTGAACCAGATGGTATTGTCAGAACAGGTGCCAAAATGAGTCTCCTCTTAAGCTCTTGGAAACTCTTCTCGCATTCCTCGCTCCATACGAATTTTGTATCTTTTCGAGTCAGCTGAGTTAACGGAGTAGCGATTCGATCCTTCCACGAATCTCCGATAATAACCAGCTAAGCCCAGAAAACTACGTACTTCGGTCACCAACTTCGGTTGCTCCCCACTTTGTATAGCCTCAATCTTCGCTGGGTCAAAAGATACTCCATGTTTTGACACCATGTGCCCAAGGAATGCTACTTCCTCAAGCCATAACTCATATTTCTTCAGCTTGGCATATAGCTTGTTATCGCGAAGCCTTTAAAGTACTAGCTTCAAATGGTGCTCATGATCTTCACGGCTTTTGGAATAGATGAGGATGTCATCAATAAAGATAACAACGAACTGATCCAAATATTCCTTGAACACACGGTTCATCATATCCATGAAAGCAGCAGGAGCATTAGTTAATCCAAAAGATATGACTAAGAATTCATAATGCCCGTACCGAGTTCTGAAGGCAGTATTCGAAATATCCTTAATTTTAATCTTCAGCTGATGATATCCAGAACGAAGATCGATCTTTGAAAAGAATTGTGCTCCTTGCAACTAGTCAAACAGGTCATCAATGCGAGGTAACGAATACCTATTCTTGATGGTGACATGGTTCAATTCCCGATAGTCGATACAAAGTCGCATACTCCCGTCTTTCTTCTTTACGAATAAAACAGGAGCACCCCAAGGAGATGTATTAGGACGAATGAAACCGATGTCCAACAACTCCTATAGTTGGACCTTTAACTCCTGAAGTTCAATAGGAGCCATTCGATATGGGGTTTTAGAAATGACTTTTGTACAGGGTTCAAGGTCAATAAAGAATTCAACTTCACGTTCTGGGAGTAGACCGGGAAGTTCTTCAGGAAATACGTCAGGAAATTCACTAACAATAGAAATATTATTCAAATCTGACGTGTTTTTGTTCAAGTCCGTGACATGGGCTAAGAAAGCTTGTAAGACCCCAACTTTTTTTATAAATTAAATTAAATTTTCTCTATTTTGAAATAGTAAGGGTTGATTTGATTAATGTGGTAAGTTATGGGTAAAATACGTAAATATCTTAAACAAGCAAGTGGTTATAAAATATTTATTTTTGTCGGAGAATATTCGTTTGGTCATGGAATATTCTTACTGTCGGGAAATATTCGTACGACGGCGCAGCCTTGTGTGGGCCCCATAACAGAAAGTGATTGGATGAAGAAAATGACAAGTATGAGTTTTTTATAAATAACGACGTAGTTGTTACCATTAACACTGTTGGAATACCCGGTGGTTAAAACACAGTAATACGCGGTGTTGCACAGTAGCACACGTTATTGCACCAATTATTGATTCTTACGTAAGAAGACACTACTCAATAATTGTTACAACATTTACTATTCAATATTTTATTTTATTGATTCAATAATTGGTACATTAATATTTTATATTATTGTTATTTCAATAATTGTCGTTGCACAATATTTCTATTATCAGATCAATAAATCATATTATTTTAATAATATTATTGGATATCATTATTGGTAATGTCTAGAAAGTTCTGTCTAAGGAGAGGTTTGGTCACCTAATTGCGTGCTAGTAAGGAGATATCCTTATTGAAAAACCCCCTCTTTCTTGGGAACAGCCTGGTTGTCAGTATTGTAATTTTGTAATATTATTTGTGAATAATTAATTATTGATTTATATGATAAGGAAAATATTTATTTTATGTGGATATAAATGGAGAAATTTTTAGAAAAGTGATAATTGTTGAAAATTAATATTTTATCTTTTCTGATAAAATAATTCATTTAAACATATTATTATATTATAATAATATAATAATGGTGATATTTTTACAATGAATGTGTGATATATGAATAAATGAGGAGGAAGAGCATTTCTGTTACAATAAATGCTAAAAACAAGTTAAACATGTTGGTGGGCCCCATTTTTGACTGAAATTTGATTATAGCCTGCAAAATCGTTCGTATGTGGATTTCGGTCAATTTCTGCTTGGAATTTGGAAAAACTTAAACTTAAAAAGTTGTAGAGAATTGAATTTCTTATGAAATGGACATAAGATTCAAAATTTTTTAATAAAAAGGCTATTTATTGTGAATTATTGAAGTTCCGAAATATTGGGTCTGAATTGATTTTTGAGTTATAAATATTTTCTTAATGAAAAACATTTTTTTTGGGTGGGACCCACTTGGGTGTGCTGAGATTTTGATATGGTGGGCTAAGGAATTTTTTTTTAAAATATTATTATTTTATTAAATTTTCTACTTTGGTGTTCTAAGCATTTTCCTATAAATAGGGTGCTTAGGTTAGAATTGAAAATCACACCAGAAACTAAAGTTTTCTCTCTCTATATTATCGAGCGTATTTTTGTGAGTATTTTGATACTTTGAGTATTGCTATACGGTGCAAGTTTTCTTCAGTATTATATTCGATATTCCAGTCAGAAGCACTGTCCTTTTGAGGTAATGTATGTTATTTTTTTTATAAATGATATTATTTCTTCTAATATCATTATGCCGAAATATTGATATGAATTTTATTGTGGAATTTCTACTTTTTTTGTGTCGAGGTTACTTGTGACGCCCCCAAAATAGGTATACGTCACCTATTCTGAGTCGCCAAATATATGGTACACAATACAAATACAATTTTAAATATACAACATGAGTTGTGAGTTTTAATACAAATATTGTCTTCTAGACAGTATTCAAACTCAAAATAAGTCCTCAATATATTTATTATCACACTATTTCATAGAATAGTGAGGATTACTAATGCTATCATCTGGACCGTCACTCCGTTCCCCGACAAAAAGAATATTCCCCGACCAATCGAATATTATACAACAACTTGCATACTTTTTAAAATTTATAAATATTACCCACAACTATAACATTATATCAAATCCACACTATAATATTAAAAAAATATTTTGAGAAATTTAAATCTTTATTCATAAAATTTGGGGTCTCACAATCTCCCCTCCTTATGAAATTTTGCCCTCGAAATTTACGTACGTACCTGGTATGCCGAAGAGATGAGGATACCTTGACTTCATTTCAGATTCTAACTATTGAGGTATAACCTTTGTGTGTTGAATACGATCATTCTTATCCAAGATTTTAACACGTATCTCATCATACTTTAAATCTTCTGCTATCTCGTCTAGTTCTAATTTAATAATGTGGTTCGGGTTGTCCACATAATTACGTAACATTTATACATGAAAAACGTTATGAACACGCGACATACTTGGCGGTAAAGCGAGTCTATAGGCCACAGTTCCTACTCGATCGAGGATTGAAAATGGGCCAATTAAATCGAGAGTTGAGATTTCCTCTCTTCGTCGATTCTTGCTTCTAGAATAACGCCTTCTTGAACCATCTTCTTCATATTCATCAGCTCTGAGTATGTAGCTTGAGCGGCTTTAACTTTATCGATTAAAGTCAATTCTACTCATATATTCGTTATCTTCACGTGGGTCCCTAGAGTCTTTAATTCTATCTTCATCATTTGTAAGTTATACGAAATGGGTTTTTGTGTTAACAACATCGCACTCGTAAACGCATACGATCTTCTACTCAACGCGTCAGCTACCACGTTCGCTTTCCCACGATGGTATTGAATGGTATGATCGTAATCTTTAACAACTTGAGCCAACGTCTTTGGCGCATTATACTTTTATTTTGGTTGAAGAAATATTTAAGGGTTTTAGAAATGAGTTTTGTACTGGGGAAAATACAAAATTCGATTTCACGCTCGAGGGGTAGGCTAAGAAGTCTTCAAGAATATGTTAGGAAATTTATTAACAATAGAAATATCATTTAAAACTGTGACTTTCATCCAAGACTTGGATAGTACGTCACATTGATACCTATCAACTTGCCATCGTTATTCACGACGTCACCTACAGAAAGTTTGGCTTCAGTGCATTCCACACAAGGAAGTCAACAACGAAAGGATCGGGGCTCTTTACTTATGGCTTGATATAACAGTGATTAACTTTAGTAGTTTGGTTACTTGAATTCGCATAACAGGTTGGTTAGGAATATAAAAGCTAACAACCTTATGAAAAGCATGATGAGTAGTTAACCAATCGATTTCTAAAAATCACATCAAAGACAAGTATTTTTAAAGAGATAAGATCGACAGGTAATGTGAAAGTGTCGATTTTAATTAAACAAGATTTATAAACAGTGGAGGTAATGAAGGTTTCTAATAACGAAGTTTCAATAAGTCAAAGTCTAACTTCTCTGGGGTCAAATTTAGTGCCTCCATCCTAGCTGAACTTGTCTTCGGTGAACGACAAAATTGGGCTAGGTGACCTTTTTTTTCACAATTATAACATGCTTTGGACGACATCGCGCAGTTTGGATTGATGTGTCCCTCCCCTCCGCATTTGAAGCATATGATAGGTGGTCGTTCTCCTTCCTTAACAACGGGTGCTGGTGCTGACGTCTTTCCATCATTATTGAACCTTCTCTTCTTGAAATTTCCACTCCTATTATCTTGGCCATGATTACCACCGAAGTGGTTACCACTCTGGGCATGATAATTTCCCCCACGATAGTTATCATTGTTTCGATGGCCGATGCCATCGGTATGATTATTATCATGTTGCTGGTCATTACCTTTTGGTTGTGCTGACTCATTATCGCGCTCCAATAACTGAGCCCTATTCACAATATCTGAATATAAACAAAGTTTATGAGAAATGAGATATTGAAGTATATCGGGTTTCAAACCTCTTAGAAACATTCACATCATTTGCTCCTCATTATCGACCAAATGGGATACAAACTGGGATAACTCCATAACTTTAGCCTCGTATTGCGACACGGTCATATTGTTTTGCTCCAAATTGATGAATTCCACTTCCTTCATGTGACGAATATTTTCAGAAAAGTACTTGTCGTTGAACAACTCTTAGAACTTCTCCCAAGACATCTTGAGTGCGTCAGGCTGGGTACGTTTTACAGATTCCCACCAGTAATATGCTTCTTTACGTAACATAAAGGTGGCAAAGGGAACCTTTTGCTCCTCAGAGCATCCCAAGACACCAAATATCTTGGTGATCTGCTTTAACCACGTCTCCGCCTTAAGTGGTTCTGGCTTTCCCAAAAACTCTGGTGGTCCCAGCTCTTTGAATTGCTTAGCGGTGACCGACCGTGGGTTGCCATTATTTCCACCTACATTTTGAACAGGAGTCTCTCTCACCTGATGTTGCATGAATTGCATAAATCCTCTGAACATCCAATCGTTCATCATCTGATCGGTGTTATTGTTTACCTGAGGATTATTGTCTTTCGGTTGCACATTATCCTGGGTATTGATCGTTGGTGACTCAACGGTCTCATGTGCTTCATTGCTGATCTCAACATTTTTACAAGCCATTTTCAAATACTATCACAAAAAAAGGGTTAATTGACATATCATATATTATCCCTATACCTTGACCGACCAATTCAATACCAAATAAACTTAGGTAGGTCATACTAGCGAAGGAATTCCCCATCTCTCCCCTCCTAGTTCTTATCTCACATCTCAGCCAGGGATCATATCCCTAAGCTTTGATACCAACTGTGACGCCCCCAAAATAGTTATACGTCACCTATTCTGAGTCGCCAAATACATGGTACAGAATACAAATACAATCTTAAATATACAACATGAGCTGTGAGTTTTAATACAAATATTGTCTTCTAGACAGTATTCAAACTCAAAATAAGTCCTCAATACATTTATTATCACACTATTTCATAGAATAGTGAGGACTACTAATGCTATCATCTGGACCGTTACTCCGTTCCTCGACAAAAAGAATATTCCCCAACCAATCGAATATTATACAACAACTTGCATACTTTTTAAAATTTAAAAATATTACCCATAACTATAACATTATATAAAATCCACACCATAATATTAAAAAAATATTTCAAAAATTTAAATCTTTATTCATAAAATTTGGGGTCTCACATTACTATTCACGTATACGGCACTATTCACGTATACGGTATTATTCACGAATACAACACTATTCACTAAAAACTAAAATTTTCTCTTCTTTGTCCAAGATGTCTAGTATGATTACTATCTTTGATTGTATCCATATTTTGATATTTATTTTTGAATTCTGCTCCACAATTGATTATTATGGAGTATTTTTGAACTTTGATAAACTATAGTACGAATCCCTAATATTTGTCCTTTTGTCTCACTAGATTCATTTTCTTAAAGATATTTTTCATCATCTTCAGTCCTAAATAATGATATTACTGAATATCTTTGGTCTTTAGTACAAAGATGAATGATTAACTGATGAATATCTTTGGCCTGTAGTGCAAAGATGAATAGGTGTTTAGATGAACATGACCAACTGGTAATACAAATGAATATCTTTGGCCTATAGTGTAAAGATGAATATTTGATTCAAGATGTATATTGATTGATGTTACAGGGATAAAATATTGATGATGAACTTTTAAATCTTAGAAGATAGTAAAATTCATTCTCTACTTGACTCTTCTAATGGATTACTGTTTCCACTGCAGTTGTTGATCTAAAATTTGTTATCTATTATATTCTATAAGATTTTTTCCTATTGAGGACTAACGATAATTTGTTCTATATTATCTTAGTCATAATATTCTTTACTGAGCTAGTTGAGCTCACCCTTTTTCCTTTTTGTTCCATTTTTCTTCTCATGTAGTGAGAATATAGCGGGAAGTAGTCGGGGTGTGGATTTATGTTTCAAGGCAGTTGTTATAATAGTCCTCACTATTTTGTAAAATAGTGTATCAATAAATATAATGAGGACTTATTTGAGTGTGTATATTGCTTAGATGACAATATTTGTAATTTAACTCACAGTTTGTGTGTTGTCGTATTTTGCACGACAATTGTATTAATGAAGTTATATTTGTTTATGTACCATGTATTTGGCGACTCAGAATGGGTGATGTATACCTATTTTGGGGGCGTCACAGTTGGTATCAGAGTTTAGGGATATGGTGTCTGGTGGAGATCGGGGAAAAGAACTAGGAGAGGAGAGACGAGTAAATCCTTCGCTAGTGTGTCATACCTAAACTTATTTGCTGGTTGGTCAGAATATAGGGATATTATGTGGTATATTTAATTAACCCTTATTTTTTTGTAGTATTTTAGAATGGCAACTGAGAAGGTTAACAATGGAGTGAATGAGACCGTGGAGACACCTTTAATCACCAATCAGGAGAATGTGCAACAGAACAACAATGTTCCTCCTGTAAACAACACCACTGATCAGACGATGAACGATGGGATGTTTAGAAGCTTTTTTTAGTTCATGCAAAAGCAGACGAGGGAGACTCATGTACAAAATACGGGTGGAAATGATAGCAACACGCGGTTTGTCACAGCTAAGTAGTTCAAAGAGTTGGGACCACCAGAATTTTGGGGAAAGTCGGATCCGATTAAGGTGGAAATGTGGGTCAAGCAAATTACCAAGATATTTGATGTCTTGGGATGCACAGAGGAACATAAGGTTCCATTCGCCACCTTTATATTTCGTGGTGAGGCAGATTACTGGGGGAATCTGTGAATCATACTCAGTCAGTCGCACTTAACATATCTTGGGAAACATTTCAGAAACTGTTCAATGACAAGTACTTTCCTAAAAGTATTTGTCATATGAAGGAGGTGGAGTTTTTTAGACTGGAACAGAACAACATGACGGTGTCCCAGTACGAGGCGAAGTTCGCGGAGTTATCCAGGTTTGCACCTCATTTGGTAGAAAATGAGGAACGTATGACGCGGATGTTTTTGAGAGGTCTGAAACCCGATATACGTCAATATCTCATTTCTCACAAATTTTCTCTATATTCAGATGTTGTCAACATGACTCAATTATTAGAGCGAGATAATGAGTATGTTCAAATGAGGGATCACAACCAGGGTCATACCGGTGGCAGCAGTCATCGGAGCAATGATAACCACCAGGGAGGAAAAAATACAGACAAAAATGGTAACCACTCTGGTGGTAATCGTGGCCATGATAATAGAAGAAGCGAGTCAGGAGAGATTTTAAAAAGAAAAGGTACAACAATGATAATGTGAAGACGTCAGCACCAACATCAACTGTTTCTAGGGAGGAGAATGACCACCGGTCATATGTTAAAAATACAGGAAAGAGGGACACATCAGTCCAAACTGCCCACAATAGTTCAAGGTATGTTATAATTGTGGAAAGGAAGGTCATATCACTCGAGATTGTATTGTAGCGAAACCAAGTCCAGCGGGGATGGTGACTCCAAAGGCTATCCCAGACAAGTCAAAGTCAGCGGTTCTTGGAAGAGCGTTTATCGTGATTGGCCAAAATGCGAGGAACCCGAACAAGATGACCACGGGTAAGCTAATCATAAACTCTTGCGAAGTTTATACCTTACTAGATATCAGTTCTACCCATTCTTTTATCTCTCCTGCTTGTGCTCAACGTTTGAACTTGACTCCGAAGAAATTAGACTTTGACTTATCTGTTAAGACTCCGTTAGGAGAAACTTTCATTACATCTACTGTTTATAAATCTTGCTTGATCCGAATTGGCACCATCACATTACCTGTGGATCTTATCTCTTTAAAGATACTTGCTTTTGATGTGATTTTAGGGATTGATTGGTTAACCACTCATCATGCTAAAATTGATTGTTTTCGTAAGTTTATTAGTTTTCATATTCCTAACCAACCTGTTATGCGAATTCAAGCAACCAAACCACTAAAGTTAATCACTGTCATATCAAACCATAAAGCCATTCGTTTATTAAAAAATGGATGTCAAGCTTTCTTAGCCTATGTCATGGACTTAAATAAAAATACATCAGATTTGAATAATATTTCTGTTGTTAGAGAATTTCCTGACGTATTTCCTGAAGAACTTCTCGATCTACCCCCAGAACGTGAAGTTGAATTCTTTATTGATCTTGAACCTGGCACAAAACTCATTTCTAAAATCCCATATCGAATGGCTCCTATTGAACTTCAGGAGTTAAAGGTCCAACTACAGGAGTTGTTGGACATCGGTTTCATTCGTCCTAGTACATCTCATTGGGGTGCTCCTGTTTTATTTGTAAAGAAGAAAGATGGGAGTATGCGACTTCGTATTGACTATCGGGAATTAAACAATGTCACCATCAAGAATAGGTATCCGCTACCTCGCATTGATGACATGTTTGACCAGTTGCAAGGAGTACAATTCTTTTCAAAGATCGATCTTCGTTCTGGATATCATCAGCTGAAGATTAAAACTGAGGATATTCCGAAAACTACCTTTAGAACTCGGTACGAGCGTTATGAATTCCTAGTTATGTCTTTTGGATTGACTAATGCTCCTGCGATTTTCATGCATATGATGAACCGTGTGTTCAAGAAATATTTGGATCAATTCGTTGTTGTCTTTATTGATGACATCCTCATCTATTCTGAAAGCCGTGAAGATCATGAGCACCATTTGAAGCTAGTACTACAAAGGCTTCGCGATAACAAGCTATATGCCAAGCTGAAGAAATGTGAGTTCTGGCTTGAGGAAGTAGCATTCCTTGGGCACGTGGTGTCAAAACATGGAGTATCTGTTGACCCAGCGAAGGTTGAAGTAATACAAAGTTGGGAGCAACCGAAGTCGGTGACCGAAGTACGTAGCTTTCTGGGTTTAGCTGGTTATTATCGGATATTTGTGGAATGATTTTCTCGAATCGCTACTCCGTTAACTCAACTGACTCGAAAAGATACAAAATTCGTATGGAGCGAGAAATGCGAGAAGAGTTTTCAAGAGCTTAAGAGGAAACTCATTTCGGCACCAGTTTTGACAATGCCGTCTGGTCATAGCCTATGCCTCAAGACAACTCAAAGAATATGAGAGGAATTATCCTACTCATGATCTGGAGTTGACAGCAGTCGTTTTCACGTTGAAATTCTGGAGGCACTACCGGTATGGGGAGAAAGTGGAGATATATTCAAACCATAAAAGCCTCAAATATTTTTTCACCTAAAAGGAACTCAACATGCGGCAACGACGTTGGCTCGAGATATTGAAAGATTTCGATCATACCATTCAATACCATCCCAGAAAAGCGAACGTGATAGCTGACGCATTGAGTAAAAGATCATATGCGAGAACGAGTGCGATATTGTCAACACAAAGGCCCATTTTGTGTGATTTACAAAAGATGAAGATTGAATTCAAGACTCCAGGGACCCATGCGATGATGTCAAGTATACGCATAGAACCAACTTTAATCGATAAAGTTAAAGTTGCTCAAGCCACAGACCCGGAGCTGATGTGTATGAAGAAAAAAGTGCAAGAAGGTGCTATTCCGAAAGCAAGAATTGATGAAGAAGGAATAATTAGTGTCAACTCCAGACTTTGTATTCCTAACAATTCTGACTTGAAGTATAAAATTATGATGGAGGCACACAACAAACCGTTTGTAATCCATCCTGGAAGTACCAAAATGTATCGTGATCTTTGACATATATTTTGGTGGAGCAATATGAAGAGAGAGATCGCGGAGTTTATCTCGAGTTGTCTAACTTGTTAACGAGTCAAGGCGGAGCATCAAGTGCCAAAAGGTCCATTGCAATCACTTAAAATTTCAGAATGGAAGTGGGAGCACATTACCATGGATTTTGTTACTGGTCTTACCAAGATTTCTCAAGGCATAGATGCGATTTGGGTCATTGTTGATAGATTGACCAAGTCTGCTCATTTCTTACTTATATGAGAAACTTATACACTTGAACGTCTTGCTCGTATGTACATAAACGAGATTGTAAGATTGCATGGTATGCCAGTATCCATAGTTTCTGATCGAGACCCAAGATTCACTTCAAGATTTTAGGTTACTTTGCAAAAAGCTATGGAAACGGATTTATGATTTAGTTCGGCATATCATCACCAAACGGACGGGCAGTCAAAGAGGACTATTCAAACTCTTGAGGATCTACTAAGACTCTGTGTCCTTGACTCCAAGGAAAGTTAGGACACGTTCTTACCATTAGTGGAGTTTTCCTACAACAATAGTTATCAAGCAAGTATTAGAATGGCTCCATTTGAGGCGTTGTATGGAAGAAAGTGTCGTTCTCCAATATGCTGGGACGAGGTGGGTGAAGCAACGTTGTTGGGACCAGAATTGGTACGCATGACAACGAAAAAGATTCAAATGATCCGGCAACGTATAAAAACCTCACAAGATCGACAAAAGAGTTATGCTGATCTTCATCGAAAGGACGTGGAATTCAATGTTGGAGAACATGTGTTATTACGTGTTGTTCCATAGAAGGGAGTTACGAGATTTGGAAAGAGAGGAAAGCTCAATCCTCGATTCATTGGTCCATTTGAAATCCTTGACCGAGTAGGAACTGTGGCCTATAGAATCGCTTTACCGCCAAGTATGTCTCGTGTTCATAACGTTTTTCACATATCCATGTTACGTAAATATGTGAAAGACCCGAACCATATTATTGAGTTAGAACAGGACGAAATAGTAGAAGATTTAACGTATGAAGAGGTTCTTGTTAAAATCTTGGATAATAAGGAACATATTCTACGCTCCAAAGTTATACCTCAAGTCAAAGTTTTGTGAAAAAACCACGATGTTGAGGAAATGTCCTAGGAGTTAGAATCCGAAATGAAATCAAGGTATCCTCACCTCTTCGTCATACCAGGTATGTACCCTAATTTTGAGGGTGAAATTTTATAAGAAGGGGAGGTTGTAAGACCCCAACTTTTATGAATAAAGATGAATTTTTTATAAATATCATTTTTGAATATTAAGGAGTGAATTTTATATAATGTTATAGTTGTAGGTAATATTTATAAATTTTGCAAAGTACACAAGTTGTTATATTATATTCGATTGGTCGGGGAATATTCGTTTTAACAGGGAATATTCGTACGATGGCACAATCATTGGTGGACCCCACAACGGAAATATTGTCGGATTGAAAAAACGATAAAAATATCTTTTTATGAAAATAACGGCAAAATTTTTACCGTTAACTGCTGGAATACCCGGTGTTAAAAATATAGTAATACGCGTGGTTGCATAGTAGCACACGGTATTGATTATTGATGCTTACGTGAGAAGTTACTCAGTTATACTCAATTATTGCTATAGTAATTGCTGCATCATATCTCTCATATTATTGATTCAATTATTGTCACAGTATCATCTGCATAATATTTTATATTATTAAATCAATAATTGAGATGACAAGTTATTCATATTATTATTTGCTTAATTAACAATGTCTAGAAAGTTCTGTCGAGAAGAAGTTTGGCCACCTAATTGCGCTCCAATATGGAGAAATCCTTATTGGAAAGCCCTCTCTTTCCTGGGAACGATCTGGTTGTTAATATTGCGAGTTATAATAATATGAATAAAGGTTGTTAAAAATATTGAGGAGATTTTTAAGAAGTATTTGATGTAAATTTTGCTTATTTTATGGACCCCCATTTACCCATTTTTTAAAATAATCGGTAGAAAATTATTTAATATAATAAATGTGGGACCACATGTGGGGTCTATGGGTGGAGGAAAATCTGAAATGGGGGTGTTGGAGTTTACGTCTGTTGGAGGGTTTGTATATATATATATATATATATATATATATATATATATATATATATATATATATATATATAGTCCGGATCAGGTCCGGACTCCCGGACCGAACCAAAATCCGGACTTTTTTTTTGTTTTTTTCAAAACAACTAAAAATAAATAAATAAAAAATTATGGAGTTGAATTTTTTTTATAATACAGTATTTTGGGTGTGATTTGAGTACGTATAACAAAATATGGTGGTACAGTCTGTGCAGACTGTACCACCATTTTTTGGTATAGGTATCTAAAACACGTCCAAAACATTATATTATAGAAAAATTTCAGTTCCATAAAATATTAAATTTTTTTTAGTTGTTTTAAAAAAAAGTAAAAAAATAAAAAATGGTCCGGATATGATCAGGTCCGGACTCCCGGACCTGATCAGTTATATATATATATATATATATATATATATATATATATGCATGTGGAAAAATGAAATGTCAGAATGGGTGGGGGTGGGGTGGGGGTGGGGGGGGGAGATAGAAAACGTATGATGGAGGGAGTTACTTTATATTTATTATATATATATATATATATATATATATATATATATATTATATTATAATAAGTTTTATTTTTTTTATGAAAAAATAGAATATATTATATTTTATATAAAGTTATTTGTTTTACTTGAATATTATATTCTTATTTTTTAAAATAAACGTCTGTGAATTTCAATAAGTTGCACCCGTGAAAATTTCTCTGCTCACCCATGAACTTTTTTTTCAAATAGTATCATTTCCATTCTCCTATAAATAGAATGCTTAGTTAGAATTAAAAATCACACTAGAATCAGAGAATTCTTCTTCTATAATATTGAGCGTATTTCTTTCGAGTTTTAAGAAGCATTGAGTTTAGAAAACAGTGAAAGTTTTCTTAAAGAATATCCCCGCTATACCAGTTGGAATATTCTTCTTTTCAAGGTAAGGGATATTATTTTTGTTCAGTATTCATATGAAATAATATTTTCTTCCATACTCTGTAGTATGTAAGTAATATTATTTCGTTTCAGATTTCGAATTCTACACCCATTTTGTTAAAGTTTTGATTTCTATACTCCATGATATTAGTAGAATATCCTTAATATTTGCGCTTCATCTAGTATCTTTTCATGAAAATATTATTCTGAGCATTCTTGATAAGTTTTAACATTTTCATGTCGGAGTACTATTCACGGGGTTACTATTCCCTAAGTACTATTTACGGGGTACTATTCACTCGATTACTATTCACCCGAGGTACTATTCATGATAAAAATTGATTTCTTTTCAGTGCAAATCATTTTTGATACAATATTATTCTTGAATTTACTCCACAAAGCAGTATCATGTTGACAATTTGGACATTATTGAATTCTGGATAAATTAAACTATAAATCTTTAAAAATTTATCCTTTGCTTTCTTTTAATTGAATTCTTATATCATTGTCATCATCCTCATGTTTATATTGTTATGAAAGTCATCTTTGGCCCGTAGTGCATAGATGGACTTGGTATGATTATGACCAAGGATTATTCGGTATAATCATGACCGTAATGTTACAAATGATGTGGTAAAATTTCTCATTGGCCCGTAGTGCATTGATGGACAGTTGTTGTCATGATCACGACCATTGATGAAAACACGAATATCCTTGGGTCGTAGTGCATGGATAATTTGTGGTCATGATACTAATGAATATCTTTGGCCGTAGTGCAGGGATGATTCGATGATGTGGATTATTTATTAAGTTGAGTCTCAGCGATAAAACTGTTGATATACTTTTTAAATCATAGAAGATATTAGATTTCATGTTCTACTTGACTCTTCTAATGGATTGCTTATTCCGCTGCAGTTAAACTTGATGTCTATTGTATTTTATCAGTTTAACATTGTTGAAGGCTAACGATAATTTATTCTGCAGTATCTTAGTCATAATATTTTTTACTGGGCTAGTTGAGCTCACCCTTTGCTTTCATTGTTCTCTTCAGGAAATGAGATTATAGCTAGGACTAATCAGGAAATGGAGTGACGGTCCAGATGTTTGCATTAGTAGTCCTCACTATTCTATAAAATAGTGTGATAATAAATGTATTGAGGACTTATTTTGAGTTTTAATACTGTCTAGAAGACAATATTTGTATTAAAACTCACAGCTCATGTTGTATATTTAAGTTTGTATTTGTATTCTATACCATGTATTTGGCGACTCAGAATGGGTGATGTATACCTATTTTGGGGGCGTCACACGAGGTGTTTAGCTTGTCAACTTGTAAAGGCGGAGCATCAAGTGGCATAGGATCCATTGCAACCACTTGAGATTCCGAAATGGAAGTGGGAACAAATTACTATGGATTTCGTTAAGGGTTTTCCCAAGGTTTCTCAAGACATAGATGCGATTTGGGTTATTGTTGATAGATTAACCAAGTCTGCTCATTTCTTGCCTATACGAGAAACTTATTCCCTTGAACGTCTTGCTCGTATGTACGTAAATAAGATTGTGAGATTGCATGGCATGCCAGTATCCATAGTTTCGGATCGTGACCTAAGATTCACTTCACGATTTTGGGTTAGCTTGCAGAAAGCTATAGGCACGAATTTACTATTCAGTTCGGCATACCATCCTCAAACGGACGGACAATCAGAGAGGGCTATTCAAACTCTTAAAGATCTATTAAGACTCTATGTTCTAGACTTCAAAGGGAGTTGAGATAAGTACTTACCATTGATAGAATTCTCCTATAATAACAGTTATCAAGCAAGTATAGGTGTGGCTCCATTTGAAGCATTGTATAGACGAAATTGTTGCTCTCTAGTATGTTGTGATGAGGTGGGTGAAGCAACATTATTGGAACCAGAGTTGGTACATATAACTAAAGAAAAGATCCAAATGATTCGACAACGTATACAAACGACATAGGATTGACAAAAGAGTTATGCGGATCTTCATCGAAAGGACGTAGAATTTAATATTGGGGATCATGTATTGTTACGTGTTGCTCCATGGAAGGGAGTTACAAGATTTGGGAAGAGAGAAAAGCTCAATCCATGATTTATTGGTCCATTTCAAATTCTTGACCGAGTAGAAAATGTGGCCTATAGACTCGCGTTACCTCCAAGCATGTCTCGTGTTCATAATATTTTTCACATATTTGTGCTTCGTAAATATGTGAAAGACCTAAATCACATTATTGAGTTAGAACCAAACGAGATAGCTGAAGACTTAACATACGAGGAGGTACCTGTCAAGATATTAGATAGGAAGGAGCATGTCCTACGCACAAATGTTATATCACAAGTCAAAGTTTTGTGGAGAAATCATGCTATTGAGGAAATGACCTGGGAGTTGGAAACAGAAATGAAAGCGAGGTATCCTCACCTTTTCGAAAGACCAAGTACGTACGTCAATTTCGAGGACAAAATTTCATCAGGAGGGGAGGTTGTAAGACCCCAACTTTGTTTATAAATGAAATTGAATTTTCTCTATTTTGAAATAGTTAGGGTTGATTTGATTAATGTGTTAAGTTATGGGTAAAATGTGTAAATATCTTAAATAAGCAAGTGGTTATAAAATATTCATTTTTGTCAGGGAATATTCGTTTGGTCGTGGAATATTCTTACTATCGGAGAATATTCGTATGACGGCGCAGCCTTGTGTGGGCCCCATTATAGAAAGCGATTGGATGAAGAAAACGACAAGTATGAGTTTTTTATAAATAGCGGCGTAATTGTTACCGTTAACACTGTTGGAATACCCGGTGGTTAAAACACAGTAATACGTGGTGTTGCACAGTAGCACACGGTATTGCACCGATTATTGATTCTTACATAAGAAGCCACTACTCAATAATTGTTAAAGTAATTACTATTCAATATTTTATCTTATTGGTTCAATAATTGTTACGTTGATATTTTATATTATTGTTATTCAATAATTGTCACTGCACTGTATTTCCCATTATCAGATCAATAATTCATATTATTTTAACAATATTATTAGATAACATTATTGGCAATGTCTAGAAAGTTCTGTCAAGGAGAGGTTTGGTCACCTAATTGCTCGCCAGTAAGGAGAAATCCTTATCAGAAAGCCCCCTCTTTCTTGTGAACGGTCTGGTTGTCATTATTGTGATTCTGTAATATTATTTGTGAATAATTAATTATTAATTTATATGATAAGAAAATATTTATTTTATGTGGACATAAATGATGGATAGAAAAATATTTATTTTTTGTGGTTATAAATGAAGGAATTAATGTTGAGGTGTTTTATTAATATTTTTGTCGAAATTGAGGTATTTAAAATCAAATCAGTGTTCTTAAAGCTCTATTATGTGAGTTATACTTTTAATCTGACCGTTGGATCGTTGTGATTTTTGGATATGTTATACATATATAAGTTGAGTATATGCCAACAAATTTTGAAACGTTAAAAATTAACACATGATTTGTTATGAATTTTAAAAGGTGTTAAAAATCATCTATTTATGGATTTCAGATATTTTTCGTCTGGAATTTGGAAAAACTTAAAGATACAAAGGTGTAGAGAATTCGATTTCGTGTGGAATGGACATAAAATTTGTATTTTTCTGATTAAAGGGCTATTTTATTTGAATTATTGAAGTTTCGAAAATTAAAATATTTTTATTAAAACATGGGGGACCCACTTTTATTTTGTTGTGGAAAATCTGAAATGGTTGGTTGCAAATTCAAAGTGGAATGCTGAAATTTCAATGTGGCGTGCTTGAATGGTTATATTAATATTATATTATTTAGTCTCCTATGACGTTCTAGCATTTTCCTATAAATAGACGCTTAAGTTAGAATTGAAAATTACAGCAGAATTAGAAAATTCTTCTTCTATAGTCTTGAGCGTATTTCTTTAGAGTTTTAGAAAACTTTGAGCGTAGAAAACAGTGAAAGTTTTCTTCAAGAATATCCCCGCTATACCAGTTGGAGTACTCTTCTTTTCAAGGTAAGGGATGTTATTTTTTTTTAATATTCGCTAGAAATAATATTTTCTTCCATACTCTGTAGCATGTAAGTAATATTATTTCATTTCAGATTTCGAATTCTATACTCGTTTTGTTAAAATTTTGGCTTCTATACTCCATAAAATTAGTAGAATATCCTAGATATTTGCGTTTCATCCAGTATCTTTTTATGAAAATATTATTCTGAGCATTCTTAATAAGGTTTAACTTTTTCATGCCGGAGTACTATTCACGGAGTTACTATTCTTGAATACTATTCACGGGGTACTATTCCCTCAAGTACTATTCACCCGGGGTACTATTCATGATAAAAATTGATTCGTTTTTGGTCCAAATTATTTTTGGTACAATATTATTCTTGAATTTTACTCTACAAAGTAGTAGCATGTTGACAATTTGAACGTTATTGATTCATGGATAAATTAAATTATAAATCTTTAAAAATTTATCCTTGAACTTGTTTTATTGAATTCTTATATTATTGTCATCATCCTCATGTTTAATATATGTTGAAAGTCATCTGTGGCCTGTAGTGCATAGATGGACTTGGTATGATTATGACCAGGGATTATTCGGTATAATCATGACCGTAATGTTACAAATGATGTGGTAAAAGTCCTAATTGGCCCGTAGTGCATTGATGGACAGTTGTTGGCATGATCATGACCATTGATAAATACACGAATATCCTTGGCCCATAGTGCATGGATAATTTGTGGTCGTGATACTAATGAATATCCTTGGCCGTAGTGCAGGGATGATGTGGATTATTTATTAAGCTGAGTCTCAGCGATAAAAGTGATGAAAAACCTTTTAAATCATAGAAGATAGTAGATTTTATTCTCTACTTGACTCTTCTAATGGATTTCTTGTTCCACTGCAGTTAAACTTGATGTTTGTTATATTTTATCAATTTAACACTGTTGAAGGCTAACGATAAATTATTCTGCATTATCTTAGTCATAATATTTATTACTGGGCTAGTTGAGCTCACCCTTTTGCTTTAACTGTTCTCTTTAGAAAATGAGAACGTAGCAGGGACTAGTCGGGGAACGGAGTGACTGTCCAGATGATAGCATTAGTAGTCCTCACTATTCTATAAAATAGTGTGATAATAAATGTATTGAGGACTCCATTTGAGTTGAATACTGTCTAGAAGACAATATTCGTATTAAAACTCTCAGTTTATGTTTTGTCGTATTTTACACGACAGTTATATTATTAAGTTGTATTTGAATTTTGTACCATGTATTTGGCGACTCAAGATGGGTGATGTATACCTATTTTGGGGGCGTCACAGTTGGTACCAAATCTTAGGGATATGATCCCTGGCTAAGATGTGAGACTAGAACTAGGAGGGGAGAGACGGGGAATTCCTTCGCTAGTATGACCTACCTAAGTTTATTTGGTATTTAATTGGTTGGTCAGAGTATAGGGATAATTTGTGACATGTCAATTAAACCTTATTTTGTGGCGGTATTTGAAAATGACATCTGAGAATGTTGAGAATAGCAATGGAGCACAAGAGACCGTTGAGTCACCACAGATCAATACCCAGGATAATGTGCAACAGGAAGACAATAATCCTCAGTTAAACAATAACGATCAAATGATGAACAATGGAATGTTCAGAGGCTTTATGCAATTCATGCAACATCAGGCAAGAGCAGCTCCTGTCCAAAATATAGGTGGAAAAATTGGAAACTCTCGGACGGTCACCGCTAAACAGTTCATGGAGCTGGGACCACCAGAGTTTTTTGGAGAACCAAGACCACTTAAGGCGGAGACGTGGATAAAGTAGATCAAAAAGATATTTGATGTCTTGGGATGCTTCGAGGAGCGAAAAGTTGCTTTTGCCACCTTCATGTTACGGGTAGTGGCATATTACTGGTGGGAATCTGTAAAGCGTACTCAACCTGCCGCACTGAAGATGTCTTGGGAAAAGTTCCAAGAACTGTTCAACAATAAGTACTTTCCCGAAAGTATTCGTCATATAAAAGAGGTAGAGTTCATTAAACTGGAGAAAAACAACATGAATGTGTCACAGTACGAAGCCAAGTTTTCTGACTTGTCCCGATTTGTGTCCCACTTAGTTGATAACGAGGAGAGAATGACACAGATATTTTTAAGAGGTTTGAAACCTGAGATACGCCAATACTTAATTTCTCACAAACTATGTTTGTATTCAGATGTTGTAAATAAGGCTCAGTTATTGGAGCGCGATAACGAGTCAACCCAACCAAGAGAGAGCAGCCGGCAAAATGATAATACCAGTGGTAGTAGTCATCGAAGCGGTGACAACAAACATGGAGGGAATCAACATGCCAGAAATGGTAACCACTTTGGTGGTAATCATGGCCAAGACAATAAGAGTGAACATTTCAAGAAGAGGAGATTCAACAATGACGGAAAGACGTCAGCACCAGCACCCATTGTTAAGGAAGGAGAACGACCTCCTATTATATGCTTCAAATGTGGAGGGGAGGGACACTGCGCGATACAGTCCAAATCGTGTTATAATTGTGGAAGAGAAGGTCACCTAGCCCAATTTTTTTGTGCACCGAAGACAAGTCCAGCTGGGATGGAGGCACCAAAGGCCGTCCCAGAAAAGTCAAAATCGGTAGTTCAAGGGAGAGCGTTTGCCGTGACCTCCCAGAAAGTAAGGAACCCGAACGAGGTCATCATGAGTGAGCTTATCATAAACTCTAGCGAAGTCTATACCTTATTTGATATCGATTCTACCCATTCTTTTATTTCTCCTACTTGCGCTCAACGTTTAAATTTGACTCCGGAGAAATTAGACTTTGACTTATCTGTTGAAACTCCGTTGGGAGAAATCTTCATTACATCAACTGTTTATAAGTATTGTTTGGTTTAAATAGGTACCCTCACATTACCTGTCGATCTTATTTCATTGAAAATACTTGTATTTGACGTAATTCTAGGGATTGATTGGTTAACTACTCATCATGCAAAAATTGATTATTTTCGTAAGATTGTTAGCTTTCATATTCCTAACCAACCTATCATGTGAATTCAAGCAACTAAACCATTAAAATCAATCGCTGTCATCTCAATCCATAAAGCTATTCATTTATTAAAAAACGGATGTCAAGCTTTCTTAGCTCATGTCACGGATTTAAACAAAAATACATCAGTTTTGAATGATATTTCTATTGTTAATAAATTTCTTGACGTATTCCCTGAAGAACTTCCTAGCTTACCCCCAGAGCGAGAAATTGAATTTTGTATCGACCTTGAACCTAGTACAAAACCCATTTCCAAATCCCCATATCGAATGGCTCCTATTGAACTTCAGGAGTTAAAGACCCAATTACAGGAATTGTTAGACATTGGTTTCATTCATCCTAGTACGTCTCCTTGGGGTGCTCCTGTTCTATTCGTGAAGAAGAAAGATGGGAGTATGCGACTTTGTATTGATTATCGGGAGTTGAACCATGTCACTGTCAAAAATAGGTACCCATTGCCACGTATTGATGACCTGTTTGATCAGTTGCAAGGCGCCAAATTCTTATCAAAGATCGATCTTCGTTCCGGATATCATCAGTTAAAGGTTAAAACGATGACATTCCAAAGACGGCTTTCAGAACATGGTACGGGCATTATGAATTCCTAGTCATGTCTTTTGGATTGACTAATGCTCCTGTTGCCTTCATGGATATGATGAACCGAGTATTCAAGGAATATTTAGATCACTTTGTGGTCGTCTTTATTGATGACATCCTTATATATTTCAAAATCCGTGAAGATCATGAGCAACACTTGAGGCTGATACTCCAAAAGCTTCGTGAAAATAAGCTTTATGCCAAGTTAAAGAAATGCGAGTTCTGACTTGAGGAAGTAGCATTCCTTGGGCACGTAGTATCAAGTCATGAAGTATCTATTGACCCAGCAAAGATTGAAGCTATTCAAAGTTGGGAGCAACCTAAATCAGTGACCGAAGTACGTAGCTTTCTCGGTTTAGTTGGTTATTATCGGAGATTCATAGAAGGGTTTTCTCGAATCGCTATTCCATTAACTCAGCTGACTCGGAAAGATACAAAATTCAGTTGGAGCATGGAATGTGAGAAGAGTTTTCAAGAACTCAAGAGGAGACTCATTTCAGCACCTGTTCTGACAATACCATCTGGCTCGGAGGGATTTGTCATCTACAGTGATGCTTCGGGCAAAGGGTTAGGATGTGTTCTCATGCAACATGGGAAAGTCATAGCCTATGCCTCTCGGCAACTCAGAGAATATGAGAGAAATTATCCTACTCATGATCTAGAGCTGGCAGCTGTTGTCTTTGCACTTAAAATTTGGAGGCATTACTTGTATGGGGAGAAAGTGGAGATCTTTATGAATCATAAAAGCCTCAAATATTTCTTCACCCAAAAGGAACTCAACATGCGGCAATGACGTTGGCTTGAACTGTTAAAAGATTATGATCATACCATTCAATACCATCCTGGTAAAGCGAACGTAGTAGCTGACGCATTGACATATGCGGGTACGAGTGCGATATTGTCAACGCAAAGGCCCATTTTATATGACTTGCAAAGGATGGAGATAGAGTTAAAGACTCTAGGGACCCATGTGATGATAGCGAATATACGAGTAGAACCGACTTTAATCGATAAAGTTAAAGCTGCTCAAGCTACAGATCTGGAGCTGATGCGTATGAGGAAGAAAGTGCAAGAAGGTGCTATACCAGAAGTAAGAATCAATGAAGAAGGAATATAAAGAGTCAACTCCAGACTTTGTGTTCCTAATAACCCTGATTTAAAGTATAAAATCATGATGGAGGCGCACAACATACCGTTTGCAATCCATCATGGGAATACCAAAATGTATCATGATCTTCGACATACATTTTGGTGGAGCAATATGAAGAGAGAGATTGCGGAGTTTATCTCAAGGTGTCTAACTTGTCAACGAGTCAAGGAGGAGCATCAAGTACCAAAAGGTCCATTGCAATCACTTGAAATTCCAGAATATAAGTGGGAGCGCATTACCATGGATTTCGTTACTGGTTTTCCCAAGGTTTCTCAAGGCATATATGTGATTTGGGTCATTGTTGATATATTGACCAAGTCGTCTCATTTCTTACCTATACGAGAAACTTATAAACTTGAACATCTTGCTCGTATATACATAAATGAGATTGTAAGATTGTATGGTATGCTAGTATCTATAGTTTCTGATCGAGACCCAAGATTTACTTCAAGATTTTGGGTTAGTTTGCAAAAAGCTATGGGCACAAATTTACGATTTAGTTCGGCTTATCATCCTCAAACGGACGGACAGTCAGAGAGGACTATTCAAACTCTTGAAGATCTATTAAGACTCTATGTCCTAGACTTCAGGGGAAGTTGGGACAAGTTCTTACCATTGGTGGAGTTTTCCTACAATAACATTTATCAAGAAAGTATTGGCATAGCTCCATTCGAGGCGTTGTATGGAAGAATGTGTCGTTCTCCAGTATGCTGGGATGAGGTGGGTGAAGCAACGTTGTTGGGACCGGAGTTGGTACGTATAACTACGAAAAAGATTCAAACAATCCGACAACGTATAAAAACTTCACAAGATCGACAAAAGAGTTATGCTGATCTTCATCGAAAGGACGTGACATTCGATATTGAAAATCATGTGTTGTTACGTGTTGCTCCATGGAAAGGAGGTACGAGATTTGGAAAGAGAGAAAAACTCAATCCTCGATTCATTGGCCCATTATTAATTCTCGAATGAGTAGGAACTGTGGCCTATAGACTCGCCTTACCGCCAAGTATGTCTCGTGTTCATAACGTTTTTCACATATCTATGTTACGTAAATATGTAAAAGACCCGAACCACATTATTGAGTTAGAACCAAATGAAATAACGGAAGATTTAACGTATGAAGAGGTTCCTGTTAAAATCTTGGATAAAAAGGAGCATATTTTACGCTCTAAGGTTTTACCTCAAGTCAAAGTTTTGTGGAGAAACCACGAAATTGAGGAAATGACCTGGGAGTTAGAATCTAAAATAAAATCAAGGTATCCTTACCTCTGCGAGATACTAGGTACGTATCCTAATTTCAAGGGCAAAATTTCATAAGAAGGGGAGGTTGTAAGAACCCAACTTTTATGAATAAAGATGAATTTTCTATAAATATCATTTTTGAATATTATGGAGTGAATTTGATATAATGTTATAGTTGTGGGTAATATTTATAAATTTTGCAAAATACGCAAGTTGTTATATAATATTTGATTGGTCGGAGAATATTCGTTTTAACAGAGAATATTCGTACGACAACACAATCATTGGTGGACCCTACAACGGAATTATTATCGGATTGAGAAAACGACAAAAATGTCTTTATATAAAATAACGGTGAAAGTTTTACTGTTAACTGTTAGAATACCCGGTGGTTAAAATACAGTAATATGCGTTGTTGTACAGTAACACATGGTATTGTATAGTATTTTTGAATTATTAATTCTTACGTAAGAAGGCACTACTCAATAATTATTACAGTAATTACTGTTTAATATTTTATCTTATTGGTTCAATAATTGCTACTTTGATATTTTATATTATTGTTGTTCAATAATTATCACTACATAGTATTTCCCATTATCAGATCAATAATTCATATTATTTGAACAATATTATTAAATAGCATTATTGGCAATGTCTAGAAAGTTCTGTCAAGGAGAGGTTTGGTCACCTAATTGTGCGCTAGTAAGGAGAAATCCTTATCGGAAAGTTCCCTCTTTCATGGGAACGGCCTGGTTATCATTATTGTGATTATGTAATATTATTTGTGAATAATTAATTATTGATTTATATGATAAGAAAATATTTATTTTATGTGGACATAAATGATGGATAGAAAAATATTTATTTTATGTGGTTATAAATGAAGGAATTAATGTTTAGGTGTTTTATCAGTATTTTTGTCGAAATGGAGGTATTAAAAATCAAATCAGTGTTCTTAAAGCTCTATTGTGTGAGTTATAATTTTAATCCGACCGTTAGATCGTTGTGATTTTTGGATATGTTATGCATATATAAGTTGAGTATATGTCCACAAATTTTGAACCGTTAAAAATTAACGCATGATTTGTTATGAATTTTAAAAGGTGTTAAAAATTATCCGTTTGTGGATTTCAGATATTTTTCGTCTAGAATTTGGAAAAACTTAAAGCTACAAAGTTGTAGAGAATTCGATTTCGTGTGGAATGGACATAAAATTCGTATTTTTCTGATTAAAGGGCTATTTTATTTGAATTATTGAAGTTTCAAAAATTAAATATTTTTATTAAAACATGGGGTACCCACTTTTGTTTTGTTGTGGAAAATCTGAAATGGTTGGCTGCAAATTCAAAGTGGAAAGCTAAAATTTCAATGTGGCGTGCTTGAATGGTTATATTAATATTTTATTATTTAGTCTCCTATGGCGTTCTAGCATTTTTCTATAAATAGACGCTTAAGTTAGAATTGAAAATCACACCAGAATCAAAGAATTTTTCTTCTATAATCTTGAGCGTATTTCTTTAGAGTTTTAGAAAGCTTTGAGCATAGAAAACAGTGAAAGTTTTCTTCAAGAATATCCCCGCTATACCAGTTGGAGTACTCTTCTTTTCAAGGTAAGGGATGATATTTTTGTTCAGTATTCGCTTGAAATAATATTTTCTTCCATACTCTGTAGCATGTAAGTAATATTATTTCATTTCAGATTTCGAATTCTATACTCGTTTTGTTAAAATTTTGGCTTCTATACTCCATGAAATTAGTAGAATATCATAGATATTTGCGCTTCATCCAGTATCTTTTCATGAAAATATTATTCTGAGCATTCTTAATAAGTTTTAACTTTTTCATGCCGGAGTACTATTCACGGGATTACTATTCTTGAATACTATTCACGGGGTACTACTCCCTCGAGTACTATTCACCCAGGGTACTATTCATGATAAAAATTATTTTTTTTGTCCAAATTATTTTTGGTACAATATTATTCTTGAATTTTACTCCACAAAGTAGTATCATATTGACAATTGGACGTTATTGATTTCTGGTTAAATTAAATTATAAATCTTTAAAAATTTATCCTTGAACTTATTTTATTGAATTTTTATATCATTATCATCATCCTCATGTTTAATATATGTTGAAAGTCATCTTTGGCCTGTAGTGCATAGATGGACTCGGTATGATTATGACCAGAGATTATTCGGTATAATCATGACCGTAATGTTACAAATGATGTGGTAAAAGTCCTCATTGGCCCGTAGTGCATTGATGGACAATTGTTGGCATGATCATGACTATTGATGAATACACGAATATCCTTGGCCCGTAGTGCATGGATAATTTGTGGTCGTAATACTAATAAATATCCTTGACCATAGTGCAGGGATGATGTGGATTATTTATTAAGCTGAGTCTCAGCGATAAAAGTGATGAAAAACATTTTAAATCATAGAAGATAGTAGATTTTATTCTCTACTTGACTCTTCTAATGGATTGCTTGTTCCGCTGCAGTTAAACTTGATGTTTGTTATATTTTATCAGTTTAACACTTTTGAAGGCTAACGATAAATTATTCTGCATTATCTTAGTCATAATATTTATTACTGGGCTAGTTGAGCTCACCCTTTTGCTTTTATTGTTCTTTTCAGAAAATGAGAACGTAGCAGGGACTAGTCGGGGAACGGAGTGACGGTCCAGATGATAGCATTAGTAGTCTTCACTATTTTATGAAATAGTGTGATAATAAATGTATTGAGGACTCCATTTTAGTTGAATACTGTCTAGAAGACAATATTCGTATTAAAACTCTCAGTTTATGTTTTGTCGTGTTTTACACGACAGTTGTATTATTAAGTTGTATTTGAAATTTTGTACCATGTATTTGGCGACTCAAGATGGTTGATGTATACCTATTTTAGGGGCGTCACATATTATGACTAAGATAATATATAATAAATTTTCATTAGTCTTCAACAGGAAAAAATCTGATAAAATATAATAGACAACAAGTTTTAGATCAACAACTGCAGCGGAAACAACAATCTATTAGAAGAGTCAAGTAGAGAATGAATTCTACTATCTTCTAAGATTTAAAAGTTCATCATCAATATTTTATCCCTGTAACATCAATCAATATACATCTTTGAATCAAATATTCATTTTTACATTACAGGACAAAGATATACATTTGTATCACTAGTTGGTCATGTTCATCTCAGCACCTGTTCATATTTGCACTACGGGCCAAAGATATTCATCAGTTAATCATTCATCTTTATACTACAGGCCAGAGATATTCAGTAATATCATCATTTAGGACTGAGGATGATGAAAAATATTTTAAATAAAATGAATCCAGTGAGACAAAAGGACAAATATTAGGGATTCGTACTACAGTTTATCCAAGTTCAAAAATATTCCATAGTAATCAAATGTGGAGCAGAATTCAAAAATAAAGATCAAAATATGGATACAATCAAAGATAGTAACCATACTGGGCATCTTGGACAAAGAAGAGAAAATTTTATTTTTCTATGAATAGTGTCGTATTCGTGGATAGTGTCGTATACGTGAATAGTAACCCCGACAAAAAAGGTAGAAATTTCACAATAAAATTCATATCAATATTTCGGCATAATGATATTGAAGAAAATAATATCATTTATGAAGAAAATAACATCCCTTACCTCAAAAGAACAATACTTCTGACTGAAATATCAGGTATAAGGCTGAAGGAAACTTGTATTGAATAGCAACTCTCAAAGTATCTAAATACTCACAAAAATACGCTCGATAATATAGAGAGAGAAAGAGAGAAAACTTGTTTCTGGTGTGATTTTCAATTCTAACTAAGCACCCTATTTATAGGAAAATGCTTAGAACGCCAAGCAGACTAACCTACTACCTGATGGCTTTACCAGCTACTATTCACGCCCACCACTTTTGAAATAAAATTTCAACATATTTCTCACCAACCAAAAGTGGGGCCCACCCATTCTAGAAATTTCCAAAATGTTTAAAATTTAAACAATAATCAACAACTTCAAAATTTCATAATAAATAGCTCTTTTATCAGAACAATTTAAGTCTCATGCCTTTTTCATAGGAAATTTAATTCTCTACAACTTTGTAGAAGAAAGTTTTTTCAAATTCAAATCAGAAAATGTCTGAAATTCACATACGGATGATTTTTAATACCTTCATATCGATAAAATACTGATAAAACACCTCATCAATAATTCGTTCATTTATAATCACATAAAATAAATATATCCATAATTTATATCCACATAAAATAAATATTTTCTTATCATTTAAATTAATAATTAATTATTCATAAATAATATTATAGAATCACAATTATGATAACCAGGTCGTTCCCAAGAAAGAGCGGGTTTTCCGATAAGGATTTCTCCTTACTGGCGCGCAATTAGGTGACCAAACCTCTCCTTAGACAGAACTTTCTTAGACATTGCCAATAATGCTATCTAATAATATTATTCAAATAATATGAATTATTGATCTGATAATGGAGATACTGTGCAGTGATAATTATTGAAATAACAATAATATAAACTATCAACGTAGCAATTATTGAATCAATAAAATAAAATATTGAATAGTAATTATGTGAGACCCCGAATTTTATGAAATAAAAGTATTCAATTTTTCTATTTTGGTAAATGGTTAAATTGATAAAAGGTTAAAGTTAAGGGTGATATGTAAATTTTTTTTTAAAGTAAACAAGTTATCATAAAATATATGATCACTATTCACGAGTTACTATTCACGGGTTACTATTCACCCAAATTACTATTCACTCTAGTATCGTTCACTCGAGTATTTGGGACACTTTTTGTGTCAGAGTACTATTCATGAGTTACTATTCACGAATTACTATTCACAGGTTACTATTCACCTAAATTACTATTCACTCTAGTATTATTCACTCGAGTATTGGAGACACTTTTTGTGTCGGAGTTATTATTCACGAGTTACTATTCACGAGTTACTATTCAGGAGTTACTATTCACGAGTTTCTATTCACCCGGATAATATATTTATTTTCGGTCCAAATCATTTTTGGGTACAATATTATTCCATAAGGAAATGTGATAATTTTTCAGATCGTTGGTTGAAATTATATTAGTAATAATTCATTTAAATATATTATTATAATATTATATTATAGTAGTATAATGTGATTATATGATAGTATGTTTTTTTTATAATTTGAATGGTAACATTATTATAGTAAATTCATGGTATACAAGTAAAATGAGGTGAAAGTGAATAATTTGAATTTGAATTCTGATGATGTAAGCGATTATGTCATCAGAACGATGAGGTAAGCAATGATGTCATCAGAAGGATGATGTAAGCAATGATGTCATTTGATCGATGATGTATGCAATGATGTCATCTGATCGATGATGTAAGCGATGATGTCATAAATTATGGCGAAAAGACTATTTTACCCTTACTCTACCAAGCTTATAAATAGAAGCTCATTCCTTCATTATTTCTTACGAATTCACTGAACTCTAGAGAGAGAAACTATAGAGAGAAAGAAGAAGAGTATTCTGCCACTTAACTACTTCTTTATTTCAGTTCTTCTTTAAAATAGTAAGGGGTGTTATTCTTTCTTATTCATGAAGAGAACTTATATTATTCCATTCTTTATTATTCTGTTGGAATAACCTGTATGCGTGGTTTACCCTATACTTGGTGGAATGACCTATATATGCGGTTTACCCAATACTTGGTGATCTTCTTCTTTTATTCCATTCTTTATTATTATGTTGGAATAACCTGTTTATGCGAAGTACCACATACTTGGTGAAATTCTTTTATTATTCCGTTCTTTACGATTCTGTCGGAATATCCTGTCGGTGTGAATTTCACCTGACCTGGTTCCATCATTTATTATTCCGCATTTATTATTCTGTCGGAATATCCTGTCGGTGTGAATTTCACCTGACCTGGTTCCATCATTTATTATTCCGCATTTATTATTATGTCGGAATATCCTGTCGGTGTGAATTTCACCTGACCTGGTTCCATATTTATTATTCCGCATTTATTATTCTGTTGGGAATAACCTGTCTGTGCGGTCTCTATCGCATGCATGGTGAATCCTTCTGTTATTCCATTCTTTATTATTCTGTTGGAATAACCTGTCTATGTGGATTGCCACAGGCATGGTGAATGATCCTTTATATTCATTCCTTATTAAATTGTGGAAATGATCTGTATGCATGGATTACCGCATGGCTGGTGAAAATCTATTTGCAGTTTCATATATTCTTTATTATACTCATTTGGTTAAAGTTTTGATTTCTATACTTCATGAAATTAGTGGAATATCCTTGATATTTGCGCTTCATCTAGTATCTTTTCATGAAAATATTCTTCTGAGCATTCTTGACTGTTACTTTACAAAGAAGTATCATGTTGATAATTTGGATATTATTAGTTCCTGGATAAACTAATTCTTGAACTTGTTTAATTGAATTCCTATAATATTGTCATCATCCTCATGTTTATTTTATGTTAAAAGTCATCTTTGGCTTACGTGCATAGATGGACTTAGTATGATTATGATCAGGGATCATTCGGTATAATCATGAACTGTGATGTTATAAGTGGTGTGGTAAAAGTCCTCAGTGGCTTGTAATGCATTGATAGACAGTTTGTGGTATGATTATGACCAGGGATTTTTCGGTATAGTCATGATCATTGATGATTTAATGAATATCCTTGGCCCGTAATACAAGGATGATTAGAAGATGTGGTTTATTTATTAAGCTGAGTCTCAGTGATAAAAGTTGATGAAAATATTTTTAAATCATAGAAGATAGTAGGTTTTATTCTATACTTGACTCTTCTAATGGATTGCTTATTCCGCTGCAGTTAAACTTGATGTCTATTGTATTTTATCAGTTTAACATTGTTGAAGACTATTGATAATTTATTCTTCATTATCTTAGTCATAATATTTCTTACTGGGCTAGTTGAGCTCACCCTTTCTTTCAATGTTCTCTTCAGGAAATGAGAATATAGCTGGGACGAGTCAGGGAAAGGAGTGATGGTCCAGAAGATAGCATTAGTAGTCCTCACCATTCTGTTAAATAGTGTGACAATAAATGTAATGAGGACTCCTTGAGTATGGATATTGTCTAGATGACAATATTCCTATTAGAACTCTCAGTTTATGTATTGTCGTATGTTACACGACATTTGTATAATTAAGTTTGTATTTGTATTTTGTACTATGTATCTGACGACCCAAGATGGGTGATGTATACCTAATTTTGGGGGCGTCACAGTTGGTATCAAAGCTTAGGGATATGATCCCTGGCTGAGATGTAAGATAAGAACTAGGAAGGGAGAGACGGGGAGTTCCTTCGCTAGTATGACCTACCTAAGTTTATTTGGTATTTAATTGGTCGGTCAGAGTATAGGAATAATATGTGATATGTTAATTAACCCTTGTTTTGTGGCAGTGTTTGAAAATGGCATCTAACAATGTTGAGATAAGCATTGGAGCAAAATAATATAACCATATCGCAGTACGAGGTTAAGTTTGCAGAGTTATCCTAGTTTGCATCCCATTTGGTCGATAATGAGGAGCGAATGACGCGAAAGTTTCTAAGAGATTTGAAACCCTATATACGTCAATACCTCATTCTCATGTTTATATTTTGTTGAAAGTCATATGTGGCCTGTAGTGCACAGATGGACTTGGTATGATTATGACAAGGGATTATTCGGTATAATCATGACCGTAATGTTACAAATGATGTGGAAAAAGTCCTCATTGGCCCGTAATGCATTGATGGATAGTTTTTGGTATTATTATGGCTATGGATTCTCTTTGGCCGTAATGCAAAGACTAATTGTTTTATGGCATGATCAGGACCGTTGATGAAAACACGATTATCTGTAGCCGTAGTGCATGCATAATTCGTGGTCGTGATACTAAAGAATATCCTTAGCCGGAGTGCAAGGGTGATTCGATGATGTGGATTAATTATTGAGCTGAGTCTCAGCAGTGAAATATTAATTCATAGATGTGGTAAAAGTCATCTGTGGCTTACGTGCATAGATGGACTTGGTATGATTATGACCAGGGATTGTTCGGTATAATCATTATCGTAATTGAAAACACGATTATCTTTGGCACGTAGTGCATGGATAATTCGTGGTCGTGATACTAAAGAATATCCTTGGCCTGTAGTGCAGGGATGATTCGATGATGTGGATTAATTATTGAGCTGAGTCTCAGCAATGAAATATTAATTCATAGATGTGGTAAAGTCATCTGTGGCTTACGTGCATAGATGGACTTGGTATGATTATGACCAGGGATTGTTTGGTATAATCATGACCGTAATTGAAAACACGATTATCTTTGGCACGTAGTGCATGGATAATTCGTGGTCGTGATACTATTAAGCTGAGTCTCAACATTATTGATTTTACAGTTGTATATCCTTGGTCTGTAGTGCGAAGATTAACTGTTGATTATTGGTTATACAGTTGTAAATCTTTAGCCGTAGTGCAAAGATGAATTTATTAGTATGATTATGAGCAGGAATTGTGATTTGGTATAACCATAATTTTTGATGTTTCAGGTGAAGATAGGTGATGTAAATTTTCTTCTTCCTGGGTGCAAAAAGTAATTCAGAATCACAATTATGATTATGAGTTATTCATATGATTGTGGACAGAAATTGTTGATTGATGTTACAAGGATATGGTCACTGACGGAGATATTAGTCTAGAAGATGAGTAATATACTTCGCTAGGGTGTGACTTACCTAAGCTGAAATTGTTTACTTAATAAGTGGATAAATTGTGGTATGTCGATTAACCTTTGTTTTGAAGGTATTTTCTAGAATGATATTCGAAATACAGGAGATGAGAAATGGAAAAATCATGATAGAGCGGAATTATCCGGAAAGGTACAATCCGAAAAGAAAGTAAGGTATTCTCATCTCTTCGAATATCAGGTACGTACGTTAATTTCGAGGGCGAAATTCCATAAGGAGGGGAGATTGTGAGACCCCGAATTTTATGAAATAAAAGTATTCAATTTTTCTATTTTGGTAAATGGTTAAATTGATAAAAGGTTAAAGTTAAGGGTGATATGTAAATTTTTTTTTAAAGTAAACAAGTTGTCATAAAATATATGGTCACTATTCACGAGGTACTATTCACGGGTTACTATTCACCCAAATTACTATTCACTCTAGTATCGTTCACTCGAGTATTTGGGACACTTTTTGTGTCAGAGTACTATTCATGAGTTACTATTCACGAATTACTATTCACAGGTTACTATTCACCTAAATTACTATTCACTCTAGTATTATTCACTCGAGTATTGGAGACACTTTTTGTGTCGGAGTTACTATTCACGAGTTACTATTCACGAGTTAATATTCAGGAGTTACTATTCACGAGTTACTATTCACCCGGATAATATATTTATTTTCGGTCCAAATCATTTTTGGGTACAATATTATTCCATGAGGAAATGTGCTAATTTTTCAGATCGTTGGTTGAAATTATATTAGTAATAATTCATTTAAATATATTATTATAATATTATATTATAGTAGTATAATGTGATTATATGATAGTATGTTTTTTTATAATTTGAATGGTAATATTATTATAGTAAATTCATGGTATACAAGTAAAATGAGGTGAAAGAGAATAATTTGAATTTGAATTCTGATGATGTAAGCGATTATGTCATCAGAACGATGAGGTAAGCAATGATGTCATCAGAAGGATGATGTAAGCAATGATGTCATTTGATCGATGATGTAAGCAATGATGTCATCTGATCGATGATGTAAGCGACGATGTCATAAATTATGGCGAAAAGACTATTTTACCCTTACTCTACCAAGCTTATAAATAGAAGCTCATTCCTTCATTATTTCTTACGAATTCACTGAACTCTAGAGAGAGAAACTATAGAGAGAAAGAAGAAGAGTATTCTGCCACTTAACTACTTCTTTATTTCAGTTCTTCTTTAAAATGGTAAGGGGTGTTATTCTTTCTTATTCATGAAGAGAACTTATGTTATTCCATTCTTTATTATTCTGTTGGAATAACCTGTATGCGTGGTTTACCCTATACTTGGTGGAATGACCTATATATGTGGTTTACCCAATACTTGGTGATCTTCTTCTTTTATTCCATTCTTTATTATTATGTTGGAATAACCTGTTTATGCGAAGTACCGCATACTTGGTGAAATTCTTTTATTATTCCGTTCTTTATGATTCTGTCGGAATATCTTGTCGGTGTGAATTTCACCTGACCTGGTTCCATCATTTATTATTCCGCATTTATTATTCTGTCGGAATATCCTGTCGGTGTGAATTTCACCTGACCTGGTTCCATCATTTATTATTCCGCATTTATTATTATGTCGGAATATCCTGTCGGTGTGAATTTCACCTGACCTGGTTCCATATTTATTATTTCGCATTTATTATTCTGTTGGGAATAACCTGTCTTTGCGGTCTCTATCGCATGCATGGTGAATCCTTCTGTTATTTCATTCTTTATTATTCTGTTGGAATAACCTGTCTATGTGGATTGCCACATGCATGGTGAATGATCCTTTATATTCATTCCTTATTAAATTGTGGAAATGATCTGTATGCGTGGATTACCGCATGGCTGGTGAAAATCCATTTGCAGTTTTATATATTCTTTATTATACTCATTTGGTTAAAGTTTTGATTTCTATACTCCATGAAATTAGTGGAATATCCTTGATATTTGCGCTTCATCTAGTATCTTTTCATGAAAATATTCTTCTGAGCATTCCTGACTGTTACTTTACAAAGAAGTATCATGTTGATAATTTGGATATTATTAGTTCCTGGATAAACTAATTCTTGAACTTGTTTAATTGAATTCCTATAATATTGTCATCATCCTCATGTTTATTTTATGTTAAAAGTCATCTTTGGCTTACGTGCATAGATGGACTTAGTATGATTATGATCAGGGATCATTCAGTATAATCATGAACTGTGATGTTATAAGTGGTGTGGTAAAAGTCCTCAGTGGCTTGTAATGCATTGATAGACAGTTTGTGGTATGATTATGACCAGGGATTTTTCGGTATAGTCATGATCATTAATGATTTAATGAATATCCTTGGCCCGTAATACAAGGATGATTAGAAGATGTGGTTTATTTATTAAGCTGAGTCTCAGTGATAAAAGTTGATGAAAATATTTTTAAATCATAGAAGATAGTAGGTTTTATTCTATACTTGACTCTTCTAATGGATTGCTTATTCCGCTGCAGTTAAACTTGATGTCTATTGTATTTTATCAGTTTAACATTGTTGAAGACTATTGATAATTTATTCTTCATTATCTTAGTCATAATATTTCTTACTGGGCTAGTTGAGCTCACCCTTTCTTTCAATGTTCTCTTCAGGAAATGAGAATATAGCTGGGACGAGTCAGGGAAAGGAGTGATGGTCCAGAAGATAGCATTAGTAGTCCTCACCATTCTGTTAAATAGTGTGACAATAAATGTAATGAGGACTCCTTGAGTATGGATATTGTCTAGATGACAATATTCCTATTAGAACTCTCAGTTTATGTATTGTCGTATGTTATACGACATTTGTATAATTAAGTTTGTATTTGTATTTTGTACTATGTATCTGACGACCCAAGATGGGTGATGTATACCTAATTTTGGGGGCGTCACAAATTACTGTAACAATTAGTGACTTCTTACGTAAGGATCAATAATTCAACAATACTATGAAATATCGTGTGCTACTATGCACCCACGCGTATTACTATTTTTTAACCACCGGGTATTCCAACAGTGTTAACAGTAACAACTGCACCGTTATTTATAAAAACTCAAACTTGTCATTTTCTTCATCCTACCGTTTTTCGTTATAGGGCCCACAAATGACTGTGCCATCGTACGAATATTCTCCGACAGCAAGAATAATCTACGACCAAATGAATATTTCCTGACAACAATGAATATTTTATAACCACTTGCTTATTTTGTAAAATTTGCACATTTCATCCATAACCAAAGCATTATATCAAAGTAATATCTTATTATTTGAAATAATAATTAGAGGAAATTTGATTTTATTTATGAATAAGTTGGGGTCTTATAGATCTCGTTTTAGGTAGATCCTCATTTGGAATTTCCAGAAATTGTAGTTCTCCATTCCATAGAGCAATGGAGGTCGGTTTGTTGATTGTCCTTCTTGATGAGTGTTCTCGAATTGTGCTATGTTAGAATCTTTCCCTACAAGTCACCTTGAAGACCAAGACAAGTAGAGCCAAGCTTTGAGACCAAATGAAATTTAAGTAGGTACACTTAGAAGGGGGGGTTGAATAAGTGTGGGAACAAACAATGTCAAACTTTTAAACAAATAAAAATTCTTTTGTTTATTCAATGCAGGGCGCTGGATTCCAAATCCTTATAGACCAAATTATTAAAACAAGATGTTGAATTAATTTTAAAAGTTTGCAAAATGGTTAATGTAGAAACTTAAGCCTTATTAGAATATGAATATGTGAATGTAGGTTGCTGATTTAATTTTCTAGACTTATAAATATTGAATACAGGCTGCTGTATTGATTATTAGCCGAATAAATGATGGGAGAGTTCAACATAATAAGCAATCACACAAGCATAAGAATTTTTACGTGGTTCAACTACTACCCTCTATAATAGTAGCCTAATCCACGTCCAATACTAACTAGTATTGGAGACTCACTTTTATTAATCAACTTTAATTACAATACAAGTTTCAACCACTTGAGCACCCTTGCTCCTTGTGCACCTATGCACTCTCAAGCACCTATGCTTCCTCAAACTTGATTGTAACAATACCATAACCTAAACTGGATTACCACACAGATTTAGATATTATCTATTATATGAAAAAATTAAAATACAAATAGAGGTCTATTGATCAAAGCAATTAATCACTTAACAATGCAAGACTCTAGTATGCAATGATGAACAAGAAAGATATTACCAGTTTTATGTTCCAAGACCACTGCAGATATCAACCACATAGTACTTCTTTAATGAGAATCGCAGTTAGGAGTGTGAAGAAGGAGCAGTTGAAAAATAGTTAAATGTTTTCTATGTATATTAAGCGCATTATATTTTTCGTGTATGTCTTAATGTTTTTCCATTTTCTTTTATAGGCCAACTCAATATGTTACCATTGCATGGTTGCTTTATTGATTCTTGGACCGGTGGGACAACTTGCACAGATCATGCATTTTGATGAAAGATTAGTATTATATCCATATTATGTGTCAATCATGTGATATGATCAAATCCCTTCCAGTCATATAATTTATGTAGAATACTGTTTTGAGAGATTAAGATACTTCGCTGAAATCATGTTATATAACAGTGTGATTGATGAGAGATTTATCCTGATTATGTGCCCATCACGTGATAAAATCAAATCCCTTATAATTCCCATTTTATGTAAAACACTGTTATGAGAAAATAAAGAGGATTGCTGGAATCATGATATACTGCTATATATTAGTAGCTTAATTTCTAGAAGCCCAATAACAATTTGATCATCTTTCCATAATTATCATGCAATATCCAAAACATACGCAACCACTAGTAGAGCACTAAATTATTGCCATATAAGATTTAAAATTAAATGGGTCGGTGGGAAAATCTAATTGCTTTCCTTAGATTATGCAATTATATGAAGCATGATTTATGGCAATTCCTTTACAACCAACGTACAACTTTTTAAACTCCTTTTACTTCAAGGTTTTGTAAAGATTTTCTCACGGATTATTATTTTAGAGTAATATTTTCAAGCCTTTTTATTTTAAAATATTAATATATGTATGTAATGCCAATGTACTAAAGCCTTGTATTGGAAAGTAATTAATGCAAAGATCTTACATTTATCTCCAAGGACTCAAAATGACTTTCGTCCTTCAAAGACTTCAAGTCTTTATGTTTTCCTCCTTACTGTTCCTGTAATGCCATTTCTTTTCCTGAAATTTAATAGGGCATGATTAGAAATATAATATGGTCATCATCAAAACATTTAGGATAGAGTATGACATAAGTCAACAGAATTGGAACAATAAGTTTATGGAAAATAATGAGGTATTGGTACCCATCTAAATTATATTCTAGTCTAATGTAAATATTCTTTGAATTGACCCAATGTACATGAATTATATGATTATGTGTATTTATACTCTTAACTTATCACAATGTAATAATATCAACTCATTAAAATTCATTTGTAAGCCAAAAGGGAATTAACCTTAGTGCAACTAGTGACCATTTTAACTAATGTAATAAGCTAAATAACTTTGTCCAAAAATTATAGTCCCATCCTAAGTCTCAGTCGTATTTTATCAAAGGCCTATGGCTCTATGTTACAGAAAACCAAGATGGAGATGATGGCTATGGGAATGGAAGAAGATGGAGTTGGTGAAGCTTTTCACCAACTTCTTGTCACACAATGGTTTCTTCTATCTTCCATTGATAAATCCTTAGGCCAAAGCCCCAAATTGGATAATAATCTCTCTATAAATAGAAGTCCCTCCTCTCAAAATTTGAGTTGTTGATTTCTCTGTGAGGTTCTAATTGGAGTGTGAGTATTGTTGAGTAAGCTGGAAATTGAAGCTAGAATTAGCATTTCAACATCAAGAAGGTAATTAAGTTCAAATTTTGCAAGTTCTTAGGAATATGCTAGAATACTTGTTGTTGAGTCAAAAATTTGATGGTTGAAGTATGATGTAATCTGTAAATTGATGCCAGACGTTAATATGGTCGAATACAAAATCAACGAACATTAAACGGAGTAATTTGGTTAAGAAACGAATTTGTGATGAAGAGATTCGCTAAATATGTCAAACTTTGGAAAAATGACATAAACTTTGAATTTAATTCTTGAATTTGGTTTTTTATGTGATTTGAATTGTTAGAATCATGCTAGGGATATTTGGTATTAAGTTTATGAAGTTTATATGATTTGGGTAACCTTAAATTGCTGTCTGTATGAAAAATTGGGGTGTTGGTTCGCAGCAGGGGAGTTAGGAGCTTAACTGCAGTAGCCAAGTCTGGGCCTGCCGACCCAGCAGGGGTTCCTGCAGCATAAAAGTTCCGCCCCGGCGGGGGTTGGGCAGTGAATTAGATTTCTATTTTTTTGGCTGTTCAACACAAGAAATCCTAATTTAACCTAAATTAACCCAAGGAACATAAATAATCTTTAAACATATACCAATACGTATGGTAAGATGTTTTAGTGGGTTGGGAATTTGCGGAGGAGTTAGATAGGAGTCGGGAAAGGAGAACCAGTCTGAAGGAGCGGTCATAATCCCCGAAGACTGAAGTTGCTTCTGAGGAGCTAGATTCGTTTGACTTCGGGAGAGGATGTCGGATTCGGAGATGATGTCTTGACTTCGGGAGATGAGTTCGGATTCAGAGATGGAGTCTTGACTTCGAGAGATGACTTCGGATTCAGAGATAACATCATGACTTCGGGAGATGACTTCGGATTCGGAGATGGCATCTTGACTTCGGGAGATGTCTTCAGGTTAGGAGATAGCATCATGGCTTTGGAAAAGGCTGGATTAATTAATAAATATTATTAACTAGATATAAACTACTCACGCATGAACTAAAATGAGTTTCTAAGTAGAGAGTTATACTAGCTACGTGCAAATAAACCTAGTACATATAAACATGCGTAGAAAAGTTTGTTTAGCATTGTTATGTGGTTTAATGAATGCTATGGTTAATCTTTGACACAATGGACTTTCTTAATTTGTAAAATAGAAATTTTATGAGTAAAACTAACAATTGTTGAAAGTAAATAGAAAAGACAAAACCTAGTTTAAAAGTTCCTTAACATGTATGTGTGAAACGACTTGAACTAGAATACGTGACTTAAGTAATATTTCACGTATGAGATAAGTATAAGGGACTAAAATTTCTAAAACGTTTCTAAGATTTTTAAAAGTAAGAACAATGTAAATTATACATCTATGAGTTTTAATGTGTATGCATACATGGGTAGAAATATGTGTGATAAATGAATGTTGATATATATGTCAAAGAATGTGTGACTAATGAAAACCTATGCGTACATAAACAGGATAATATTGTTCATTGAGGTGATTTTATGCTATAAATGGTAATCAACACTAAAGGCAAGTCTCTCACCTTAAACTTTCTACGTTATTGCAAGTTCCCTAACATCATTCTTAGAATTGAATGCAAGTATCGATATCTTATTTCTTGTTGTGAAACTTCAAATTATTTTTATATCAAACATACTTACATTGAACAAATATCTACATTCGTATGATTATTATTCCTAATCGGAAATTTATTTTGGTATCTTGATTCATGATTACGAGAATTGAACTTATTGTTACTAAAGGTTGTCTAAGCTATTTTATTCGGCTAAACAAATATCGTGTGTTAGAAAGCTATCCAAACCAATTGACTTGGTGCGTACTCTTATAAATCTACTGAGATGAACAACCCTCATTGAAGGGGAAATTATATAACTATCGGGGAACCGACGTGCGCACCTGCTAGCATGTTTAAATGTTATGCATAACGTAGGGTACTTTAGGCTGATCACCTGTTGTACTCATTTATATTGGATTTCAGTATAATATTGTTAATTCTAGCAAGAGTTCTTAGTCCTTAGTGACTGCTCAGTTCATTCTTATTGAACCTCGAAATGATTAAACCTTTGAATCTTGTCGATATCCTTCAGTCGATAACGACACTTATTGAGAACTATTGATACTTCTTGTTATTCTTGAACTATCATGTACTGTTATACATTTGAGATTCAAACTTTATAACTGTTTATTTTTATTGCTATATTACTTGCTGGGCAAACTTGTTGCTCATTCTTGCATTCCTAAAAAAAACATTACAGTTAAGGCAGAGAAAGCCGGTACTTCAGGAAAAGACAAAGGAAAGGGCAAAGCTACAAAATAGCTTAGTCCTTTATGCATATGAGAACTATTGTTATTATTATGATTATAATAATATATTAAGGGATGATTAATTTATGTTTAATTTAATCAGTGGAATGTTGTAGTAACGGGCACGAGACCTTGGGACGCGAATATTTATATTATATCAATGTAAATTATTCTATTATTCTGTTGTTGATGATTTTACTATGATATTAGAGTTAGCACATGATGTGCCAGATTTAAGATACGAGTGTCCGAATTTTGGGGCGTCATAGGTTGGTATCAAAGCATTAGGTTATAAACCTTAGGAGCAAGAATCCTTAGACTATAACCTTAGAAGAACTTAGAGGATAGAAGGAGATAAAACTCAAATAGAGTTTTCCTAGCGATTTAGTGACATTATTAAATATATTGTCATTACATGCAATGAATTTATGTTCTAATGGAAATTGTTGTTTGTTGTCTTATGTGTGTGGTTCTAGGATGACGAACTTGGGAGGACCCAGTAGAGTGGTAGAGGAGGAGCCACGTGACATAAACGTGGTGTATGAGGCACCGTTGATAGCTGAGCCCATTTTGGCGGTGGCTCCTATCGATGATGAGGATGAGGAGGAGGAGATGGAGCCAGACCCCGTAGAGTCGGATCCCGAGGAAGAACCTATGGAGGATGAGCTCGTGGAAGATTCCGATGAAGCTACATTCAAAGACCGAATGTTGGGGGAATACGAGGAGCGAATTTTAGAATTCGAATGCTAAGTTGAAGAACTAGAGGCTCAGGCTTAAGAGAGAGAAATCAAGATGCAAAAGTAGAGGGATGAAACCATAAGAGGAAGCTGGAGATACAGGAGATGGAGGTAGAACTTGCATATCGTAAGGAAGTAGGTATTCAGATAGGAACCTTTTTCACCATTCGATATCTAGGAATATGGAATTGGTGTGTAAGCTAGAGGAGTCTGAGTAAAAGGAGTTGAGTGAGAAAGCCGAGAAAGAGGCTCTTTGCACTCAACTTGAGCTAGAGGTTATGGAGAGGATCTACATTGAGGAAAAGTAGGAAGAAGCTAATGATAGGGCAGTAGACCTGGAAGATGAAGTGAGATGTAAGAGAAGGAAAATGAACAAGATGGGCTATGCTTTTTGAACGGCCATAGAGAGATTGATTGATGGTGTATACCATTACCCAGTGGAACAGGGACATACTCGACATACCATAAGCAGGGACTTGGTGGCACACATAACTCAAGTGGAATACAAGAGCGATGTGGATCGCAAAATGTTAGATTAAGGTCTAGATGTTAGTAGTCTAGTAGTTGGTATTTATCTATGATCTGTTGTTGTAATCCCAAACTCTTGTGTAAGATATGGGATATTTTATGTAACCCCAACTTTTGTAAAATGTTAGAGGAGTATTATGTTACTGTTTCCCCACTTTTTGTAATACTAGGGGATATATGTTACCATTTATAGCAGTATGTTATAGGTCAATCAAATTTGATGTAATGATTGGGCATATGAATATAAATGTTCTTATTTTAGAAACCGTGTCATAAAATTTTGTTTCCTTTTTGCATTAAAGAAATACTTAATTAGATAATGAGAAAGAAATTTTTGATGCAGAAAATGCCGCCCAAACATAAACTAGTAACATCGGAAGAATTGGTCAATAGCGGGAGGGACCTTATCCAATAGCTAGTAGACTTACTAGGAGAAGCCCTGTGGGGAAGAAACAATGAACCAGTACAACCAAATCCCCAAGCGGTTCCAATTATGAACTTTAAAGACTTTAGGAGCTTAGGACCTCTGGAATTTATGGGTACTACCGATCTTATCGTGGCACAGACATGGATTAAAGAAATAGAGAAAGCCTTCACCATTGCTTGTGTGGGTGAAGACCAGAAAATCGTGTTCGTTACGTACATGATGAGGGGTGAAGTAAACTACTGGTGGGAAGCCAATAAACAGAGAGTGGGAGAAGGGACTATAACTTGGGAAAGGTTTAAGACATTGTTCTTCGAGAATTACTTCCCAAAGAGCATGAAGAATATGATGGAGGTAAAGTTTCTAGAACTAAAACAAGGGGAGATGACTGTTGTGACAACCCGAGAATTTAAAAAACTTTTAAAATTTTTATTAATTAATTTAAGGTTCATTATTAGAACCTAGACAGAAAATAAGTGTATGCGTTTGATATTTTTAAGGTGAAATTTTGAGGATTTCAAAATTCTGTGAAGGATTTAAGTGAATTATTCAGGATTAAGGGAATAAGCGTTTATGTTCTGTGTATATGTGTACAGTATGTGGTTAAGGGTCAAGGGTTGACCAGATAACCGATATTTGTGTCAAACCCTAAGTATATATTAAGAACGTCAACGTTCGGTTATAAAACCCTAGAAATGGATAAGAAACCCTAGAAACCGGTTTTGAAACCCTAAGTTCAGTTCCGGGGATTTTTAAAGCCCTAATATATGATTTTGACCCTAATTGCTTAATTAGCGAGTTTAATTAGGAAATATTAATCCTAATTAGCAATATTTAAATTTTGATTAAGGAATTTTAATATAATTAGAAAATTCTAATTATAATTTAAAAATATTAATTTTCTATTTTTGAAAACCTAATTTGGAAATTTTAGAATTTATTTTCAAAATCTAAGGGTTTTAACCCTAAACCCTAAAGGATTCAAACCCTAACTCAAACCCTAAACCCTAAGGGTTAGGGCAAATGACAAGAATGCCTTTAAAATTAAATGTGAAATGTCTAAAATACCCTTTTCTTAATGATTAAGTAAAAGACTTGCCAAATCTTGTTGACTTATCCATTTAGATATTGGCATGTGTTAAATATCTTACCATATCTGCTCTTTGGTGCCACCTTGCAACACTACATTCATTGAATCCGAAAATCAAAGATAAAAGTTAAGTAAAATACTTACTTTACTTTTTATTTTGTCCAAGACTTTTCTCTCTCTAGAATTTGAGATTTGAGAGTAAATATGAGTGTTAAGTTAGGGCTGGATCAACCTTTAACTTTCCAATATCAGATCAGAGATCAGAAGTTCAAGGATCAAAGCATAGAAAGGTATAAAAACTCTGATTTCGGAAATCTTATGATCTGATGTTAGTTGTTGTAATTTATTGGTTAGATATGTGTAATAAGGTGTCTATAAGTGATCTGGGTTGATAGATCATGGATCTATAACACTTAGAGGCACGAATCAAGCATTTTTAGAAATCTGGAAATATGGAAAAAAATGGCCTGACAGTCAAATGTCAAAACCTCTAAATCTCTATGTGTTATATGTTTTATGTGTTTTATGTTTTGAATCTGTTATATGTCATGTAGGCTTTGATCTGAAACTGGATACAGGGTCGGATCAAGCCTAGATCTCCTGATATACTCGGTCAAAACTTGTTGACCGATCAAGAAAAACGATTCTGGGTAACCCAGAATTTTTCCAGAATTCCTGACAAGCTATTGCAGGCGCTAGATCTGGCTAGGTTTAAGTTGTTATGTAATTTTGTTGGTTGTATCGTGTAGACTGACATGCAGGCTCTACATCTATACCTTTAGATCACTCATATCCGTAGCAGAATCGTAACTAATCGTAGTCAAACCCACGTTGACCACCAGCCGGATGAAGAAATCTGGAAAACCCATATTTCTGAAGAACAGTTCTTGACCCCTATATTGACCGACCCAGATCTTGAACATGTGATGTTGTTAGGTTGAGTTAGTGAGATGGTAGTGTATACTGACATGATGACTACAATATTGAACCTTAAGATCACATAAACATGGCATGGAAATCAAATATTTAAGGCTGCATAGAAGGACCCTCAGCACTGCTTGAGTTTCTAGGCAACCCAGAAACTCAAGAACATCATTGTCAGAATATTGAGAGGCTTTGATCTCTCTGATTTCGTGTCATATGGCCATGAACTTAGTTGGTAGTTGTTATATTACATTAGTACTATATTATTAAAACAAGAACAAGTCCAGAAACTTAAGGATCAAAAAGTGACAACCGGTCAAACTAGCATACTCGGTGTCTGACATGCGTTTTCTGGGCAGGCATTAAGAACACCAAGAACACCAAGAATACCTATAGCTTCTGTCGCTATAGGGCCTTTTAGCGACAGTTTCTAATTAATTTATTTTCTAATTTTCTGGAAATTAATTAAAAATAGAAAAGAATGGTTTTTAATTATTAAAAATACAAAATAAATTCTGAAAAATTATTTTAAAGTCTAAAAAATAGTTTTTAATTATTTAGAGTATATTTCATAAATATTTAATATTTTTGGAATATAAATGGTATTTAATTTATTTAGTTATAATATTAAATAAATTATTTAAAAATAATTTTAATATATGAAAAATCATGAAAAATAATATTATGGTAAAAGAAAATATTTTAAGTTATTTTCAATGACTTTTAATATTTTTTGATGAATTTCATTAATTAATAAATATTAATGATAATTAGTTTATTTAATAAATATATTAAATAAATTATGAAAAAATAGAATTAATGATTTAAAAATCATATAAAAATGATTTAAGTGATATAAAAATATTTGAAGTTATAACCTATAACTTTTGATATTTTGTCATGAAAATATTAATATTTTAATATTAATAGTAATTACCGGATAATGAATTTAACGGTTTAAAAATCATATAAATATGATTTTAAAGTATTAAAAATACTTTATGATATTATAAATATATTATAATATTATGACATGAATTTCATTAATATTTGATAATAAATAAATATTAATAATAATAGAATATTGGGGTATTTAATTCATTTAAATACGAGTTAATGATTGAAAAATCATGAAAAATAGTAATAATTACATGAAAAATCATTAAGAGCTTAGGAAAATTATTTTGACTGATATTCAAATTATTTAAGTTAATTGTTAAGTGTTAGGCAGAGTTTAATCGAACTTAAACTCGATAAAAGTCCGACTAGACCGTCGGGACGCTAAAACTTTGTCGAACTTAAGTCAGACTGAAATAGTTTGACCTGATACTGAGTCTTATGTGTGTTATAGACTGATAGGGTTATGTGTTATGTGTTTAGGTTATTCTATGCTTATATATATAATAGTATTCTTACTGTGATGATATTATTCTAATATTGGAGATCTATATTACTAATATTAGGTCTTCAGATAAAGCGTTATAAATTACGTTGCGGTAATCAACGATTCAGGCAAGTTTGTTTGTACTTAACTCTACTAAGAGTGTTTCATTCGGATAAGCTTATGGTTAATCATTGTTGGTTGCCATGAATTGTACTCTGTACACATTGCATGTATAAGTCAGGTATGAAAGGCTGATCACCTTCATTACCAGTTGGTTTAGATATATTTGTTCATGTATAATACCTGTTCAGTCATAAATTTGTTCCTGCTAGTTCACAATTATATTATTGAATTATAGCTAGTTTATTATTCAGACTCTTTCAATAATGATATATCGTTATATTATTGAATTTAAACTTGCTGGGCAATCCTTATGCTTACCCTTGCTATATCATGATTTAACATTGCAGCTTAAGGCGAAAACGTCGAATACAAGAAAAGGATAATGCCAAGTTCAGCTTGGGATAAAATGTGCAGCTAATTTGTAATCGAATAGCTTAATAAATATGTTATATGTCTGATAGTTTATGAATTGTGTATAAGTTGAGGTTAATCGATTTTGGGGAAGTAATGTGTACGGTTATTGTATAAACAATTTATGTTTATATCTTTCGTAAATAGTGATAGAATGATTGTACCGGATCCGTTGTGATTTGGGACCTGGATTCGGGGCTTTCATAACTGTGACGCAGTACACGACTAAGTTCAATGAACTCGCACGTTTTGCAACGCATCAAGTAGACACCGAAGAGAGGAAAGCTCAGCGCTTCAAACTTGGACTGAAACCATGGTTGTTTAACAAGGTGTCGGTCCTTCAAGTCGACTCGTTCGCCACATTATTGGAGAAGGCGATCATTACTGAGGGAGGTAGCGAGGCATTGAGCCAATACAACAAGGAAACGAATGATAAGAATACTTGGGGAGAAACTCGTGGAGGGAGTAGCAGTGGTGGAAGCAATCTTGGAAAGAGGAAATGGGAAATAAATAACAACCCCAACAATAATAACAACCGAAACATCAACCAGTCAGGAAGTTACCAAGGAGGGTTTAAAAAAAGAAGTGAGCTTGCTCAAAATCTGGGAAGAACCATCAAGGGGAGTGTTGCACAATGTCTGCTACAATTGGATCCAGGAAGGATAAATTTCACCCAACTGCCCAAAGCCGAAAAAGATTAAGGGATGTTTCGCATGTGGCTCAACTGAGCATCAAATTAAAGACTGTCCAAAAAAGGGGATCAGCGAGGGGGCAGCAACCTGATGATCGGCGGACAAACGCAATCCAACTGATCGACTGCCTGAACCTTTAACATGACAATCCAAGATGCGATAGCTGCGAAGGACGTGGTGTCAGGTATTATCCTAATCAATAATATAAATGCTTATGCATTATTTGATTCGGGTGCTAACTGTTCATTTGTGTCTGAAGAATTTGTTAGACGACTAAGCATACCCCTAGGATGCTTAGAATATTCGTTAAACATAGAGATTGCAAATAAGTAAGTAATACCCATAGAGTTCATTTACCGAAACTGTTGTGCAAACATTAGAGGTCACAAACTAAGCATAGATCTGATTCCTATAAGACCCAGAGAGTTTGATGTGATATTAGGAATGGATTGGTTATCCAGCCATGCTGCGATAATCGACTGTCAAACGAAAAGTGTGACCCTTCAAACTTTAAATTGGTCTAAGGTAGGGTTTTATGGTAGCTCATCGCTTAAGCAATCGTGTTGCCTTACGATGATGCATGCCAAGAAATTGTTAAAAAAAAGGATATGTAGGTTATTTAGCCTATATTGTGGATAGTCAAAAAAGGGATTAGGAATGAAAAATATATTGGTAGTGATAGATTTTTAAGACGTGTTTCCAGGCGATCTACTTGGCCTTTCGCTAGACAGAGAGATTGAATTCGTGATAGACTTAACACCAGGAACTGCACCAATTTCGACGGCACCATATCGTATGGCGCCAGTAGAAATGAAGGAATTGATGATACAATTGCAAGAACTGCTGGATAAAAGATATATTCGACTGAGTATGTCTCTATGAGGGCACCAGTGTTATTTGACAAGAAGAAGGATGGATCGATGAGGCTCTATATTGATGAGGCTCTGTATTGATTATCGAGAGTTAAACAGAGTGACGGTTAAGAATAGATATCTGTTGCCGAGAATAGACGACCTTTTCGATCAACTAAAGGGAGCGAAGTGTTTTTCCAAGATAGATTTATGAACGGGTTATCATCAGTTGAAAGTGCGAAAGGAGGAAACACCAAAGACGACGTTCCGAACCCACTGCGGACATTACAAATTTCTAGTGATGTCATTTGGGTTGACTAATGCTCCGTCAACATTTATGGACTTGATGAACTGAGTTTTCAAGACATACTTAGACAAGTTTGTAGTAGTATTTATCGATGACATTCTGATTTATTCAAAGACTAAGGAAGAGCACGCCGAACACTTGAAGATGGTATTGGAAGCATTGAGAAAAGAAAAGATGTACGCAAAATTTTTGAAATGTGAATTTTGGATGGAGAAGGTTCAATTTTTAGGACACGTGATAGATCAAAATGGAATTTCAGTGGATCCTGCAAAAGTGGAGGCAGTAAGTAACTGGGAACAACTGAAGACGCCAATAGAAGTAAGAAGTTTCTTAGGGTTAGTCGGGTACTATCGAAGATTTATCCAAGATTTTTCTAAGATAGCAACCCCGTTGGCTAATCTAACGAGGAAGACAGTGAAGTTCGTGTGGATGGACAAATGCGAAGAGAGTTTCCAAGAGTTGAAGAGGAGGTTGAGCAAGGCACCTATATTATCATTACCAGATGATACGGGAGGATTTGTGGTGTATAGTGATGTGTCGCACAGAGCACTTGGTTATGTGCTAATGTAGTATGGCAAGCTCATTGCATATGCATCACGATAGTTAAAAGATTTTGAAAGACGATACCCTACCCATTACTTAGAGTTAGCGGCGATAGTTTTTGCGGTGAAGATTTGGAGGCATTATTTGTATGGAGAAAAATGTGAGATATACACGGACCATAAGAGTCTGAAATATATCTTCACACAAAAGGAGTTGAACATGCGACAAAGAAAGTGGTTGGAATTAATCAAGGATTATGACTGCAAAATCCTTTATCACCCGGGAAAAGCAAATGCAGTAGCCGACGCTTTGAGTAGAAAAGGAAGGAAGAAGTTATTTAAATTGACAACTCAAGAGGAGTTAATAAGAGAAATGGAAAGGTTGGAAATAGAGGTGGAGGAACCGAAAGAAGCCGAAGGAAAATAATTCGTAATGGAAGCTCACCCGACGTTATTGGATAGAATAAAGGAAGTGTGAAACCCAAAAACCCTAATAAGACTCGGATATGTAAATTCAGTTATATTAATAAAATCTCTCTGTTCTGAAAGTGTTATGTGTTAATATATACCATGTTTAACAAATTAGGTCAAATAATTTTTGTCTGAAAAATGACGTGCTTGACACCTCGTGCTTAAAAATTTTCTTCCAAAAATAGACTTTTTGGTATATTTGTTTTAACAAGCAACTTTGTCGTCCTTACACTGAAAAAACGCTTTTTTGTGCTTGTTAGGATTTGTGGAAAATCTAAGTTAGGAACCCTAGATTACAAACCCTATCTCTAGATTACAAACCCTAATCCTAATTTATAAACCCTAACCCTAATTAGCAGGACTAAACCCTAATTAGGTTATCCTAACACATAATCGTGATTGTTAAAAAACAAAACCCTAATCAAGATTAATGAGTATTAGGGCATAATTAAGCTACTAATTTGGTTAACTAGCTTACAAGTAGGTTAGGAGTCATTAACACAAGTTTCAAGACATCACATGACATGCTTCCAAACTCCCAAGCACCACCATAGTCACAGATCAGATCTTTTAGGAGGCAAGCAGGTGGAAAAATGACCAAAAAGCCAAGTTAGAAAAATTCTATAAAAGGAAACCCTAGCTCAGTACAAACTCATGAAAATTATAAGCCTATACACTCATATAACCTGCCTATACAAGCCTTGGTGATAGCAACAACAGATTCAATAGCCAAAAATCAAAAATAAAGTAAGAAAAGGTGCAAACCCTAATTGGTATCTAGATCTTTGATGTTATGTTTAACTTGTTGTTTAGATGGTTAGATATTTGTTATAACATGTTAGAAAGTATGCTAAGTTGATAGAACATGTTTTCATAACAACTAGATGCATCAAATTAGTGTTTTAAGCAATCTGGAAATTTTGGAAAAATAGGTCTAACAGTTGAATGTCAGAGCCTGTAGATCCGTGTATGTTAATAGTTAGGTTTGTTAATTATATGTTATTTGTAGTATGACATGAGGTCTTTAATTTGGAAAAGAAAACAGGTTCATTGGAACCATATATTGGAAGATATAGGTGGTAAAAAGTGGTTGACCGATCACGAAGTTGTGTTTTCTAGGTTACCCGGAAAACTCAAGAACAGGTTGAGCTGGCTACTTTGACCAAACTTTTAATCGCTTTCTATTTGATGTTATAATAACTTATTGTAATGAATTAATACCTTGACATACATATTACATATTTATGACATTCAATTGCTTAATCAATTCATAGGATTACTAGAATTAATGGTCAAAAGTTGTTGACCGAGCATGACTAAGTTTTCTGGGTTACCTAGAAAACTGATGAACATGATGAATAGCCTTTGGCTGTACTTTGACTATCATAGATCGAGACCTTAGAGTCATATTTTGTCCAAATTAGTGTTATATATATAAGTACATTGACATAACGACTACCTATTCAACAAACAAAACACAAATCTATCACACAGATTGAAAGATATAGAAGCTTTAAAACCGTTAACCGACCTTGACCACTGTTCTAGGTTACCCAGAAACTCAAGAACAGCTCTGACAGTGACTTTGAGCCTCTATAACTTCTTGTTATATGTAGGTTAAAGCATGAATTTGGTCTGATGTTGTACTACTATATGAGTATTATAATATTCATACTTGTCCAAACCTAGAATCATTAACAATAGCAAATTAGATCAAAGTCAAAATGGTCCCTTGGCCATGACTAACTAATGTCCAGAAACTCAAGAACACCTATAGCGACACTTTCTGTCATTATAGGGCTTTAGCGACAGACATAAAATATTTTCTAAGAAATTAATTAATAAAAATTAGAAATAATTAATAAATAAATATAAAAACAGTTTTAAAAATTATTTTAACTTATAATAATTAACTTTTAATATTTTTACATAAATTCAATAAATATTTTAATTTATTTGGATATTATTAATAATTAAGTTAATAATAAAGTAATTAGAATAATTATTTAAAAATAATATTTATGATATAAAAATCATAATAATGATTATAAATTATTTAAAAATAGTAAACAAAGTTTTTATAATATTCTAAGTAAATATTAAATTATTTAAAAATAGAAATAAATGATTTAAAAATCATTTAAGGGATAAATAAATACTTAAAAATTATTATAAGCTTCCACAAATTATTATAAAGGATATTTAAATTATCTGAAAATATAATAAAGCTTATAAATAAAATTTAGTCGAGTTATCAACTTATTAAGTACTCGATAAAGTCTTTGGACACCGAAACCATAACAAACTTAACCCGAACATATGTAGTTTATGTATTTGAGTATTGTTATCAATACTAATGTGTTAGATTTATATGAATGAACATCTTAGGTGTTTATTAACGAATCGAGTAGTACTACTTGACTGATCTTCACTCATGCAAGTTTACTAAACCCAAATTATAAATTTCGCAAATTTCTCAAACCCTAATTATTCATTGAACAAGATTTCTATGTTGAATTGCTGTTGATATGTTATACCAAACCTAAACTTGAATTACCAATTGTTGTAAAATTATTGCTATAGCTTCAATATAACTAAGAAATGAATTGTTTATTCATATTATATTATTGAGCATAAACTGTTGTGTCAAACTAAATTGCATTGGTAAGACATCTTATACTAAAGTTATGTATCCCGAAAAGGGATCTATGTTTGGTCAATTAAAATATTGATGTTTAGTGCATGCGAGCACTAGTAGGATGAGATGCATACTCCTAGGATGTTGAATAGGTTGATCCCCTATCTTATATCTAAACAAAATTTCTAAGTCTTTGTGACTGACAGAAATAAAAAGTCTAGAAATGGTTGAAAAAGAAATTCCAGAAATGGTAGCAACTATTAGTTGAGTTTTGAAATATTATACTTCTTCAAATCATATATTGTTATAAATATAAAACCTGTTGAGCATGTCATAGCTCACCCTTACAAATTATTTCCTTTGCAGTATTATATGGTAACCCTGGCACTTCTAGAGTTAATAAGGGGAAGCATCCCCGCTTAGATTAGTTTATATTACTGGCTAATTGAATGTAATACTTTGTAATAAGAAATTCTTTATGAAGAATCATGTAATCCAACCTTAATTATATATATAGCATCTTTATTTTTGCAACCTTATTTTCTTACATATATAGATGTAATTAGAATTACCAATCTAGTTTGAGATCCTTGGGAACTATTTATCTGAGTGAGGGTATTAAAAACATGGACTTTTCATGTTATTGTTGATACTCTAGATTTTGGATAGATAAGTACTATCGATACGATAGTGTAATTCGCATGACATAGACTATACATTTGAGTGAGGGTATTTGTAATATGGACTGTTCATGTTATTACTGGTACTTTGAATTTTGGATAGGTAGATACTATTCACAGATACAGTTCATATATCTAAGTGATGGTATCCAAACACAACAATAGTTCTCCTGAGAATTGTTATCTGTTATGGGATACTGTAAATCTTGGATCTATAGGAATTGCATCTGGTTATAAATTGTATAGTCACTCAATTAGATATAAGCATATAATCAGATACCATGGGTGTATAGATATAAATACATTATATACATTGACTTGTAGTAAGCACCATATCGGATACCGTGGGAGTATAGATATGGGTGCGTTACATTTAATGGTATCAGAGTTGTTAAGACTATAGATATAAGGAAGAGAAATCTTAGTATATAGTCTTCGAGTCCGTAAAAATATTAAACTACACATAAAAATAACATTAAAAATATTATGTTTGTGTAAATTTCTATACCGGTAATAAAGGAGTTTTATTTTATAGGATGACCAACTCCAGTGCTGAAGAAATGGTGATAATAAATAATCCACCACAAATTAAGTCATTTATAGCTAGTGATGCAGAGGATGAAGAATTATTTCATGATCAACAACTACTAGATGCTGAGGAAGAGGAAGATCCAGTAGCACAACAATTAATGAGAATTGATGAACATGATGAGGCAATGGTATCACTAATGAAGACTTCTGAATATGAGAATAATAAAATGAAGTTTAGGGCACACTTAGATGAAGGAATGTTAGAGCATGAAAGGGGAACCAATAACGGACTGAAAGTACAACTGCACCATGCACAAAGGGGCAGGAAGGAAATACAGTCAAGGCTTCTCAAATCATCTTTGGGTACTCGAGATGTCTTCAATGATTTGCAGCGCCTAGTAGTCCGATATCCAGTTGAGGAGAAGAAAATTGCCTATCTGATAGATCGATATGTGGTATGCCACATGATCCAGGATTCCTTTGATGACGTTAATGAATTCTAGAGGGTAGTATAGAAGTCTAAATGCTTTATTATAGTATGAATAAAAGAGCATTTAAAGTTTGTAATATAGCTAGTAGTATGTGTAAACTACTAAGTTATTTTGTATGAATCTTGTGACATATGAATAAAAGATATGTTCGTATTACTCGAATTCTTATGTGGATTTTTTATTGTTTTATATAGAATCATGCCACCAACTAGAAGACCTCAACGAGAGATAAATAATGATGATAATCCTACCCAAAATTTTGTAGAACTTTTGTTAGGTGCTATGAATAGACCCCTAACCCAAAACACTTCCTTTAAAGATTTTAAATTAGTTGGTCCACCAGAGTTCAAAGGTACATCCGAACCTGTCGATGCACAAATCTGGATTACTAAAATAGAATTTTTTTTTTCTTAGTAATCAATGTCACTAATAATCAAAAGATAACTTTTGCAACCTTTTTCTTGAAAGGTCAGGCGAATTACTGGTGGGGATCAACTAAGGGTGGGTAGAAATTGAAATTGTGCCAAGGGATAGATTCAAATAATTGTTCTTTGAAAACTATTTTTCCCAATCTTATTGAAACAGGGAGAGCTGACTGTATCTCAGTATACAGCCATGTTTAACGAACTGTCCAGGTATGCTCTTCACCAAGTCAATACTGAACTTAGAAAAACTTGAAGGTATCAGAAAGGTTTGAAACCTCAGATACGAAGTAAATTATCCATATTCCAATTAAAGACTTTTTTTGAAATACTCGAGAAAGCTTCTATAGCTAAAAGTGAAAACGAGAATCTCATTAAATTTCATCAGGAAAAGAAGAGTAAAAATGAAAAAGGGAAATCTAAGACTGAACCCAGTTTAGGTGGGTTTAATAATAAACGAAAATGGGATACTACTTTTTCTAACCACCCGGGAAAAAAGGTAGGTAATAATAATAATAACTTTAATAAGAGGGAATCTTGTCCTACATGTGGAGGAAAACATAAAGGAGTACGTTTTAAAAGTATAAATAAATGTTACAATTGTGGACAAATGGGACACCTTTCTCCACAATGTCCTCTCCTTAATAAAAATAAATGTTTTAGCTGTGGTTCGTCGGAACATTTCGCAAGGAACTGTCCCAAACCTAAGAACCAGGGAGGAAAGGGAATTAGAGTGCCAGAGAATAATAATAATCAGACAACAGTAGCTGCAGTTGGAGCTCAGAATCGACCAACTGCGAGAACATTTAATATGACGGTGAGAGATGTTGTTGCTTCAGAGGACGTGGTAACATGTATTATCCCTATCAACACTTTAAATGCATATGTGTTATTCAATTCTGGTGCTACTTGTTTCTTTGTGTCTAACAGTTTTTCTAAAAATCTGAATATACCATGTGAAAATTTAGACAAACCATTCTGTGTAGAAATTGCAAATAATGAAAAGATTTCGGTTAAGACCATATATAGGGTTTGTAGTGTGGAGATAAAGGGACATAATTTTTTGGTAGATCTTATTCCATTTTAGTTAGTAGATTTGATGTAATCTTAAGAATGGATTGGTTAGTTAACCATAACGCGATGATCGATTGTCATCAAAAATGTATAAACCTTTTGACTGCGTCGAAGTCAAAGGTAATGTTCAATGGCAGCTGTTCACCTAAGCAATCTCGATGTATGACCATAACTTAGGCAGAAAGGTTAGTTAGAAAAGGTTGTTTAGGATATTTGGCCTATATAGTTGATACTCGACAGGCAGGAGTAGAACTAGATCAAATACCTATAGTTAAGAATTTTCCCGATGTATTTCCAGATGACTCACCAAGTTTACCTCCTGATAGGGAAATTGAGTTTATTATTGATCTTGCATTGGGAACGACACCAGTTTCTAAGGCACCATATAGGATGACACATGTAGAACTGAAAGAGTTACTAGTACAACTACAGGAACTCTTAGATAAAAAGTACATACAACCTAGTGTTTCACCTTGGGGAGCACCAGTATTGTTTGTGAAGAAAAAGGATGGAACCATGAGGTTGTGCATAGACTATAGAGAATTAAATATATTAACTATTAAGAATAAATATCCTTTACTAAGAATTGATGATTTGTTTGACCAACTAAAGGGAGCTGAACACTTTTTAAAGATTGACCTTAGGACATGTTATCATCAGTTAAAGGTAAGAAAGGAAGATGTTCCGAAGACAGCGTTTAGGACACGCTATGGACATTATGAGTTCCTTGTAATGTCTTTTGGGTTGACAAATGCACCGGAAACATTTATGGACTTAATGAATCGAGTGTTTAAACCATGCTTAGACAAATTTGTTGTAGTGTTCATCGACGATATTCTAGTATACTCGAAAATACGGGATGAATATGCTGAACACTTGAGAGTCGTTTTGGAAATATTACGAAAGGAACAACTTTATGCAAAATTTTCCAAGTGTGAATTCTGGTTAAAGAGAGTTCAATTTTTAGGTCATGTAATTGACAAAAATGGAATATCAGTAGATTCAACTAAGATCGAAATGGTTGTGAATTGGGAATAACCAATAACTCGAACAGAAGTAAAAAGTTTTCTCGGTTTGGCGGGTTATTATCAATGGTTTATAAAAGATTTTTCAAAAATAGCAACCCCATTAACCAATTTAACTCGAAAGTCTGTGAAATACGTTTGGACAGATAATGTGAAGAGAACTTCCAAGAGTTGAAGAAGTGACTGAGCATGGCTCCAGTATTGTCCTTACCAGATGATATAGGAGGCCTTGTAGTTTTTAGTGATGCGTCACACAGAGGTTTAGGGTCTGTGTTGATGTAACATGGGAAAGTGATCGCTTATGCATCACGATAACTCAAAGATTATGAGAAGAGGTATCCTGCTCATGACCTAGAGTTAGCCGTGGTAGTTTTTGCCCTTAAAATTTGGAGGCATTATTTGTACAGGGAGAAGTACGAGATATATACAGATCACAAAAGTCTGAAATATATTTTTACACAAAAGGAGTTAAACTTAAGACAGAGGAGATGGTTATAACTGATAAAGGATTTTGATTGTGAAATCTTATATCATCCCGGTAAAGCATATGTCGTAGCTGATGCGTTAAGTAGAAAGAATCAAGAAAAGTTGAACGCAATAACCACCAATGATAGGTTAATAAAAAATTTTGAAAAATTAGAAAGTGAGGTGGGATGTTCAACTACCTCTACCCAAAAGCTATTCATTCTAGAGGGAGTTTCGTCTCTACTTGATAGAATCAAAGAGATGTAGGAGAATGATGAAGAATGTCAAAAATATAAGTCTAATATAACTCATATTAAGAATAACAAATTCATAATAGATAAGGATGGAATAATAATATATGAAGATTGAATTTAGGTTCCGTTAAATCAAGCCTTAAAAGACAAAATCTTAAACGAAGCTCATAATTCTAAATTTATCATACATCCTGGTAGAACTAAAATGTAGAAAGACTTAAGTCAACACTTTTGGTGGTCGAATATGAAAAGAGAAATAGATGAATGGGTAAGCAAATGTCTCACGTGTCAAAGGGTTAAGGCTGAACATCAAAAGTCGAGTGGTTTACTTCAACCCTTACCAATTCCTGAGTGGAAGTGGGAACATATAACTATGGATTTTGTGGTTGGCCTTCCAGCTACACAGAAGGGCCACAATACCATTTGGGTAATAGTTGACCATCTAACCAAAGTAGCCCACTTCCTACCTATTAAAGTTACTTATAACTTAGACCAACTTGCCAAACTATACATTAATGAAATCATCTTTAGACATGGAGTACCTGTTTCTATAGTGTCAGATCGAGATCCACGCTTTACCTCAAATTTTTGGAAGAGCCTTCAAAAACACTTAGGAACACAATTAAGATTGAGTACAACTTATCACCCTCAAACTGATGGCCAATGTGAGAGAACCATTCAAACATTAGAGGATATGTTGAGAACATGTATCATTGACTTCAAAGGAAGTTGGGAAGATCAATTACCTTTGGTAGAGTTTACCTACAACAATAGTTATCATGCTAGTATAGGTATGCCACCTTATGAAGCCTTATATGGGAGGAAATGTAGAACACCTTTATGTTGGGATAAGGTCGAGGAAAGACAAATGCCAGGACCTGAGATAATCCAACAAACTACTGAAACCATCAGAATTATATGTGAACGATTACAAGCATCACAAGATCGACAGAGGAAATACGCTGATCCACATCGCCAACAACGTAACTTTAGCGTAGGAAGCCGCATATTCTTGAAAATGTCCCTATGGAAGGGCAAGATACGTTTTGGCAAGAAAGGAAAGTTGAGTCCGATATTCATTGGACCTTTTGAAATTTTGAGGATGATAGGTGAAGTTGCTTATGAAATAGCACTACTTCCTGAGTTAAACCATATTTATAATGTGTTTCATGTATCCGTATTATGACCATACAAACCTGATTACAAACACGTTATAAATTATGAGCCAATCCAAATCGAAGAAGATCTTTCTTATGTAGAAGAACTTGTGCAGATCATCGATCTTAAAGAGCAAGTCTTGAGAAATAAAGTGATAGTATCGGTCAAAGTGATATGGAGTAATCAGAATGTTGAAGAGGCTACATGGGAGCTCGAAGATAAAATGCGAGAGAACTATCCCCAACTGTTTACTTAACTTGTACTGTAATTTCAAGGACAAAATTCTTATTAATGGGAGTGAATGTGAAACTCCAAAACCCTAATAAGACTCAGATATGTAAATTCAGTTATATTAATAAAATATCTCCGTTCTGAAAGTGTTATGTGTTAATATATACTCTGTTTAACAAATTAGGTCAAATAATTTTCGTCCGAAAAATGACGTGCTTGACACCTCGTGCTTAAAAACTTTCTATCAAAAACAGACTTTTCGGTATATTTCTTTTGACAAGCTACTTTGTCGTGCTTACACTGACAAAACGCTTTGTCGTGCTTGTTAGGATTTATTGAAAATCTAAGTTAGGAACCCTACATTACAAACCCTAACCCTAGATTATAAACCTTAACCCTAGATTATAAATCCTAATCCTAATTAGCCATACCAAACCCTAATTAGGTTATCCTAACACCAAATCATGATTGTTAAACTTTGATGAAGTATTAATAAACATCATTAAGTAACCCTAATCATAAAAAACAAAACCCTAATCAAGATTAATGATGATTAGGGCATAATTAAGCTACTAATTTGGTTAACTAGATTACAAGTAGGTTAGGAGTCATTAACACAAGTTTCAAGACATCACATGACATGCTTCCAAACTCCCAAGCACCATCATAGTCACAGATCAGATCTTTTAGGAGGCAAGTAGGTGGAAAAATGACCAAAACGCCAAGTTAGAAAAATTCTATAAAAAGAAACCCTAGCTCAGTGCAAACTCACGAAAATTATAAGTCTATATACTCATATAACCTGCCTATACAAGTCCAGGTGATAGCAACAATAGATTCAATAGCCATAAATTAAAAACAAGCAAGAAAAGGTGTAAACCCTAATTGGTAGCTAGATCTTTGATGTTATGTTTAATTTGTTATTTAGATGTTTAGATATATGTTATAACATGTTAGAAAGTATGCTAAGTTGATAGAACATATGTTCATAACATCTAGATGCATCAAATTAGTGTTTTAAGCAAATTGGAAATTTTGGAAAAATAGGTCTGCCAGTTGAATGTCAGAGCCTGTAGATCCGTGTATGTTAGTAGTTAGGTCTATTAATTATATGTTATTTGTAGTATGACATGAGGTCCTTAATCTGGAAAAGAAAACAGGTTCATTGGAACCATATATTGCAAGATATAGGTGGTCAAAATTGGTTGACCGATCACGAAGTTCTATTTTCTGGGTTACCCAGAAAACCCAAGAACATGTTGAACCGGCTACTTTGACCAACCTTTTAATCGCTTTCTGTTTGATGTTATAATAACTTATTATAATGAATTAATATCTTGATATACATACTACATATTTATGAAATTCAATTGCTTAAAAAATTCATAGAATTACTAAAATTAATGGTCAAAAAGTCGTTAACCGAGCATGACTAAGTTTTCTGGGTTACCCAGAAAACTGATGAACATGAAGAACAACCTTTGGCTATACTTTGACTATCATAGATCGAGACCTTAGAATCATATTTTGTCCAAATCAGTGTTATATATAAGTACCTTGACATAACGACTACCTATTACAACAAACAAAACACAAATCTATCACACGGATTGAAAGATATAGAAGCTACAAAACCGTTGACCGACCTTGACCACTGTTCTGGGTTACCCAAAAACTCAAGAACAGCTCTGACAGTGACTTTGAGCCTCTATAACTTCTTGTTATATGTAGGTTAAAGCATAAATTTGGTCTGATGTTATACTACTATATGAGTTGTAAGACCCCGAATTTTATGAAATAAAAGTATTCAATTTTTCTTATAATTACTATTCAGTAAATGGTGAAATTGATAAATGTTAAAATTAAGGGTGATATATGAATTTTTGTTCAAAATAAACAAGTGGTTATAAAATATTCATTGTTGTCGGGGAATATTCGTTTGGTCGTGGAATATTCTTTCTGTCGTGGAATATTCGTACGACGGCGCAGACATTTGTGGGCCCCATAACAGAATAACTGTCGGATGAAGATAACGACAAAAATTGAGTTTTTATAATTAACGGCGTAGTTGTTATCGTTAACACTGTTGGAATACCCGGTGGTTAAAATACAGTAATACGCGTGTTTGCACAGTAGCACACGGTTTTACACAGTATTTTTGAATTATTGATCCTTACGTAAGAAGGCACTACTCAATAATTGTTACAGTAATTACTGTTCAATATTTTATTTTATTGATTCAATAATTGCTACGTTGAAATTTTATATTATTGTTGTGCAATAATTGTCACTGCACAGTATTTCTCCATTATCAGATCAATAATTCATATTATTTAAATAATATTATTAGATAGCATTATTGACAATGTCTAGAAAGTTCTGTCTAAGGAGAGGTTTGGTCATTTAATTGCGCTCCAGTAAGGAGAAATTCTTATTGGAAAGCCCCCTCTTTCCTGGGAACGGCCTGGTTGTCATAAATGTGATTCTGTAATATTATTTGTGAATAATTAATTATTGATTTATATGATAAGAAAATATTTATTTTATGTGGATATAAATGAGGGATATATTTTTGTGGTTAAAAATGAAGGAGTTAATGTTGAGGTTTTTATCAGTATTTTTTGTCGGAATGGAGGTATTAAAAATCAGGGTTTTTGAGATATTTTGCGGGGGTTATAATTTTTAATCTGACCGTTGGATCGTGGTAATTTTTGGATATGTTATACATATATAAGTTGAGTATATGTCCACAAATTTTGAACCGTTAAAAATGAACGTATGATTTGTTATGAATTTTACGAGATGACTGGTTCAGAAATTGTTGAATTTTCGGAGTTTATCATTTTGGTGGAAAATTCTAGAATTGGTGGGCTCCACTTGTGGTTGGTGAAGAAATGTGCTGAATTATATTTCAAATGTGGTGGGTGGGAATAGTAGCAGGTAAAGCCATTAGGTTGCAGGTCAAACCTACCAAAATTTTCCTATAAATAGAGGGCTAAGTTAGAATTGAAAATCACACCAGAAACATAAGTTTTCTCTCTTTCTCTCTCTATATTATGAAGCATATTTTGTGAGTATTTAGATACTTTGAGAGTTGCTATTCAGTGCAAGTTTCCTTCAGCATCATATCGGATATCCAGCCAGAAGTACTGCTCTTTTGAGGTAAGGGATAGTAAGGGATAGTAATGGATTTTAAGGGTTGTTATGATTTTCAGTTTCGTAATTTTTCTGATCTTCAAAAATTCTGGAAAAATTTGAAATGATATTTTGATGAGTTTTCTTGATTGTGTCCAAAAATGGTGATTTTTGGATGTATAGATTGAGAGTTATGAATTTTATGAGAAAAGACTATTTTAGAAGTAACAGCTTATAATTCCTTGTGGTTAACTCCAAAATTGATGAAATTTTTATTGGGAGTACATGTATATGATAGGAGTATACTCTGTGAATTTCAGAATTTTTAGATAAAAGTACAATTTTTGATAAATGTCTAAATATTCGGCTATTTTGGCCATATGAAAAATAGTAAATGACTTTTAAAAATTCTGAGAAAAATATATGTTCACTATGGGACTATATTATGCTAAATCCCAGAAAAGAAATATTTTTGGAACTGATTTGGTATTTTCATGAAAATGGTCTAGTTATGAGTAAATGAATTAAATATGTTTTGTGAAGAAAGAAAATTGAAAAATAGGATTTTATGGCTTGAGAATCCTATATGAGGTATATGCAGATTTTTGATGAGGGTTTTGGTTATTGATGATGAAATTGTAAGAGTTGGCATTTTATGATGATTAAATGCATTAATTAGTAAAGTGTAAACAATTAAAATAAATTGTTTATAAATTTAAGTAATGTTATTCTTTCAATACCATTATACCGAAATATTGGTATGAATTTTATTGTAGAATTTCTATCTTTTGTGTCGGGGTTACTATTCATGAGTTACGAATATTACTCTTGAGATTAAAACTATATGTTGATCATATTATTTTTATCATCATATATAACATTTTTATAACCCTGATGTTGAAATTCTCTTTCACTGGAGTGTAAAGATGGGTAGATTATTGGTATGATCATGACTAGGGTTCTCTTTGGCCTGTAGTGCAAAGTTGAATTGTGACTGGTATGATCATGACCATTGAATTTATAATTGAATATCTTAAGCTTAAGTGCAAAGGTGAATTGATCAACATGGTTATAATTATTGTTTATATAAATTCTGAAATGATTATATATTTCTTTGAGATATGAATATATTTGGCCTGTAGTGCAAATATGAATTGTTGATGAATATCTTTGGCCTGTAGTGTAAAGATGAACTGTTGTTGAATATCTTTGGCCTGTAGTGCAAAGATGAACTGTTGTTGAATATCTTTGGCCCGTAGTGCAAAGATGGTTTGTTGATGAATATCTTTGGCCTGTAGTGCAAAGATGAACTGTTGTTGAATATCTTTGGCCTGTAGTGCAAAGATGAACTGTTGTTGAATATCTTTGGCCCGTAGTGCAAAGATGGTTTGTTGATGAATATCTTTGGCCCGTAGTGCAAAGATGGATTTGTTAGTATGATTATAAACAGGAATTGTGATTTGGTATAACCATGATCTTTGATGTTTCAGGTAAAGACAGGTGATGAAAATATTCTTCGTCCTGGGTGCGAAGAAAAATTTATAGTCACAATTATGATTATGAGTTATTCATATGATTGTGGAAAGGAACTGTTGAGTGATGTTACATGGATAAAACATTGTTGGTGGATTTTTAACATGGAGAAGATAATAGACTTTATAGTCTATTTGACTCTTCTAATGGATTGCTCGTTCCGCTGCAACTATGGTTGAAATTTTTATCATTTACCATATGTTCTAAATCTCTGATTTATTGTTGATGAAGGCTATTGATAATTGAATTATCTTTAGTCATGATATTCTTTACTGAGCTAGTTGTGCTCACCCTTTTGCTTCACAATTCCTTTCAGGTAATAAGAGTGTAGCTGGGTCGAGCGGGGGTAACAAGGGAATAGAACGGTGGTCATCATTTAGTAGTTATATTTGGTGAAGAAAATAGGGTGAGGCGAACCCAACGTTGGAAGGGTGTTTTGTCACTATCATACAAGATGTCTAATGACATACAACCTCGTGTCATCATAAGACAGGGTTGTGCTCATCCACTTGCTGAGTATATCTATGGGCACTACCTATATAATCTTTGTGTTTGTTTGAAGTATAATTCTCAATTTGAGACAGTGGAGATAATGATAAGTCAAGAGAAGACTCACCATTGGGAAGAATATGATAGTAATCTTCTCGTTTTTCTTTGGGGTCTATTGGGTCAACCAAGGATAATTCTGTGGCCATATGATATCTATCATAACCTAGACGCGTGGCCTCCCATGTACGAAGGTTTCCTTGAGCATTTTCCAAATATTCTAATTTCTAAAACAGTTTTTGACTATACCTTTATGTAAGGTACCTTTGTGAAGTGCTGATACATGATGGTGTCCAACGTCACAGTTGGTATATATTTGTATCCAAACTCACAGCATATGTGTTGTTGTATTTTGCACGACAATTGTTGTAATAAAGTTGTAGTTGTTTTCTGTACCATGTATTTGACGACTCAGAATGGGTTGGATGGAATGGACCTATTTTGGGGTCGTTACATTTGGTATCAGAGCTTAGGGATATGATCTCTGGCGGAGATCGGAGAATACAACTAGGAGGGGAGAGATGAGTAAATCCTTCGCTAGTGTGTCCTACCTAAGCTTATTTGTTGGTCAGTCATAATATTGGGATATTATGTGATATGTTAATTTGTTAAATTAACCCTTGTTTTGAAGCTGTATTCTAGAATGATATTTGAAATACAGGAGATGAGCAATGGAGAAATTATGATGACAGGGAAGATGAAATCTGAAATGAAAGGAAGGTATTCTCAACTTTTCGAAATACCAGGTACGTAAATTTCGGGGACGAAATTTCATAAGGAGGGGAGATTGTAAGACCCCGAATTTTATGAAATAAAAGTATTCAATTTTTCTTATAATTACTATTCAGTAAATGGTGAAATTGATAAATGTTAAAATTAAGGGTGATATATGAATTTTTGTTCAAAATAAACAAGTGGTTATAAAATATTCATTGTTGTCGGGGAATATTCGTTTGGTCGTGGAATATTCTTTCTGTCGTGGAATATTCGTACGACGGCGCAGACATTTGTGGGCCCCATAACAGAATAACTGTCGGATGAAGATAACGACAAAAATTGAGTTTTTATAATTAACGGCGTAGTTGTTATCGTTAACACTGTTGGAATACCCGGTGGTTAAAATACAGTAATACGCGTGTTTGCACAGTAGCACACGGTTTTACACAGTATTTTTGAATTATTGATCCTTACGTAAGAAGGCACTACTCAATAATTGTTACAGTAATTACTGTTCAATATTTTATTTTATTGATTCAATAATTGCTACGTTGAAATTTTATATTATTGTTGTGCAATAATTGTCACTGCACAGTATTTCTCCATTATCAGATCAATAATTCATATTATTTAAATAATATTATTAGATAGCATTATTGACAATGTCTAGAAAGTTCTGTCTAAGGAGAGGTTTGGTCATTTAATTGCGCTCCAGTAAGGAGAAATTCTTATTGGAAAGCCCCCTCTTTCCTGGGAACGGCCTGGTTGTCATAAATGTGATTCTGTAATATTATTTGTGAATAATTAATTATTGATTTATATGATAAGAAAATATTTATTTTATGTGGATATAAATGAGGGATATATTTTTGTGGTTAAAAATGAAGGAGTTAATGTTGAGGTTTTTATCAGTATTTTTTGTCGGAATGGAGGTATTAAAAATCAGGGTTTTTGAGATATTTTGCGGGGGTTATAATTTTTAATCTGACCGTTGGATCGTGGTAATTTTTGGATATGTTATACATATATAAGTTGAGTATATGTCCACAAATTTTGAACCGTTAAAAATGAACGTATGATTTGTTATGAATTTTACGAGATGACTGGTTCAGAAATTGTTGAATTTTCGGAGTTTATCATTTTGGTGGAAAATTCTAGAATTGGTGGGCTCCACTTGTGGTTGGTGAAGAAATGTGCTGAATTATATTTCAAATGTGGTGGGTGGGAATAGTAGCAGGTAAAGCCATTAGGTTGCAGGTCAAACCTACCAAAATTTTCCTATAAATAGAGGGCTAAGTTAGAATTGAAAATCACACCAGAAACATAAGTTTTCTCTCTTTCTCTCTCTATATTATGAAGCATATTTTGTGAGTGTTTAGATACTTTGAGAGTTGCTATTCAGTGCAAGTTTCCTTCAGCATCATATCGGATATCCAGCCAGAAGTACTGCTCTTTTGAGGTAAGGGATAGTAAGGGATAGTAATGGATTTTAAGGGTTGTTATGATTTTCAGTTTCGTAATTTTTCTGATCTTCAAAAATTCTGGAAAAATTTGAAATGATATTTTGATGAGTTTTCTTGATTGTGTCCAAAAATGGTGATTTTTGGATGTATAGATTGAGAGTTATGAATTTTATGAGAAAAGACTATTTTAGAAGTAACAGCTTATAATTCCTTGTGGTTAACTCCAAAATTGATGAAATTTTTATTGGGAGTACATGTATATGATAGGAGTATACTCTGTGAATTTCAGAATTTTTAGATAAAAGTACAATTTTTGATAAATGTCTAAATATTCGGCTATTTTGGCCATATGAAAAATAGTAAATGACTTTTAAAAATTCTGAGAAAAATATATGTTCACTATGGGACTATATTATGCTAAATCCCAGAAAAGAAATATTTTTGGAACTGATTTGGTATTTTCATGAAAATGGTCTAGTTATGAGTAAATGAATTAAATATGTTTTGTGAAGAAAGAAAATTGAAAAATAGGATTTTATGGCTTGAGAATCCTATATGAGGTATATGCAGATTTTTGATGAGGGTTTTGGTTATTGATGATGAAATTGTAAGAGTTGGCATTTTATGATGATTAAATGCATTAATTAGTAAAGTGTAAACAATTAAAATAAATTGTTTATAAATTTAAGTAATGTTATTCTTTCAATATCATTATACCGAAATATTGGTATGAATTTTATTGTAGAATTTCTATCTTTTGTGTCGGGGTTACTATTCATGAGTTACGAATATTACTCTTGAGATTAAAACTATATGTTGATCATATTATTTTTATCATCATATATAACATTTTTATAACCCTGATGTTGAAATTCTCTTTCACTGGAGTGTAAAGATGGGTAGATTATTGGTATGATCATGACTAGGGTTCTCTTTGGCCTGTAGTGCAAAGTTGAATTGTGACTGGTATGATCATGACCATTGAATTTATAATTGAATATCTTAAGCTTAAGTGCAAAGGTGAATTGATCAACATGGTTATAATTATTGTTTATATAAATTCTGAAATGATTATATATTTCTTTGAGATATGAATATATTTGGCCTGTAGTGCAAATATGAATTGTTGATGAATATCTTTGGCCTGTAGTGTAAAGATGAACTGTTGTTGAATATCTTTGGCCTGTAGTGCAAAGATGAACTGTTGTTGAATATCTTTGGCCCGTAGTGCAAAGATGGTTTGTTGATGAATATCTTTGGCCTGTAGTGCAAAGATGAACTGTTGTTGAATATCTTTGGCCTGTAGTGCAAAGATGAACTGTTGTTGAATATCTTTGGCCCGTAGTGCAAAGATGGTTTGTTGATGAATATCTTTGGCCCGTAGTGCAAAGATGGATTTGTTAGTATGATTATAAACAGGAATTGTGATTTGGTATAACCATGATCTTTGATGTTTCAGGTAAAGACAGGTGATGAAAATATTCTTCGTCCTGGGTGCGAAGAAAAATTTATAGTCACAATTATGATTATGAGTTATTCATATGATTGTGGAAAGGAACTGTTGAGTGATGTTACATGGATAAAACATTGTTGGTGGATTTTTAACATGGAGAAGATAATAGACTTTATAGTCTATTTGACTCTTCTAATGGATTGCTCGTTCCGCTGCAACTATGGTTGAAATTTTTATCATTTACCATATGTTCTAAATCTCTGATTTATTGTTGATGAAGGCTATTGATAATTGAATTATCTTTAGTCATGATATTATTTACTGAGCTAGTTGTGCTCACCCTTTTGCTTCACAATTCCTTTCAGGTAATAAGAGTGTAGCTGGGTCGAGCGGGGGTAACAAGGGAATAGAACGGTGGTCATCATTTAGTAGTTATATTTGGTGAAGAAAATAGGGTGAGGCGAACCCAACGTTGGAAGGGTGTTTTGTCACTATCATACAAGATGTCTAATGACATACAACCTCGTGTCATCATAAGACAGGGTTGTGCTCATCCACTTGCTGAGTATATCTATGGGCACTACCTATATAATCTTGGTGTTTGTTTGAAGTATAATTCTCAATTTGAGACAGTGGAGATAATGATAAGTCAAGAGAAGACTCACCATTGGGAAGAATATGATAGTAATCTTCTCGTTTTTCTTTGGGGTCTATTGGGTCAACCAAGGATAATTCTGTGGCCATATGATATCTATCATAACCTAGACGCGTGGCCTCCCATGTACGAAGGTTTCCTTGAGCATTTTCCAAATATTCTAATTTCTAAAACAGTTTTTGACTATACCTTTATGTAAGGTACCTTTGTGAAGTGCTGATACATGATGGTGTCCAACGTCACAGTTGGTATATATTTGTATCCAAACTCACAGCATATGTGTTGTTGTATTTTGCACGACAATTGTTGTAATAAAGTTGTAGTTATTTTCTGTACCATGTATTTGACGACTCAGAATGGGTTGGATGGAATGGACCTATTTTGGGGTCGTTACATGAGTACTATAACATCCATACTTGTCCAAACCCAAAATCATTAACAGTAGCAAATTAAATCAAGGTCAAAGGGTCCCTTGGCCATGACAAACTAATGCCCAAAAACTCAAGAACACCTATAGCGACACTTTCTGTCACAATAGGGCTTTAGCGACAAACAGAAAATATTTTCTAAGAAACTAATTAATAAAAATTAGAAATAATTAATAAATAAATATAAAAATAGTTTTAAAAATTATGTTAAGTTATAATAATTAACTTTTAATATTTTTACATAAATTTAATAAATATTTTAATTTATTTGGATATTATTAATAATTAAGTTAATAATAAAGTAATTAGAACAATTATTTATAAATAATAAATAATTATTTAAAAATAATATTTATGATATAAAAATCATAATAAATGATTATAAATTATTTAAAAATAGTAAAAAAAGTTTTTATAATATTCTAAGTAAATATTAAATTATTTAGAAATAGAAATAAATGATTTAAAAATCGTTTAAGGGATAAATAAATACTTAAAAATTATTATAAGCTTCCACAAATTATTATAAAGGATATTTAAATTATCTAAAAATATAATAAAGCTTATAAATAAAATTTAGTCGAGTTATCAACTTATTAATACTTGGTAAAGTCTTTGGACACCGAAACCATATCAAACTTAACCCGAACATATATAGTTTATGTATTTGAGTATTATTATCAATACTAATGTGTTAGATTTATATGAATCAACATCTTAGGTGTTTATTAACGAATCGAGTAGCATTACTTGACTGTTCTTCGCTCAGGCAAGTTTACTAAACCCAAATTATTAATTACGCAAATTTCTCAAACCCTACTTATTCGTTAAACAAGATTTCTATCTTGAATTGTTGTTGATATGTTATACCAAACCTAAACTTGAATTACCAATTGTTGTAAAGTTATTGCTATAGCTTCAATATAACTAAGAAATGAGTTGTTTATTCATATGATATTATTGAGCATAAATTGTTGTGTCAAACTAAATTATTTTAGTAAGACATCCTATACTAAAGTTGTGTATCCCGAAAAGGGATCGATGTTTGGTCAATTAAAATATTGACGTTTAGTGCATGTGAGCACTAGAAGGATGAGATGCATATTCCTAGGATGTTGAATAGGCTAATCCACTATCTCATATCTAAACAAAATTTCTAAGTCTTTGTGACTGACATAAATAAATAGTCCAGAAATGGTTGAAACTATCAGTTGAGTTTTGAACTGTTATACTTCTTCAAATCATATATTGTTATAAATATAAAACCTGCTGAGCATGTCATAGCTCACCCTTACAAATTATTCCCTTTGCAGTATTAGATGGTAACTCTGACACTTCTGGAGTTAATAAAGGGAAGCGCCCCTGCTTAGATTAGTTTATATTACTGTCTAGTTGAATGTAATACTTTGTAATAAGAAATTCTTTATGAAGAATCATGTAATCGAACCTTAATGATATATATAGCATCTTTATTTCTGCAACCGTGTTTTCTTACATATATAAATGTAATTAGAATTTCCAATCTAGTTTGAGATTCTTGAAAACTATTTATCTGAGTGAGGATATTGACAACATGGACTATTCATGTTGTTGTTGATACTCTAGATTATGGATAGATAGGTACTATCGATACGATAGTGTAATTCGCATGGCATAGACTATACATTTGAGTGAGGGTATTGGTAATATGGACTGTTCATGTTATTACTGGTACTCTGAATTTTGAATAGATAGATACTATTCACAGATACAGTTCATGTATCTAAGTGAGGGTATCCAAACACATCAATAGTTTTCCTAAGAATTGTTATCTATTATGGGATACTGTGAATCTTGGATCTATGAGAATTACATCTGGTTAATTGTATAGTCACTCAATTAGATATAAGCATATAATCAGATACCATGGGTGTATAGATTTAAATAAATTATATACATTGACTTGTAGTAAGAAACATATCGGATACCGTGGGAGTATAGATATGGGGGCGTTACAGGAAGCATAAGAGAAAGATAAAGAATGCGAGAAGATAAGGAAAATAATAGTAGAAATGAAAAAAAAAATTCAAAGTAGATAAGGTCGGTATATTGAGATTTGAGGGTCGAGTATGGGTACCAGCTGTAACCGAACTAAGAGAGGAAATCTTGTACGAAGTATTCTTTTATTCATCTAGGAGGCATGAAGATGTATCGGGATCTTCGACAACACTTTTAGTGGCCTAATTTAAAACGAGAGGTTGCAGAGTGCGTTAGTAGATGTCTTACTTGTCAAAGAGTCAAAGAAGAACACCAGAGACCAAGTGAACTACTTCATCCGTTGGAAATACCAGAATGGAAATAGGAGCACATTACGATGGATTTCGTGATTAGATTTTTGATCACACAGAAGGGTTATGATGCCATTTGGGTTATCGTGGACCGACTAACAAAGACAACTCATTTTCTACCCATCAAGATCCGATTTAATCTAAATCAATTAGCAAATTTATATGTAAAGGAAATTTTATCGCGACATGGGGTGCCGGTGTCGATTGTTTCCGATCGAGATCCGCGTTTCATGTCGAATTTTTTGAAAAGCTTAAAAGAAAGAATGGGAACTTAGTTGAGATTAAGTACTACTTACTGCTTATCACCCTCAAACGGATAGGTAGAGTGAGCGAAACATACAAATATTGGAGGACATGCTTAGAACTTGTGTGATAGATTTTAAAGGGAATTGGGATGACCACTTACCATTAGTAGAATTTTCTTATAATAATAGCTATCCTGCGAGTATCGGCATGCCGCCATATGAAGCTCTTTACGGGAGAAAGTGTAGAACACCGTTGTGTTAGGATGAAGTTAGAACGATGACTTTTGGGACAAAAATTAGTTTAACAAACGGCTGACGTGGTAACAACGGTAAGAGCCAGATTGGTAGCCGCTCAAGATGACCAAAAGAAAGTACGCAGATTTTCATCGTCAGAACCGAGACTTTGAAGTCGGTAGTTTTATGTTTTTGAAGGTGTCTCCCTAAAAGGGATAGATCAGATTCAAAAAGAAAGAAAAATTGAGTCTGAGGTTCATAGGACCATCCGAAGTATTGAGGAAAATAGGCGAAGTGGCATACAAGGTAGCTTTACCGCCTGAATTGGAACACATCCACAACGTGTTTCACATTTCGGTGTTACGTCCATATAAGCCTGACTATAAACATGTGATCTCCTACGAGCCCATTCAAGTAGAGAAAAATCTAACATATGAAGAAATTTCTATTCAAATACTAGATAGAAAAGAGAAAACGTTAAGAAATAAAGTTATATCTTCTGTAAAAGTAGTTTGGCAAAACTACGACACCGATGAGGCCACATGGGAGTTAAAAGATAAGATGCAAAGGGATTATTCCCATTTATTTGTGTAACCATGTACTAAATTGAGGACAAAATTCTTATAAGGGGGGGAGGATGTAATACCCGCAAATTTTAAATAAATACTATTAATATTGAGAATAATGATTGTTTGAATATTTATTAGAAAATAAATATATATAATGATGGCATGAGTTGTGGTAATTCATTTAATTGAATAAGCATGTGATAATTGAGTAATGTGACAGAAGTGATGAGAAGATTAATTTAAGCTTTTGAAATTATGCCTAGTGTGGCAAAGTGGTGAAATGATAAAGTTACTAATTAAATTAATGATGAAATGGATGAAATTAATTAGTACTAGTAATGAGTAAATAATTACATAATGTGATAAACTAATCTCTATTATTAATCATTAATTATTGTAAGCAATAACATGTAAGGTGTAGTCCTATATAATAAGGTTTTTTCATTCAAAATGAGTTGTGACATTAGAATGTGAATAATTATTATATAAGACTATATGATAAAAGTAAGCTTAACTTATGTAATTTAGTAAGTTATATGAAAGAGTCTTATGTGACATCATGATGTGTGGTGGAGCAATTAAATGTGTATTTTAAACATATTAGAGAAATTAAATTTGAGTAAATAGATATTTACTATTAAACATTTATTTCAATATTTATGTAGAATTAGAATAATAAGTTTATGGAAAATAATGAGGTATTGATACCCAACTAAATTATATTCTAGTCTAACGTAAATATTCTTTGAATTAACCCAATGTACATGAATTATATGATTATGTGTATTTGTACTCTTAACTTATCACAATGTAATAATATTAACTCATTAAAATTCATTTGTGAGCCAAAAGGGAATTAACCTTAGTGCAACTAGTGACCATTTTAACTAATGTAATAAGCTAAATAGCCTTGTCCGAAAATTATAGTCCCATCCTAAGTCTCAGCCGTGTTTTATCAAAAGCATATGGCTCTATGTTGCTGAAAACCAAGATGGAGATGATGGCTATGGGAATGGAAGAAGATGGAGTTGGTGAAGCTTTTCACCAACTTCTTGTTACACAATGGTTTCTTCTATCTTCCATTGATACAATTCTTACGGCAAAGCCCCCAATTGGATAATAATCTCTCTATAAATAGAAGTCCCTCCTCTCAAAATTTGAGTTGTTGATTTCTCTTTGAGGTTCTAATTGGAGTGTGAGTATTGTTGAGTAAGCTGGAAATTGAAACAAGAGTTAGCATTTCAACATCAAGAAGGTAATTTCCATTTTACATGTTCTTAAGTTCAAGTTTTGCAAGTTCTTAGGAATATGCTAGAATACTTGTTGTTGAGTCAAAAATTTAATGGTTGAAGTATGATGTAATCTATAAATTGATGATAGACGTTGTTAATATGGTCGAATACGAAATCAACGAACGTTAAACGGAGTAATTTGGTCAAGAAAGGAATCTGTGAGGAAGAGAATCGCTAAATATGTAAAATTTAGAAAAATGACAAACTTTGAATTTGATTATTGAATTTGGTTGTTTACGTGATTTGAATTGTTAGAATTATGCTAGGGATGTTTGGTAGTAATTTTATGAAGTTTATATCATTTTGTTATCCTTAAATTGATGTCTGTATGAAAAATTGGGGTGTTAGTTCGCAGTAATGGAGTTAGGAGCTTAACTGCAGTAGCCAAGTCCGGGCCTGCAGACTCGGCAGGGGTTCCTATAGCATAAAAGTTCCGCCCCAGCGGGGGTTGGGCAGTGAATTAGATTTCTATTTTTTTGTGGTTTAACACAAGAAATCCTAATTTAACCTAACTTAACCCATGGAACATAAATAATCTTTTAACATGTACCAATACACATGATAAGATGTTCTAGTGGGTTGGGAATTAGTGGAGGAGTTAGATAGGAGTCGGGAAAGGAGAACCAGTCTGAATGAGCGGTCATAATCCACGAAGACTGAAGCTATTTTTGAAGAGCTGAATTCAATTGACTTAGGGAGATGACTTCGAATTTGGAGATGGTGTCTTGACTTCGGGAGATGACTTCAGATTAGGAGATGACGTCTTGACTTTGGGAGATGACTTCAGATTCGGAGTTAGCATCATGACTTCAGAAGATGACTTCGAATTCGGAGACGGCGTCTTGATTTTGGGAGATGTCTGTCGACGTCGGGATTTTTATTTGTCCCTTTTCTATTCTTCTTCTTTGGTGTTCTCATGTTAGGTGAGATTTGTTTGAAAAAATAAGAGAAAAAGGTCCGACATTTATATGTCGAGGATTGGACTGTAAGAGTCGCCAGTTGATTTTTTAACTGGTTGTACCAATACAACCTAGAAAAGGTTTGCACATTGACCCAGTGATGTGACACTGCTTAACGGGTCTGTGAAACCGAGATTCATTAGGGTTTGGGGACTTGCTTATACAGAGAGAATATGTTAGGCACCCCCTGACATCCGTGTTATCACGGTGACCGCCAATTTTTAAGAAACTGTTATATAAATATGTGTGTGTGGGGGTCAATGTGCTGTTATTTGGAAGTAGTGCTATGCCTCGTTTGCACCTATATACACAGAATTTGAATTTGTGTAAAAATTCAATTTTAAACAAGATATGGCAGTGATGTTTTATAAAAGAAGTTTTTCAAATTTGTGTTTAATAGTAATTGAGGCCTTTGATACTTCCATTTTATTAAATGTTTGGCTAGATTACATTTATTTTCGAGATGCGAAGCATCTTCGAGAAAAAATAATGTACAAAGTAGTGCCGAACTCCTTATAGGCATGAAAGCTATCCAAGAAAATCTAAACACCGTGAATAATTTACAAGCTGCTTACAGCTAAAAATGTCCATCACGGGAACCGAATCTAGATTCAGTAGACTGAATCTGTGATCACAAGATTCCTAGGCTCACATGATACCGCAGTTTATATGAAAAATAGTAAGCAGTTATATATATAAAAGCTGTAAATATATATACAGATATGATCAACCACCACGAAGCACCTCCATGGGGGATCAGAAATATAAATATATAAAAGCGATATATATATATATATATATATATATATATATATATATATATATATATATATATATATTTGAACCAAGTCGTGATGTTTGAACTGCCATAGTCGGACTTTTTTGTTGTAGGATCTTCTTTACAATTAGAGGGTCGCTCATGTGTGGGCCACATACTCCACCATGGATCTCATTCATGAGCCTCTAAGCTTGGTTCTCGTCTAGACATCTGAGGAGACCTCGTCCTGCATCTCTTTTGTAGAGTGCATCTCCGCCCAAGTAGAATTTCATAGCAAGTCAATGGATCCGCCTTCTTTTAGTCGGGCTCGCCTCAGCGGGTGTAGATCTATCTTGTAAGTGCTCATTGATATGCTGATATCAAGGGTGCTGGATGGGAGGTAGCTCATTCGATACTTCTCCAATGTAATTCCTATAGGCTGGAGCCTTTTGTTGGGCAAATGTGAGGGTTGGCATGTCTTCCTTGCCATGTATGTTAATCAAGGAGGCCAAGGTTGCTAGCGCATCCGCAAAATCATTCCTATTCCGAGGAATGTGGAGGAAGGATTTTTCTTCAAACTCTAAAGCCATCTGTAGAACCTGCCGATGGTAAGGCAGCAACTGTAGAACCTGTTGAAGAGCTTTTTTCTTTTTCTTTTTTCTTCTTTTTTATTTCCTTTTTTTTCATTTTTATATTTTTTTTATTTTTATGCATTATATCGTGGAAAAGAGCCATATGGCTCACTGATAGGTACCTCCAGCATTGATGAGGCCGAATGACAATCGTCTGTAGCAAAAGGTTCCCCAAGGAGTGATGAATGCAGTTTTCTCACGATCTTCGCCAGCAACCATAATTTGATGGTACCCCGCAAATCAATCAGCAAAGGAGTACATGTCGTATTGAGCTGTATTATCAATGAGTATGTGGATGAATGGCACGGGAAAGCTATCTTTGAGGCAAGCTTTATTTCGATCCCTATAGTCCACGTAAACTCTCATCTTCCATCCCGATTTTGGCACGGGGACTATGTTGGATAGCCATTCAGGATATGTTGACACCATGATGACGCCTGCTTGAAATTATTTCATAATTTCTTCTTTAACTTTTAAACTCCACTCAGGTTTTAATCGCCTGAGTGGCTTGAATCCCTCTTTGATGGGGAGGCAATGAATGACAATGTTAATGGATAAATCCACCATATCTTCCTGAGACCATGCAAACACATCCTGAAACTGGGTCAATAAAGTAACCATGTCATTCCCTTTGGTTTGGAGTGAGGTCTGTACCAATCTGGATTTGTTTGGGCTTTCTAAGGTTCTGAATTTGAAAGAGGTGGTTTGATCAAGGTTGGGTTTAGGTTTGTCTTCGACCCATTCTTTGACCTCTTGAGGCACCTCAATGTCCTCTTGTATTTCCATCAAGTCTGAGTCCAACTTTTCATCAAAGTTACAATACTTGTGGAGAAGAGGCATCTTATCAGCTAGTACAGGCACATCTAACTTTAGAGTCATAAAACAAAATGCTTTCGCCTAATATATGAAACTGTTCAATCACACAAAGTGTTAGCATGTAATGACAAAAGTAACTGCTAATACTGTACAGAAAAAGTAAGCAGTTATTGCTATCTACAGGGCAGAATAAGTTTCTGCCCGTTTTACCCTTATTGACCAATGCAAGGAGTGTTGCTCCAATTGTCGAGGGCAAAGTCCTGATGGACTACAGTGATGGAGGGGCTGTCATCGTCCTCTTTTTCCCGAATGATGACCATTATATCCGGGCAATCATCTTCTGGGGTATATATGTTTGTGTGTTCATTATGGACAATGATGCATATGTTGGACATCATTCTAATGATGTCTTGTTTAATTCTTCGTTCCTCTTCTTCCAATATGGGATCTGGAACTAGGATTTCATTCTCCTTCACCGGTATCGGTTTTGGAAATAACATAGTCATTACATGGGCAGACACCTTCACCGAAGACCGTACAGGCTCAGGAACTGTAGGTGGAGATAATCGCCGTATGGCTGAAGCTGAAGGAATCTGTCTGTGCTTATGAGGGCTCCTGCGACTGGAACTAGTAGTATCCGGACCTTGGGTTCCTTCTTGTGCGGAAGATTCAGCATGTACGGGTATCCTTGTACCCTGAGTAGATTGGTGTAGTTCTTTAAGCAGAACAAACAAATCTGTGATTTGTTTACTTAATTCGTCGAATTCTTCGAGAGAAACTGGATTAAGATCAGTCTAGTCATATGAAGACATAATTGGCTGTAGGCTCGTGGCCTTTTTGGATTTCGAGCGGGTTATTGGACCAATTATATTCCTACAAAAAAGACTTATTTAGTTTAGTCTTAGTGAATGTAGCAATATTACATAATGTGTCCATTTAGGAGTATCGTCCTGCAAAACGGATGCCAGTTGATAAGATAGCATGTCAGGTTTTGATATAAAGGGAAGGTATATACACATATTCCTTTATATTTTCCATTACATTGAGATTTACATGGAAATGAAATTACAAGTAATTGAATTTACAAATAATTAAAATGTGAAAGTATGAAGAGACTTTCCACCGCGTTTGGTTTATCAGAGGCTAACCTATCTTAGGTTACTCTCGCGGTTTTTCAGCATGAAGGTTCCCAAATCATCGTAATTTACTTGACGGGAAATTAATCTGGTCTTTTAACTGGAGCGAATTTGGGTGGTGCCTTTCCTGAGCCCCGTTGGAATTAGTTTTCCTACGAGTTCAGTAATCAAACACCGACAGGATAGCCTCCTGGTGGAGGGACCACACAACATACATTCACATACATCGCGTCTCACCGTATGGAAATGATGATATGTACGAAGCACTAATATCATAGACAGATATATTGCAGTGCAGTAAAAATGCATTCGTACACATTCATTCAAATTTAAATGCAACATCCACACACAGGTAGATAACAGTTTTGAAAAGTTTGTAATAACGGCTTAAGTCCTCTTACTGGTGTCCCCAACGGAGTCGCCACCTGTCGACGTCGGGATTTTTATTTGTCCCTTTTCTGTTCTTGTTCTTTGGTGTTCTCATGTTAGGTGAGATTTGTTTGAAAAAAAAAAGCGAAAAAGGTCTGACATTTGTATGTCGACGATTGGACTGTAAGAGTCGCCAGTTGGTTTTTTAACTGGTTATACCAACACAATCGATAAAAGGTTTGCACATTGACCTAGTGATGTGACACTGCTTAACGGGTTTGTGAAACCGAGATTCATTAGGGTCCGGTGACTTGCTTATGCGGAGGGATGGTGTTAGGCATCCCCCGACATCTGTGTTACCACGGTGACTGCCACTTTTCAAGAAACTGTTATATGAATGTGTGTGTGTATGGGTCAATGTGATATTATTTGGAAGTAGTGCTATGCCTCGTTCGCACCTATATACACATGATTTAAATTTGTGTAAAAATTCAGTTTTAAACAAGATATGGCAGTGATGTTTTATAAAAGAGGTTTTTCAAACTCTTATGCTCAATAGTATTTGAGGCCTTTGATACTTCCATTTTATTAAATGTTCGGCTTGATTGCTTTTATTTTCGAGATGCGACGCATCTTCGAGAAAAATAATGTACAAAGCAGTGCCGAACTACTTATAGGCATGAAAGTCATCCAAGGAAATCTAAACACCGTGAATAATTTACAAGCTGCTTATAGCTGAAAATCTACATCACGAGAACCGAATCTAGATTCAGTAAACTGAATCTGTGATCACATGATTCCTAGGCTCATATGATACCACAGTTTATATGAAAAGCAGTAAGCAGTTATATATATAAAAGCTGTAAATATATATACAGACATGATCAACCACCACGAAGCACCTCCATGGGGGATCGGAAATGTAAATATACAAAAGCGGTAAATATATATATATATATATATATATATATATATATATATATATATATATTGACATGATCAACCACCACGAAGCACCTCCATAGGGGATCAGAAATGTAAATAAAGCTGTAAAAGCGATCAACCGCCACGGACGAAACTCCAGGAGGGACGAAATGTAAAGAAAGCTATAAATAACGGTCAACCGCCACGAAAAAAACTCCAGGCGGGGCGAAATGTAAAGAAAGCTATAAAAAACGGTCAACCGCCACGAAATAAACTCCAGGCGGGACGACATATAAATATATATATATATATATATATATATATATATATATATATATATATATATATATATAAGTAGGTAAAACGCACAATTAAACGCTCTAGACGTGAGTCTAGGCTCAATCGAGGAATAACTCGATAATGTTAGTCCATATATATATATATATATATATATATATATATATAATATATACCAAAAAAATAAAAGCCACGGACCGAAGTCCAGGCAAACACACGCAGCACGACTCTCAACGTGAAGAACAGTGTGTGCAAAGATGAAGAGAAAGGCTTTAAAGTATGTAATAAGGCTTCCAATGGACTGCCAAAGAAGGCTTCTATAGCTTTATGTAGATGAACACTCGGCTTCCGCCAGTAGAAAAGTAGCTATATATGAGCTTACAAGTGTTTAAAATGAGAAAGCACTCAGCTTATAGTGTGTACAGAGCAATTTGGACAGGGCTTCCTCGCCTTTTCTCTTGTAAATATGGCCACCCCAAGCCCTCTATTTATAGAGGGGGGTGCCACAGGTGTACCTACGGCTGCAGAAGGTGTACCTGTGGTTGCCCGGGGTGCCCCAGGCAGTGTGGGCCCGCTGTCTCGAAGTACGTGCACTCGGACAACGTGTTGTTCGTTCGAACCTTCATAACTTTCAATCTGGGAGTCCAATGGAAGCGTGACATACCATTCTGGAAATCTCTTTCCGAGCACTACGCAATGACATAGGATTTGGCCTTTTTTGATTCTGGGAAGATGTCTCCATGACCAAAATGGCATTTTCAGGTTTTCGCCTGGCAGTCCGTTGAGCCGTTTTGCGTGGTTTGCGCTCGAAAGTTAAAATATGGTTCTTGTGGGACTTCTATTGAAAAAATTTGAGTTGAAATGAGTTAATTTGATTTAAGTTAAAGTTGAGTTGGCAAAATGACCATTTTACCCCTCCTGAGGTTATCTCTGGTTTGCGCACAGTTGTAGCAGTCTTTTCTCAGGGTTATCTCTGAGGTTGACTTGATGTTGACTTTTACTATCCTCAGGGTTATCTCTGAGGTTGGCTTGACCTCCTTGGGTTATCTCCAGGCTTTGAACTTGATCCCTCGAGGTTATCTCCGAGGTTGGAACTAATTTTTCCTGTGACGCCCCCCAAAGTAAGTATACATCACCCATTCTAAGTTGTCAAATACATGGTACAGAAACAACTACAACTTTATTAATACAATTATCGTGCAAAATGCGACAACACTTAAACTATGAGTTTAAATACAAATATTGTCTTCTAGACAATATCCATACTCAAATAAGTCCTCATTACAATTATTGATACATTATTTTATAAAAATGGTGAGGACTACTAAAACAACTTCTAGAACCATCATTCCATACCCCAACTAGTACTTGCTACATTCTCGCCTCGTGAGAAGAAAAATAGAACAAAAAGGGAAAGAGTGAGCTCAACTAGCCCAGTAAAAAATATTATGACTAAGATAATACAGAACAAATTATCGTTAGTCTTTAACAGGGAAAAATTTAATAGAATACAATAGACAACAAATTTTAAATCAATATTCGCAGCGGAAATAATAATTCATTAAAAGAGTTAAGTAGAGGATGAAATCTACTATTGTTGATTGATTTCACAATCAAAATATACGTGCAAGTATACACGGTCAACAAGTAATAAAGTGATAAGAAAAGTATCGTTCCCATGAGTAATTATTTAATAAAAATTACCAAGTACTAACTCTTAACCAAATCAATTTTATTTAAACAACCATAAATTGTGATTTTTCTAATTAAGAAAACTAAATTAATCAATTAAAACTAGATTACTCTAAAATTAATTCAAATAAATAAAGATTAAGACTTCAATATCCCTAATTATGAACTATAAATCAATTATCTAATTATCCCAATTATTATGTCTACTGAATTGTTAACAGGAATTCTCAAATGCCAAAAGTCCTTTTTCAAGTGATCAATTGACTTCTATTTAATCCAGATTAATCTTGCTATATTCCTATGTAAAACAATTGAATTAAACTCCTTCAATTCCAATTCCTTATATGTTACATGTGGTGAACAGATATTTCCATTCAATTTATAAACCTAATTATTCACTTTGCAAATAACTAAGTCGCATGATATCATGCCCAGTTCTAATCCTAGAATTCCTCTTTCAATTCCTTCTAGAGTAACAAGGTAATTACTGATCAGATAATTAATCAATAAGCTCAAGACAAGATAGTTTTTGGCGCCGCTGCCGGGGAATTAATTTAATAATTATTTACCAATATTAATTTCAATCAAATTAGTCTTAATTTAAACATTTTTATTTTTATTTTTAATTCTCTTCCTATATTTCTCTCTTTTCAGGTACCATGGATGATTTTGCGTATCAATGGCCATACCCGAACATGACTCAACCAAGGGAAATAGAGATTGACGGACTCGTGACACTGACAGCATTAGCAGCATAAGTGGTTGCAATGGCTAAGCAAATGGAAATATGGCGTCCACAATCCACACAACAGGTAGCGATGGTTTGTGAATTATGTGCTGGGGGTCATGCTACGAATCAATGTGCCATAAATTCTGAATCAGCTCAGTTCGTAGGGAGCTATAATCGCTCAACTCAACCGTTTTTGACTCAAAATGTATATAATCTAGGTTAGTGAAATCATCCGGGGTTTTCATGGAGTAACAATCAAGCTTCAACTCAAGCACCTAGACAACAAAACACATCCAGATTTTAAAATCAGACTCAACAACAACTAGAGAGGAAATCAAGTTGGGAAGAAGCCTTGGAAAAATTCATTAGAGCATCTGACAAAAGGAACGAGGAACAAGATAAAAAATTGAATCAAATAGAGCTGAATATGCAAAGCCAAGGTGCATAAATAAAGAATCTGGAAAATCAAGTGGGACAAATAGCACATGCACTGAATAACCGACCACTTGGAACACTCCCAAGCGATACAGATAAAAACCCAGGCAGAGATGAGCATTGTAAGGCTGTAACTCTACGAAGTGGAAAGGATTTGCAAGAGACAACTAAAGATGTTGAAAGAGAGGAAACAACTGGGAACCAAGAAAAGGAGATCAACGAAGATTCAACTATAAGATTTAATGAAGATGAGCCGATTTCATTAGTATCCTATGTGCCTCCTCCACCAAAGTTCAAGAATCCGGACAGTTTTGCAAAACCATGCACAATTGGCAGTCATGTCGTAGGCAAAGCTCTTTGTGACATAAGAGCTAATACAACTGTGGAGTCATGGTGGGTTGAAAAGGAGAAGATAGAGGAAGAGCCCATTATATTTGTCAAGCTTCCATGCCATAATTTGATCACAAACACAATGGGGAAAGCACGTAGTGGTTTGCCGTACTTAATGGGGATCCTATTTAAAAAGATCATGCTAGGTGACTTAAACTTAATGGCCATTACAATTGAAAACCTCCCAAAAGAGACATTGCTACTGATGGATGGAGGGTTCCTCAATTTTCGTAGGGGAATTGGATAGAGAATTGAAGAAGTCAGGATGAGACTATAAAATAAGCGCTTATTGGGAGGCAACCCAAGTTTAATTTTTAATTTTTATTAGGTTTTATATTAGTAGTTTTAAATTTGCATTTATTTAGGATTTAATAAAATTGCTTCTATCATGGTTTACAGGTTATTCAAGTCTAATTCAAGTGTGTGCCCAATTTGTTCCATGTGCTTAGCCTATTCTCCAAACTTAGCGGACAAAGAGGAAGATTGTTATATTTTCAGGGAAGTCCTCTGCTTTAATTTTTTCTATTTTAGTCATTGAGGGCAATGTCTAGTTTAAGTTTGGGGGTATTATCATTTTAGTGTCGTATTGCATGTAGTTAGTTATCTTCATGGTAGTTCATTTTTTTTATGTGTTAGCGTTGTGTTTTTTTTAGGTTGCATATAATACATGGTAGTTATTTGCACATTCATATATGTGTTGCATTAGTATGTGTTCATATAGTATAATTGCATTTTTTTTAGCATGAATCTGTGTGATCGGTTGGTGTGGTCTTAGCTCAGCCTATGATAAGATTGGTTTTGCATGTTAACTTGAACAATGTTGATAATTGATGATGAGTTCTAATTTTAATCATGATGATAATCTGAGCATGTCTTAAACTTATGTAACCGGTTAGCACTTAAAGTTTAACTGTTTTAATCCACTTGGTTCAAGGGTTTCATAATTTGTTTTCGAGGGAAAATCTTGGTTAAAATTTAAGGAAATTAGTGAACTGGCGGTAAAGGTTGGAATGACGTAAAATCTTGAGTTTAGGGGAATCTATGGGATATATATATTGCAAAAAGAAAAAAAAAAGAAAAGATGAAAAGAAAAAAAAAGAAAATCCAGAAAAAGAAAAAAAGAAAAGAATGAATAAACACCGTGGCATGCTTGTCTAGTTTTGTGGTCTTTATTACTTGAGTAAGTAAGTCCGAGGGGATTGTCTTTACACCTAGCGCCCTAAGGTCTTAATGGCTTGGGAGTCATTGGTCGAAAGCTCGTTAAGGTAGCATTGAAAAGCCTAAGGGAATAAGACATTGCATAGCCATGAGAAAAAAAATGAATAAAACACGAGAAAGACCAAAAATGCCCTCGTGATTGAATAAAAGTATAAATAAATCCTATATTTACCCTCAGACTTGGTAATTGCTTAGTTTTAACTGGAGTTGTCATGTTCACAAAAGTAATTGAATTGGAACTGAAATTTTCCTTATAAGAAGTTTTTATGTGATTATCTTGAACTATGGTTGGATATAATAGTTAACAAGCGCGCACGCACACACACAACATGGGTGATGACAGGTTTGGATTGATTAACTGGTTAGAGTTATGGACTTTGATTTGATCGGATAAATTGTTTGAGTATCGTAGGTATATTAGGAAGTAGATCATACATATGCATTCATGTAGTTTAGTTCGGTTGTTTATTTTTAGTTCTTTTGTGTTTTTGCTTGAGGACAAGCAAAGGTTTAAGTTTGGGGGTATTATGGATCACCTTGACATAAATAATTGGAATAAATTAAATAACTAATTCATAGACATAAAAGGTTCAATTAAAATCTTAATAAAAGAGTTAGTTCATAATTAATGAATTGAAACCAAGAATCCACAACTGAATAGACATTAAAAGATAAAAGTATGATAAGAGAAGAGAATAGAATCTGTTGTCAACAAATCTGATGCTCCCCTCTTGCTCTTGCTCTTGATCTTCAGTGTTCTTCAATTTGCTTCAATCTCCAATGGCTAATTAAGAGCTAGGGTTTAGATTCTAATCTAATAGAGTATATCTCTAATCTAATCTATGTAATCCCCCTCTATTTTATGTCTTACATCTTGTATTTATAGGTTACAAGTTCAATATTTAGCTTAGGAACAAACCCAATCCAATTTGGAGTCAAAAAAGTGTCAAAATTCGCCCCAAAACGCGTCCAAGCCTGACCAGACTCTTCCCCAGTGCCCCAGCGCTGGGCACAGCACTGGGATTCTGCCCCTAGCGCCCCGACGCTGCAAATAGGCTTGGTTTGGGCACTCCGGCGCTGGCCTCATTTCGGGAAATTTTCTGCTCCGACATCCTTTGGAAAAATGGCCATAACTTCTTCGTCCGAACTCCGATTTCGATGATTCTAGATGTTCCGGAAAGAGGAGATGTAGATCTACAACTTTCATTCTTTAAGGTTTTCGAAATAAGGTCCCGAGCAATACTCAAATTGGCTCTGAAGTGATCGCTGTGTAAATGACAAGCCGAAAACGCGAATCTAGCCACCCCGAACGTCAATCTATGTAACTTTTGTCCCAATTCTTACAAAATAACATAAAACATGCATGAATAGACACAAATACTTAAAATCAACCAAAAGATTAAGCTCAAACGCACTCAATTATGAGTATAAAACTCACTCATCAACTATTATCTATGAATTTAAAAGTCCATCATCAATATTTTATCCCTGTAACATCAATCAATAAACATCTTGAATCAAATATTCATCTTTGCAGTACAGGCCAAAGATATTCATCAGTTGGTCATGTTCATCTCAACACCTGTTCATCTTTGCACTACGGGCCAAAGATATTCATCATAAAATCATTAATCTTTGCACTACAGGCCAAAGATATTCAGTTATATCATCATTTAGGACCGAGGATGATGAAAAATATTTTAAAGAAAACGAATCCAGTGAAACAAAAGAATAAATATTAAGGATTCATATTTCGATTTATCCATGTCCAAAAATACCTCATAAATAATCATAGTGGTGTAAAATTCAAAAATGATCAAAACATGGATACAATCAAAGCTAGTATCCATAATAAATATTTTGGACAAAAAACAAAAATCTAATTTTTCTATGAATAGTGAAGTATTCGTGAATAGTGTCGTATACATGAATAGTGTCGTATACGTGAATAGTAACCCCGACACTAAAAGTTCCAAATTTGATAAAAAATTCAGATCAATATTTTGGCATAATGATATTGAAAGAAATAATATCATTTATAAAAAAAATAACATCCCTTACCTCAAAAAGACAGTACTTCTAGCTGGAATACCGGATATAGTGCTGAAGGGAACTTGCACCGTATAGCAACACTCAAAATATCAAAATACTCACAAGAATACACTCGATAATATAGAGAGAGAAATCTTTAGTTTCTGGTGTGATTTTCAATTCTAACCTAAGCACCCTATTTATAGGAAAATACTTAGAACACCAAAGCAGAAAATTTAATAAAATATTAATATTATTTATTTAAATTCTTACGCCCACCTTGACCATCTGGATTCAGCCACCAATAATGACAAAAACAAAAAACATTTTTGTTATTAAAAATAATTAAAACTTTCAAAAATCAATTATTTCGAAACTACAGAACTTCAATAAGTCATAATAAATAGCCCTTTTATCAGAAAAATTCAAACCTTATGTCCTTTTCATAGGAAATTTCATTCTCTACAACTTTGTAGAAGAAAGTTTTTCCAAATTCCTAACAGAAATTGCCCGAAATTCACATACGGACGATTTTACAGGCTATAATCAAATTTCAGTCAAGAAATGGGCCCACAGACATGTTTAACATGTTTTAAATAACTTTTGAAATAAAAATACTCTTCCTCCTCATATATTCAAATATTCCACATTCATTGTAAAAATATCACCATTATTATATTATTAAAATATAATAATATATTTAAATGAATTATTTTATCAAAAAAAATAAAATATCAATTTTTCAACAATTGTCACTTTAAAATTTTTTCCATATATATCCACATAAAATGAATATTATCCTTATCATATAAATTAATAATTAATTATTCACAAATAATATTACAGAATCACAATATCGACAACCAGGCCGTTCCCAGGAAAGAGGAGGCTTTCCAATAAGGATTTCTCCTTACTGGCACGCAATTAGGTGACCAAACCTCTCCTTAGACAGAACTTTCTAGACATTGCCAATAATGTTGTCTAATAATATTATTCAGATAATATGAATTATTGCTCCGATAATAGGAAATATTGTGTAGTTACAATTATTGAATAACAGTAATATAAAATATCAATACAACAATTGTTGAATCAATAAAATAAAATATTGAACAGTAATTACTGTAACAATTATTGAGTAGTGCCTTCTTACGTAAGAATCAATAATTGGTGCAATACCGTGTGCTACTGTGTTTTAACCACCGGGTATTCCAACCGTTTTAGCGGTAACAACTACGCCGTTATTTATAAACAACTTATACTTATCGTTTTTTTTATCTAATCGCTTTTTGTTAATAGGGCCCACACAAGGCTGCGCCGTCGTACGAATATTCCCCGACAGTAAGAATATTCCACGACCAAACGAATATTTCCCGACAACAATTAATATTTTATAACCACTTGCTTACTTAAAATATTTGCGCATTTCATGTGACGCCCCCAAAATTAGGCATACGTCACCCATCTTGGGTCGTCACTTACATGGTACAAAATACAAATACAAACTTAATTATACAAATGTCGTGTAACATACGACAATACATAAACTGAGAGTTCTAATAGGAATATTGTCATCTAGACAATATCCATACTCAAGGAGTCCTCATTACATTTATTGTCACACTATTTAACAGAATAGTGAGAACTACTAATGCTATCTTTTGGACCATCACTCCTTTCCCTGACTCGTTCCAGCTATATTCTCATTTCCTGAAGAGAACATTGAAAGAAAGGGTGAGCTCAACTAGCCCAGTAAGAAATATTATGACTAAAATATTATCAATAGTCTTCAACAATGTTAAACTGATAAAATACAATAGACATCAAGTTTAACCGCAGCGGAATAAGCAATCCATTAGAAGAGTCAAGTAGAGAATAAAACCTACTATCTTCTATGATTTAAAAATGTTTTCATCAACTTTTATCACTGAGACTCAGCTTAATAAATAAACCACATCTTCTAATCATCCTTGTATTACGGGCCAAGGATATTCATTAAATCATCAATGATCATGACTATACCGAAAAATCCCTGGTCATAATCATACCAAAAACTGTCTATCAATGCATTACAAGCCACTGAGGACTTTTACCACACCACTTATAACATCATAGTTCATGATTATACCGAATGATCCCTGGTCATAATCATACTAAGTCCATCTATGCACGTAAGCCAAAGATGACTTTTAACATAAAATAAACATGAGGATGAAGACAATGTTATAGGAATTCAATTAAACAAGTTCAAGAATTAGTTTATCCAGGAATTAATAATATCCAAATTGTCAACATGATACTTCTTTGTAAAGTAACAGTCAAGAATGCTCAGAAGAATATTTTCATGAAAAGATACTGGATGAAACGCAAATATCAAGGATATTCCACTAATATCATGGAGTGTAGAAATCAAAACTTTAACCAAATGAGTATAATAAAGAATATATGAAACTGCAAATAGATTTTCACCAGCCATGCGGTAATCCACGTATACAGATCATTTCCACAATTTAATAAGGAATGAATATAAAGGATCATTCACCATGCATGTGACAATCCACATAGACAGGTTATTCTAATAGAATAATAAAGAATGGAATAACAGAAGGATTCACCATGCATGCGATAGAGACCGCACAGACAGGTTATTCCCAACAGAATAATAAATGCGGAATAATAAATATGGAACCAGGTCAGGTGAAATTCACACTGACAGGATATTCCGACAGAATAATAAATGCGGAATAATAAATGATGGAACCAGGTCAGGTGAAATTCACACCGACAGGATATTCCGACAGAATCATAAAGAACGGAATAATAAAAGAATTTCACCAAGTATGCGGTACTTCGCATAAACAGGTTATTCCAACATAATAATAAAGAATGGAATAACAGAAGAAGATCACCAAGTATTGGGTAAACCGCATATACAGGTCATTCCACCAAGTATAGGGTAAACCACGCATACAGGTTATTCCAACAGAATAATAAAGAATGGAATAACATAAGGATTTCACCAAGTATAGGGTATGCCGCGTATACAGGTCATGTATAGGGTATGCCACTTTTACAGGTTATTCCAACATAATAATAAAGAATGGAATAACAGAAGTTCTCTTCATGAATAAGAAAGAATAACACCCCTTACCGTTTTTAAGAAGAACTGGAATAAAGAAGTAGTTAAGTGGCAGAATACTCTTCTTCTTTCTCTCTATAGTTTCTCTCTCTAGAGTTCAGTGAATTCGTAAGAAAATAATGAAGGAATGAGCTTCTATTTATAGGAAAATGGAATGCATAGTAACTAATCCATGAACGGTCCAGATTGATTTACTTTAATCTGAGGGTCCATATTTAAAGAAAAATCTTTTAAATAAAATATAATATATTCTATTTATAGAATAACTTTAATAAAGTATTCTGTTTTATATAAAAAGATTTTACTATGCAAAATACTATGCACAATAGAATATAATATATTCTATTTATAGAATAACTTTAATAAAGTATTCTGTTTTATATAAAAAGATGTTTCTGTTTTATTACGTTAATAATACGAATAAAACAAAACTTCATTATCGCTAAATAATTCATATTATTAATTGACAACAATTGAATCAAACTGAGTGACTTCTCACATAAGCATCAATACCGTGTGCTACTATGCAACCACACGTATTACTGTACTTTTACTACCGAGTAGTTCAACAGTATCAACGGTAAAACTTCTACCGTTATTTTTAATAAAATATTTTTGTCGTTTTCTCAATCCGACAATAATTCCGTTGTGGGGTCCACCAATGATTGTACCGTCGTACGAATATTCCCTGTGAATAGTAACTCGTGAATAGTACTTCGACACAAAAAGTGTCCCAAATACTCGAGTGAACAATACTAGAGTGAATAGTAATTTGGATGAATAGTAACCCGTGAATAGTAACTCGTGAATAGTAACTCATGAATAGTAACTTCGACACAAAAAGTGTCCTAAATACTCGAGTGAACAATACTAGAGTGAATAGAAATTTGGATGAATAGTAACCCGTGAATAGTAACTCGTGAATAGTAACTCATGAATAGTAACTCCGACACAAAAAGTGTCCTAAATACTCGAGTGAACAATACTAGAGTGAATAGTAATTTGGATGAATAGTAACCTGTGAATAGTAACTTGTGAATAGTAACTCATGAATAGTACTCCGACACAAAGTGTCCCAAATACTTGAGTGGACGATACTAGAGTGAATAGTAATTTGGGTGAATAGTAACTCGTGAATAGTGACCAGGTATTTTATGACAACTTGTTTACTTTAAAAAAAAAATTCACATATCACCCTTAACTTTAACCTTTTATCAATTTAACCATTTACCAAAATAGAAAAATTGAATACTTTTATTTCATAAAATTCGGGGTCTCACAATCTCCCCTCCTTATGGAATTTCGCCCTCGAAATTAACGTACGTACCTGATATTCGAAGAGATGAGAATACCTTGCTTTCTTTTCGGATTGTACCTTTCTGGATAATTCCCCTCTATCATGATTTTTCCATTTCTCATCTCCTGTATTTCGAATATCATTCTAGAATATACCTTCAAAACAAAGGTTAATCGACATACCACAATTTATCCACTTATTAAGTAAATAATTTCAGCTTAGGTAAGTCACATCCTAGCGAAGTATATTACTCGTCTTCTAGACTAATATCTCCGTCAGTAACCATATCCCTGTAACATCAATCAACAATTTCTGTTCACAATCATATGAATAACTCATAATCATAATTGTGATTCTGAATTACTTTTCGCACCCAGGAATAAGAAAATTTACATCACCTATCTTCACCTGAAACATAAAAAATTATGGTTATACCAAATCACAATTCCTGCTCATAATCATACTAATAAATTCATCTTTGCACTACGGCTAAAGATTTACAACTGTATAACCAATAATCAACAGTTAATCTTCGCACTACAGGCCAAGGATATACAACTGTAAAATCAATAATGCTGAGACTCAGCTTAATAGTATCACGACCACGAATTATCCATGCACTACGTGTCAAAGATAATCGTGTTTTTAATTACGGTCATGATTATACCAAACAATCCCTGGTCATAATCATACCAAGTCCATCTATGCACGTAAGCCACAGATGACTTTTACCACATCTATGAATTAATATTTCATTGCTGAGACTCAGCTCAATAATTAATCCACATCATCGAATCATCCCTGCACTACAGGCCAAGGATATTCTTTAGTATCACGACCACGAATTATCCATGCACTATGTACCAAAGATAATCGTGTTTTCAATTACGGTAATGATTATACCGAACAATCTCTGGTCATAATCATACCAAGTCTATCTATGGACGTAAGCCACAGATAACTTTTACCACATCTATGAATTAATATTTCACTGCTGAGACTCAGCTTAATAATTAATCCACATCATCGAATCACCCTTGCACTCCGGCTAAGGATATTCTTTAGTATCACGACCACGAATTATCCATGCACTACGGCTAAAGATAATCGTGTTTTCATCAACGGTCCTGATCATGCCATAAAACAATTCGTCTTTGCACTACGGCCAAAGAGAATTCATAGCCATAATCATACAAAAAAATGTCCATCAATGCATTACGGGCCAATGAGGACTTTTTCCACATCATTTGTAACATTACGGTCATGATTATACCGAATAATCCCTGGTCATAATCATACCAAGTCCATCTATGCACTACAGGCCACAGATGACTTTCAACAAAATATAAACATGAGAATGAGGTATTGACGTATATAGGGTTTCAAACCTCTTAGAAACATTCGCGTCATTCGCTCCTCATTATCGACCAAATGGGATGCAAACCGGGATAACTCCGCAAACTTAACCTCGTACTGTGATATGGTCATATTATTTTGCTCCAATGCTTATCTCAACATTGTTAGATGCCATTTTCAAACACTACCACAAAACAAGGGTTAGTTAACATATCACATATTATCCCTATACTCTGACCGACCAATTAACTATCAAATAAACTTAGGTAGGTCATACTAGCGAAGGAATTCCCCGTCTCTCCCCTCCTAGTTCTTATCTTACATCTCAGCCAGGGATCATATCCCTAAGCTCTGATACCAACTGTGACGCCCCCAAAATTAGGCATACGTCACCCATCTTGGGTCGCCACTTACATGGTACAAAATACAAATACAAACTTAATTATACAAATGTCGTGTAACATACGACAATACATAAACTGAGAGTTCTAATAGGAATATTGTCATCTAGACAATATCCATACTCAAGGAGTCCTCATTACATTTATTGTCACACTATTTAACAAAATAGTGAGAACTACTAATGAAATCTTCTGGACCATCACTCCTTTCCCTGACTCGTTCCAGCTATATTCTCATTTCCTGAAGAGAACATTGAAAGAAAGGGTGAGCTCAACTAGCCCAGTAAGAAATATTATGACTAAGATAATGAAGAATAAATTATCAATAGTCTTCAACAATGTTAAACTGATAAAATACAATAGACATCAAGTTTAACCGCAGCGGAATAAGCAATCCATTAGAAGAGTCAAGTAGAGAATAAAACCTACTATCTTCTATGATTTAAAAATGTTTTCATCAACTTTTATCACTGAGACTCAGCTTAATAAATAAACCACATCTTCTAATCATCCTTGTATTACGGGCCAAGGATATTCATTAAATCATCAATGATCATGACTATGCCGAAAAATCCCTGGTCATAATCATACCAAAAACTGTCTATCAATGCATTACAAGCCACTGAGGACTTTTACCACACCACTTATAACATCATAGTTCATGATTATATCGAATGATCCCTGGTCATAATCATACTAAGTCCATCTATGCACGTAAGCCAAAGATGACTTTTAACATAAAATAAACATGAGGATGAAGGCAATGTTATAGGAATTCAATTAAACAAGTTCAAGAATTAGTTTATCTAGGAATTAATAATATCCAAATTGTCAACATGATACTTCTTTGTAAAGTAACAGTCAAGAATGCTCAGAAGAATATTTTCATGAAAAGATACTGGATGAAACGCAAATATCAAGGATATTCCACTAATATCATGGAGTGTAGAAATCAAAACTTTAACCAAATGAGTATAATAAAGAATATATGAAACTGCAAATTGATTTTCACCAGCCATGCGGTAATCCACGTATACAGATCATTTCTATAATTTAATAAGGAATGAATATAAAGGATCATTCACCATGCATGTGGCAATCCACATAGACAGGTTATTCTAACAGAATAATAAAGAATGGAATAATAGAAGGATTCACCATGCATGCGATAGAGACCGCACAGACAGGTTATTCCCAACAGAATAATAAATACGGAATAATAAATATGGAACCAGGTCAGGTGAAATTCACACTGACAGGATATTCCGACAGAATAATAAATGCGGAATAATAAATGATGGAACCAGGTCAGGTGAAATTCACACCGACATGATATTCCGACATAATCGTAAAGAACGAAATAATAAAAGAATTTCACCAAGTATGCAGTACTTAGCATAAACAGGTTATTCCAACATAATAATAAAGAATGGAATAACAGAAGAAGATCACCAAGTATTGGGTAAACCGCATATATAGGTCATTCCACCAAGTATAGGGTAAACCACGCATACAGGTTATTCCAACAGAATAATAAAGAATGGAATAACATAAGGATTTCACCAAGTATAGGGTATGCCGCGTATACAGGTCATGTATAGGGTATGCCACTTTTACAGGTTATTCCAACAGAATAATAAAGAATGGAATAACAGAAGTTCTCTTCATGAATAAGAAATAAATAACACCCCTTACCGTTTTTAAGAAGAACTGAAATAAAGAAGTAGTTAAGTGGCAGAATACTCTTCTTCTTTCTCTCTATAGTTTCTCTCTCTAGAGTTCAGTGAATTCGTAAGAAAATAATGAAGGAATGAGCTTCTATTTATAGGAAAATGGAATGCATAGTAACTAATCCATGAACGGTCCAGATTGATTTACTTTAATCTGACGGTCCATATTTAAAAAAAATCTTTTAAATAAAATATAATATATTCTATTTATAGAATAACTTTAATAAAGTATTCTGTTTTATATAAAAAGATTTTACTATGCAAAATACTATGCACAATAGAATATAATATGTTCTATTTATAGAATAACTTTAATAAAGTACTCTGTTTTATATAAAAAGATGTTTCTATTTTATTACGTTAATAATACGAATAAAACAAAACTTCATTATCGCTAAATAATTCATATTATTAATTGACAACAATTGAATCAAACTGAGTGACTTCTCACATAAGCATCAATACCGTGTGCTACTATGCAACCACACGTATTACTGTACTTTTACTACCGAGTAGTTCAACAGTATCAACGGTAAAACTTCTACCGTTATTTTTAATAAAATATTTTTGTCGTTTTCTCAATCCGACAATAATTCCGTTGTGGGGTCCACCAATGATTGTACCGTCGTACGAATATTCCCTGTGAATAGTAACTCGTGAATAGTACTTCGACACAAAAAGTGTCCCAAATACTCGAGTGAACAATACTAGAGTGAATAGTAATTTGGATGAATAGTAACCCGTGAATAGTAACCCGTGAATAGTAACTCGTGAATAGTAACTTTGACACAAAAAGTGTCCTAAATACTCGAGTGAACAATACTAGAGTGAATAGAAATTTGGATGAATAGTAACCCGTGAATAGTAACTCATGAATAGTAACTCCGACACAAAAAGTGTCCTAAATACTCGAGTGAATAATACTAGAGTGAATAGTAATTTGGATGAATAGTAACCCGTGAATAGTAACTCGTGAATAGTAACTCATGAATAGTACTCCGACACAAAGTGTCCCAAATACTCGAGTGAACGATACTTGAGTGAATAGTAATTTGGGTGAATAGTAACTCGTGAATAGTGACCAGGTATTTTATGACAACTTGTTTACTTTAAAAAAAATTCACATATCACCCTTAACTTTAACCTTTTATCAATTTAACCATTTACCAAAATAGAAAAATTGAATACTTTTATTTCATAAAATTCGGGGTCTCACAATCTCCCCTCCTTATGGAATTTCGCCCTCGAAATTAACGCACGTACCTGATATTCGAAGAGATGAGAATACCTTGCTTTCTTTTCGGATTGTACCTTTCCGGATAATTCCGCTCTATCATGATTTTTCCATTTCTCATCTCCTGTATTTCGAATATCATTCTAGAATATACCTTCAAAACAAAGGTTAATCGACATACCACAATTTATCCACTTATTAAGTAAACAATTTCAGCTTAGGTAAGTCACATCCTAGCGAAGTATATTACTCGTCTTCTAGACTAATATCTCCGTCAGTAACCATATCCCTGTAACATCAATCAACAATTTCTGTTCACAATCATATGAATAACTCATAATCATAATTGTGATTCTGAATTACTTTTCGCACCCAGGAATAAGAAAATTTACATCACCTATCTTCACCTGAAACATAAAAAATTATGGTTATACCAAATCACAATTCCTGCTCATAATCATACTAATAAATTCATCTTTGCACTACGGCTAAAGATTTACAACTGTATAACCAATAATCAACAGTTAATCTTCGTACTACAAGCCAAGGATATACAACTGTAAAATCAATAATGCTGAGACTCAGCTTAATAGTATCACGACCACGAATTATCCATGCACTACGTGTCAAAGATAATCGTGTTTTTAATTACGGTCATGATTATACCAAACAATCCCTGGTCATAATCATACCAAGTCCATCTATGCACGTAAGCCACAGATGACTTTTACCACATCTATGAATTAATATTTCATTGCTGAGACTCAACTCAATAATTAATCCACATCATCGAATCATCCCTGCACTACAGGCCAAGGATATTCTTTAGTATCACGACCACGAATTATCCATGCACTACGTGCCAAAGATAATCGTGTTTTCAATTACGGTAATGATTATACCGAACAATCTCTGGTCATAATCATACCAAGTCTATCTATGCACGTAAGCCACAGATGACTTTTACCACATCTATGAATTAATATTTCACTGCTGAGACTCAGCTTAATAATTAATCCACATCATCGAATCACCCTTGCACTCCGGCTAAGGATATTCTTTAGTATCATGACCACGAATTATCCATGCACTACGGCTAAAGATAATCGTGTTTTCATCAACGGTCCTGATCATGCCATAAAACAATTCGTCTTTGCACTACGGCCAAAGAGAATTCATAGCCATAATCATACAAAAAAATGTCCATCAATGCATTACGGGCCAATGAGGACTTTTTTCACATCATTTGTAACATTACGGTCATGATTATACCGAATAATCCCTGGTCATAATCATACCAAGTCCATCTATGCACTACAGGCCACAGATGACTTTCAACAAAATATAAACATGAGAATGAGGTATTGACGTATATAGGGTTTCAAACCTCTTAGAAACATTTGCGTCATTTGCTCCTCATTATCGACCAAATGGGATGCAAACCGGGATAACTCCGCAAACTTAACCTCGTACTGCGATATGGTCATATTATTTTGCTCCAATGCTTATCTCAACATTGTTAGATGCCATTTTCAAACACTGCCACAAAACAAGGGTTAGTTAACATATCACATATTATCCCTATACTCTGACCGACCAATTAAATATCAAATAAACTTAGGTAGGTCATACTAGCGAAGGAATTCCCCGTCTCTCCCCTCCTAGTTCTTATCTTACATCTCAGTCAGGGATCATATCCCTAAGCTCTGATACCAACTGTGACGCCCCCAAAATTAGGCATACGTCACCCATCTTGGGTCACCACTTACATGGTACAAAATACAAATACAAACTTAATTATACAAATGTCGTGTAACATACGACAATACATAAACTGAGAGTTCTAATAGGAATATTGTCATCTAGACAATATCCATACTCAAGGAGTCCTCATTACATTTATTGTCACACTATTTAACAGAATAGTGAGAACTACTAATGCTATCTTCTGGACCATCACTCCTTTCCCTGACTCGTTCCAGCTATATTCTCATTTCCTGAAGAGAACATTGAAAGAAAAGGTGAGCTCAACTAGCCCAGTAAGAAATATTATGACTAAGATAATGAAGAATAAATTATCAATAGTCTTCAACAATGTTAAACTGATAAAATACAATAGACATCAAGTTTAACCGCAGCGGAATAAGCAATCCATTAGAAGAGTCAAGTAGAGAATAAAACCTACTATCTTCTATGATTTAAAAATGTTTTCATCAACTTTTATCACTGAGACTCAGCTTAATAAATAAACCACATCTTCTAATCATCCTTGTATTACGGGCCAAGGATATTCATTAAATCATCAATGATCATGACTATGCCGAAAAATCCCTGGTCATAATCATACCAAAAACTGTCTATCAATGCATTACAAGCCACTGAGGACTTTTACCACACCACTTATAACATCATAGTTCATGATTATATCGAATGATCCCTGGTCATAATCATACTAAGTCCATCTATGCACGTAAGCCAAAGATGACTTTTAACATAAAATAAACATGAGGATGAAGAAAATGTTATAGGAATTCAATTAAACAAGTTCAAGAATTAGTTTATCTAGGAATTAATAATATCCAAATTGTCAACATGATACTTCTTTGTAAAGTAACAGTCAAGAATGCTCAGAAGAATATTTTCATGAAAAGATACTGGATGAAACGCAAATATCAAGGATATTCCACTAATATCATGGAGTGTAGAAATCAAAACTTTAACCAAATGAGTATAATAAAGAATATATGAAACTGCAAATTGATTTTCACCAGCCATGCGGTAATCCACGTATACAGATCATTTCCACAATTTAATAAGGAATGAATATAAAGGATCATTCACCATGCATGTGGCAATCCACATAGACAGGTTATTCTAACAGAATAATAAAGAATAGAATAACAGAAGGATTCACCATGCATGCGATAGAGACCGCACAGACAGGTTATTCCCAACAGAATAATAAATGCGGAATAATAAATATGGAACCAGGTCAGGTGAAATTCACACTGACAGGATATTCCGACAGAATAATAAATGCGGAATAATAAATGATGGAACCAGGTCAGGTGAAATTCACACCGACAGGATATTCCGACAGAATCGTAAAGAACGGAATAATAAAAGAATTTCACCAAGTATGCGGTACTTCGCATAAACAGGTTATTCCAACATAATAATAAAGAATGGAATAAAGAAGAAGATCACCAAGTATTGGGTAAACCGTATATACATGTCATTCCACCAAGTATAGGGTAAACCACGCATACAGGTTATTCCAACAGAAAAATAAAGAATGGAATAACATAAGGATTTCACCAAGTATAGGGTATGCCGCGTATACAGGTCATGTATAGGGTATGCCACTTTTACAGGTTATTCCAACATAATAATAAAGAATGGAATAACAGAAGTTCTCTTCATGAATAAGAAAGAATAACACCCCTTACCGTTTTTAAGAAGAACTGAAATAAAGAAGTAGTTAAGTGGCAGAATACTCTTCTTCTTTCTCTATCTAGTTTCTCTCTCTAGAGTTCAGTGAATTCGTAAGAAAATAATGAAGGAATGAGCTTCTATTTATAGGAAAATAGAATGCATAGTAACTAATCCATGAACGGTCCAGATTGATTTACTTTAATCTGAGGGTCCATATTTAAAGAAAAATCTTTTAAATAAAATATAATATATTCTATTTATAGAATAACTTTAATAAAGTATTCTGTTTTATATAAAAAGATTTTACTATGCAAAATACTATGCACAATAGAATATAATATATTCTATTTATAGAATAACTTTAATAAAGTATTCTGTTTTATATAAAAAGATGTTTCTGTTTTATTACGTTAATAATACGAATAAAACAAAACTTCATTATCGCTAAATAATTCATATTATTAATTGACAACAATTGAATCAAACTGAGTGACTTCTCACATAAGTATCAATACCGTGTGCTACTATGCAACCACACGTATTACTGTACTTTTACTACCGAGTAGTTCAACAGTATCAACGGTAAAACTTCTGCCGTTATTTTTAATAAAATATTTTTGTCGTTTTCTCAATCCGACAATAATTCCGTTGTGGGGTCCACCAATGATTGTACCGTCGTACGAATATTCCCCGTGAATAGTAACTCGTGAATAGTACTTCGACACAAAAAGTGTCCCAAATACTCGAGTGAACAATACTAGAGTGAATAGTAATTTGGATGAATAGTAACCCGTGAATAGTAACTCGTGAATAGTAACTCATGAATAGTAACTTCGACACAAAAAGTGTCCTAAATACTCGAGTGAACAATACTAGAGTGAATAGTAATTTGGATGAATAGTAACCCATGAATAATAACTCGTGAATAGTAACTCATGAATAGTAACTCCGACACAAAAAGTGTCCTAAATACTCGAGTGAACAATACTAGAGTGAATAGTAATTTGGATGAATAGTAACCTGTGAATAGTAACTCGTGAATAGTAACTCATGAATAGTACTCCGACACAAAGTGTCCCAAATACTCGAGTGAACGATACTAGAGTGAATAGTAATTTAGGTGAATAGTAACTCGTGAATAGTGACCAGGTATTTTATGACAACTTATTTACTTTAAAAAAAAATTCACATATCACCCTTAACTTTAACCTTTTATCAATTTAACCATTTACCAAAATAGAAAAATTGAATTCTTTTATTTCATAAAATTCGGGGTCTCACATTTCACCCATAACTAATCACATTAATCAAATCAACCCTTACTATTTCAAAATAATAAATAGAGGAAATTAAATTTCATTTATAATAAGTTGGGGTCTTACAACCTCCCCTTCTTATGAAATTTCGTCCTCGAAATTTATGTACGTACCTGGTGTTTCGAAAAGGTGAGGATACCTCGCTTTCATTTTCGTTTCCAACTCTCAGGTCATTTCCTCTATAGCATGGTTCCTCCACAAAACTTTAACTTGTGGTATGATCTTTATGCGTAGGACATGCTCCTTTCTATCCAAGATCTTGACAGATACCTCTTTGTACGTTAAGTCTTCGGCTATCTTGTTCGGTTCTAACTCAATAATGTGGTTTGGGTCTTTCACATATTTACGTAGCACAGATATATGAAAAACATTATGAACACGAGACATACTTGGAGGTAACGCGAGTCTATAGGCCACATTTTCTACTCGGTCAAGAATCTGAAATGGACCAATAAATCGTAGATTGAGCTTTTCTCTTTTCCCAAATCTTGTAACTCCCTTCCATGTAGCAACACGCAACAATACATGATCCCTAATACTATATTCCACGTCCTTTTGATGAAGATCTGCATAATTCTTTTGTCGATCCTGTGCTGTTTGTATACATTGTCGAATCATTTGGATCTTTTCTGTAGTAATACGTACCAACTCGGGTCCTAACAATGTTGCTTCGCCCACCTCATCCCAACATATTAGAGAGCGACACTTTCGTCCATATAATGCTTCGAATGGAGCCACCCCTATACTTTCCTGATAACTATTGTTGTAAGAGAACTCCACCAATAGTAAATACTTATCCCAACTCCCTTTGAAGTCTAAGACACAGAATCTTAATAGATCTTCAAGAGTTTGAATAGTCCTTTTTGATTATTCGTCCGTTTGAGGATGGTATGTCGAACTGAATCGTAAATCTGTGCCCATAGCTTTTTGCAAGCTAACCCAAAATCGTGAAGTGAATCTTGGGTCACGATCCGAAATTATGGATACTGGCATGCCATGCAACTTCACAATCTCATTTACGTACATAAGAACAAGACGTTCAAGGGAATAAGTCTCCCGTATTGGCAAGAAATGAGCAAACTTAGTTAATCTATCAACAGTAACCCAAATAGCATTTATACCTTGAGAAACCGTAGGAAGACCAGTAACGAAATCCATGGTAATATGTTTTCACTTCCATTTTAGAATCTCAAGTGGTTGCAATGGACCCTTAGGCACTTGATGCTCCGCCTTTACACGTTGACAAGTTAAACACCTCGAGATAAACTTTGCAATCTCTCTCTTCATATTGTTCCACCAAAATATTTGTCAAAGATCACGATACATTTTGGTACTTCCAGATGGATTGTAAATGGTGTATTGTGTGCCTCCATCATGATCTTGTACTTTAAATCAAAATCGTTAGGAACACAAAGTCTGGAGTGGACTCGAAGTATTCCTTCTTCATCGATTCTTGCTTCTGGGATAACACCTTCTTGTACTTTCTTCTTCATACGCATTAGCTCTGGGTCTATGGCTTGAGCAACCTTAAATTTATCGATTAAAGTTGGTTCTATGCATATATTTGACATCATCGCATGGGCCCCCGGAGTCTTAAATTCTATCTTCATCTTTTGTAAATCACCCAAAATGGGCCTTTGTGTTGACAACATCGCACTCGTTCCCGCATATGATCTTCTACTCAACGCATTAGCTACCACGTTCGCTTTTGTAGGATGATATTGAATAGTGTGGTCGTAATCTTTTAACAGCTCGAGCCAACGTCATTGCAGCATGTTGAGTTCCTTTTGGGTGCTAAATATATCTCCACTTTCTCCCCATATAGATAGTGCCTCCAGATTTTTAACGCGAAAACGACTGCTGCCAACTCTAGATCATGAGTAGGATAATTCCTCTCATATTCTTTAAGTTGTCGCGAGGCATAGGCTATGACTTTCCCATGTTGAATGAGAACACATCCTAACCCTTTGCCCGAAGCATCGATGTATATAACAAATCCATCCGAACCAGATGGTATTGTCAGAACAGGTGCCGAAATGAGTCTCCTCTTGAGCTCTTGAAAACTCTTTTCGCATTCCTCGCTCTATACGAATTTTATATCCTTCCGAGTCAACTGAGTTAACGGAGTAGCGATTCGAGAAAACCCTTCCACGAATCTCCGAAAATAACCAGCTAAGCCCAAAAAGCTACGTACTTCGTTCATCGACTTAGGTTGCTCCCAACTTTGTATTGCTTCAATCTTCGCCGGGTCAATAGATACTTCATGTTTTGATATCACGTGCCCAAGGAATGCTACTTCCTCAAGCCAAAACTCGCATTTCTTTAACTTGGCATATAGCTTGTTTTCACGAAGCCTTTGGAGTACCAGCTTCAAATGGTGCTCATGATCTTTACGATTTTTGGAATATATGAGGATGTCATCAATAAAGACAACAATGAACTGATCTAAATATTCCTTGAATACTCGATTCATCATATCCATGAAAGCCGCAGGAGCATTAGTCAATCCAAAAGACATGACTAAGAATTCATAATGCCCGTACCGAGTTCTGAAGGCAGTCTTTAGAATATCGTTAGTTCTAATCTTCAGTTGATGATATCCAGAATGAAGATCGATCTTTGAGAAGAATTGAGCTCCTTGTAACTGGTCAAATAGGTCATCAATACGAGGTAGCGGATACCTATTCTTGATGGTGACATGGTTCAATTCCCGGTAGTCAATACAAAGTCGCATACTCCCGTCTTTCTTTTTTACGAATAAAACAAGAGCACCCCAAGGAGATGTACTAGGACGAATGAAACCGATGTCCAACAACTCTTGTAGTTAGACCTTTAACTCTTGAAGTTCAATAGGAGCCATTCGATATGAGGTTTAAGAAATGGGCTTTGCACCAAGTTCAAGATCAATAAAGAATTTAACTTCACGTTCTGGGGGTAGACCTTAAAGTTCTTCAGAAAATACATCAGGAAAGTCACTAATAACATGAATATTATTCAAATCTGATGTGTCTTTATTCAAATCCATAACATGGGCTAAGAAAGCTTGACATCCGTTTTTCAATAAACGAATAGCTTTATGACTTGATATGACACTAATTGATTTTAATGGTTTAGTTGCTTGAATTCGAACAATAGGTTGATTAGGAATATGAAAACTAACAACCTTACGAAAATAATCAATTTTGACATGATGAGTAGTTAACCAATCAATCCCTAAAATCACATCAAAAGCAAGTATCTTTAAAGAGATAAGGTCAACAGGTAATGTGATGGTGCCAACTTGGATCAAACAAGATTTATAAACAGTGGATGTGATGAAAGTTTCTCCTAACGGAGTCTCCACAGATAGGTCAAAGTCTAATTTCTCCGGAGTCAAGTTTAAACGTTGAGCACAAGCAGGAGAGATAAATGAATGGGTATCACCAGTATCTAGTAATGTATAAACTTTATAAGAATTTATAATTAGCTTACCCGTAATCACCTCATTTGGGTTCCTTGTATTTTAACTAGTCACGACAAATGCTCTTCTAGGAACCGTTGACTTTGACTTTTCTGGGACAGCCTTTTGAGTCACCATCCCCACTGGACTTGGTTTCGCTACCGTACAATCTCGAGCGATATGTCCTTACTTTCCACAATTATAGCATACCTTGAACTGTTGTGGACAGTTTGGGCTGATATGTCCCTCTTTTTCGCATTTGTAGCGTACGACCGGTGGTCGTTCTCCTTCCTTAGAACCAGTTGCTGCTGGTGCTGACGTCTTCACATTGTCATTGTTGAATTTTCTCTTTTTAAAATCTCTCCCCCACTCGCTTCTTCTATTATCATGGCCACGATTACCACCAGAGTGGTTACCGCTTTTGTCCGTGTTCTTCTTTCCCGCTGGTTATCGTTGCTCCGATGACTGCTGTCACCAGTACGATCCTGGTTGTGATCCCTCGGTTGAACGTACTCGTTATCTCACTCTAATAATTGAGCCATGTTGACAACATCTGAATATAGAGAAAATTTATGAGAAATGAGATATTGACGTATGTCGGGTTTCAAACCTCTCAAAAACATCCGTGTCTTACGTTCCTCATTCTCCACCAAATGAGGTACAAACCTAGATAACTCCGCGAACTTCGCCTCGTATTGGGACACTGTCATGTTGTTCTGCTCAAGTCTAATAAACTCTACCTCCTTCATATGACGAATACTTTCAGGAAAGTACTTGTCATTGAACAGTTTCTGAAATGTTTCCCAAGACATGCAGAGTGCGGCTGGATGGGCACACTTCACAGATTCCCACCAGTAATCTACCTCATTACGGAACATAAAGGTGACAAATGGAACCTTCTATTCCTCCGTGCATTCCAAGACATTGAATATCTTGGTAATTTTCTTGACCCACGTCTCTGCCTTAATTGGATCCGGCTTTCCCTAGAATTCTGGTGGTCCCAACTCTTTGAACTGCTTGGCCGTGATAAACCGCGCGTTGCTATCATTTTTACCTGTATTTTGTACACGAGTCTCCCTCGTCTGATTTTGCATGAATTGCAAAAAGCTTCTACACATTCCATCGTTCATCATCTGCTCAGTGGTGTTGTTTACAGGGGGAACATTGCCAGCCTGTTACACGTTCTCCTCGTTGGTGAGTAAAGGTGTCTCCACAGTCTCATTTACTCCACTGTTAACATTCTCAGTCGACATTCACAAATACTGCCATAAAACAAGGGTTAATTAAAGAAATCAACATATCACATAATATCCCTATATACTGACCAACCAACAAATAAGCTTAGGTAAGACACACTAGTGAAGGTTTTACTCGTCTCTCCCCTACTAGTTCTATTCCCTGATCTCCGCCAGAGATCATATCCCTAAGCTCTTATACCAACTGTGACGCCCCCAAAACAGGTATACATCACCCATTCTGAGTTGTCAAATACATGGTACAGAAACAACTACAACTTTATTAATACAATTGTCGTGCAAAATACGACAACACTTAAACTGTGAGTTTAAATACAAATATTGTCTTCTAGACAATATACATACTCAAATAAGTCCTCATTACAATTATTTATACATTATTTTATAAAAATAGTGAGGACTACTAAAACAACTTTTAGAAACATCATTCCATACCCCGACTAGTACTCGCTACATTCTCGCCTCCTGAGAAGAAAAATGGAACAAAAAAGAAAAGGGTGAGCTCAACTAGCCCAGTAAATAATATTATGACTAAGATAATGTAGAACAAATTAGCGTTAGTCTTCAACAGGAAAAAATTTAATAGAATACAATAGACAATAAATTTTAAATCAATATTCGCAGCGAAAATAATAATTAATTAGAAGAATTAAGTAGAGGATGAAATCTACTATCATCTATGAATTTAAAAGTTCATCATCAATATTTTATCCTTGTAACATCAATCAATAAACATCTTGAATCAAATATTCATATTTGTACTATAGGCCAAAGATATTCATCAATTGGTCATGTTCATCTCAACACCTGTTCATCTTTGCACTACGGGCCAAAGATATTCATCATAAAATAATTAATCTTTGCACTACAGGCCAAAGATATTCAGTTATATCATCATTTAGGACTGAAGATGATGAAAAATATTTTAAAGAAAACGAATCCAGTGAAACAAAAGAATAAATATTAAGGATTCGTATTTCAGTTTATCCATGTCCAAAAATACCTCATAAATAATTATAGTGGAGTAAAATTCAAGAATGATCAAAATATGGATACAATCAAAGCTAGTATCCATAATAGATATTTTGGACGAAAAATAAAAATCTAATTTTTTTATGAATAGTGTAGTATTCGTGAATAGTGTCGTATACATGAATAGTGCCGTATACGTGAATAGTAATCCCGACACAAATTTGATAAAAAGTTCATATCAATATTTCGGCATAATAATATTGAAAGAAATAATATCATTTATAAAAAAAATAACATCCCTTACCTCAAAAAGACAGTACTTCTAGCTGGAATATCGGATATAGTGCTGAAGGGAACTTGCACCGTATAGTAACACTCAAAATATCAAAATACTCACAAGAATACACTCGATAATATAGAGAGATAAATCTTTAGTTTCTGGTGTAATTTTTAATTCTAACCTAAGCACCGTATTTATAGAAAAATGGTTAGAACACCAAAGCAGAAAATTTAATAAAATATTAATATTATTTATTTAAATTCTTACGCCCACCTTGACCATCTGGATTCAGCCACCAATAATGACAAAAACAAAAAAACGTTTTTGTTATTAAAAATAATTAAAACTTTCAAAAAATCAATTATTTCGGAACTACGGAACTTCAATAATTCATAATAAATAGCCCTTTTATCAGAAAAATTCAAACCTTATGTCTTTTCCTTAGAAAATTTCATTCTCTACAACTTTGCAGAAGAAAGTTTTTCTAAATTCCAAACAGAAATTGACCGAAATCCACATACGGACGATTTTACAGGTTATAATCAAATTTCAGTCAAGAAATGGGCACACAGACATGTTTAACATGTTTTAAATAACTTTTGCAACAAAAATATTCATCCTCCTCATATATTCATATATTCCACATTCATTGTAAAAATATCACCATTATTATATTATTAAAATATAATAATATATTTAAATGAATTATTTTATCAAAAAAAATAAAATATCAATTTTTCAACAATTGTCACTTTAAAAATTTCTCCATCTATATCCACATAAAATGAATATTTTCCTTATCATATAAATCAATAATTAATTATTCATAAATAATATTACAGAATCACAATATCGACAATCAGGCCGTTCCCAGGAAAGAGGGGGCTTTCCAATAAGGATTTCTCCTTATTGGCGCGCAATTAGGTGATTAAACCTCTCCTTAGACAGAACTTTCTAGACATTGCCAATAATGTTATCTAATAATATTATTCAGATAATATGAATTATTGCTCTGATAATGGAAAATATTGTGTAGTAACAATTATTGAATAACAGTAATATAAAATATTAATGCAACAATTATTGAATCAATAAAATAAAATATTAAACAGTAATTACTGTAACAATTATTGAGTAGTGTCTTCTTAAGTAAGAATCAATAATTGGTGCAATACCGTATGCTACTGTGTTTTAACCACTGGATATTCCAACAGTTTTAATGGTAACAACTCCGTCATTATTTATAAACAACTTATACTTGTCGTTTTCTTCATCCAATCGCTTTCCGTTATGGGGCCCACACAAGGTTGCGCCGTCGTACGAATATTCCCCGACAGTAAGAATATTTCACGACCAAACGAATATTTCCCGACAATAATGAATATTTTATAACCACTTGCTTACTTGAAATATTTGCGCATTTCACCCATAACTAACCACATTAATCAAATCAACCCTTACTATTTCAAAATAATAAATAGAGAAAATTAAATTTCATTTGTAATAAGTTGGGGTCTTACATTCCCGGAGTTATCTCCAGGGTTGAAAACTGATTTTCCGGGGTTATCTCCGAGGTTAGAAATTGGATCTCCTGAGGCTATCTCCGGGGTTGAAATTAATGTTGTGGTCCTTCAGTGTTATCTTCGGAGTGTGAAAAAGTCACTTTTGTCCTCCTGCATAGTTAGTAACAGGAAAACAAAATTTTGAGTGTCTACAATGTCTTCGGGTTTGGAGATAGCATCATGGCTTTGGAAAAGGATGGATTAATTAATACATATTATTAAATTTACGCATGAACTAAAATGAGTTTATAAGTAGAGAGTTATACTAGCTACGCACAAATAAACCTAATACATGTAAACATGCGTATAAAAGGTTGTTTAGCATTATTATGTGGTTTAATGAATGTTATGGTTAATCTTTGACATAATGAACTTTCTTAACTTGTAAAATAAAAATTTTATGAGTAAAACTAACAATTGTTGAAAGTAAATAGAAAAGACCAAACCCAGTTTAAAAGTTCCTTAACATGTATGTGTGAAATGACTATAGACACTCGAAATTTCGTTTTTCTGTTACTAACTATGCAGGAGGGCAAAAGTATCTTTTTCACACTCTAGAGATAACACTGGAGGACCACAACATCAGTTCCAACCCCAGAGATAACCCCGAGAGATCCAATTTCCAACCCTGGAGATATCCTTGGGAAATCAATTTCTAACCCCAGAGATAATCCCGGGAAAGTCAGTTAAAACCCCGAAAATAACTCCAGGAGATCAAGTTCCAATCTCGAAGATAACCCTGATAGGTCAATCCAACCACAGAGATAACCCTGAGGATAGTCAGTGTCAACAGCAGGCCAATCTCGGAGATAACCCTGAGAAAAGACAGCTACAACTTCGCCAGAATCGGAGATAACCTTGGGAGTGGCAAAATGGTCATTTTGCTAACTCAACCTTAACTCAAATCAAATTAACTCATTTCAATGTAAATTACATCAAAGATATCTGACAAGAACCATAGCTTCACTTTTGAGCTCAAACTACGCAAAACAGCCCAACGGACTGCCTACTACGGAGACTTGTAAATGCCATTTTGGTCATGGACCCATCTTCCCAAATTTGAAAAAGGGCAAGTCCTATTTGATTACGTAGCTCTCGGAAAGAGCTTTCCAGAATGGTATGGCACGCTTCCATCGGACTCCCAGATTGAAAGTTATGAAGGTTCGACCAGACAACGCATTGTTTGAGTGCACGTACTTCGAGAAGACGGGACCCACCATGCCTGGGGTAGCTCGGCCAGTAGCGGGTAGACCCGTTGCTGCTACGGGTAGACCCGCAACACTTTTGATCTATAAATTGACCCCTCATCAGCCATAAAATGCAAGAAAAAAATGAAGAAAAGAGAGAAAACTCTGCCCATTTCAATCTGTAACCTCTTCTAAAGTGCTCCAAACTGAGAGATTCTTTTTTCTAAACAATAAGATCATGTTTTATAACATACTTAAGTTTAACCAGTGGAAACCGAGTTTTCAAGTATCAAAAGCTATCTGAAGTCTTCTTGGCAGCCCATTGTAAGATTTTTTAGATTTGTAAGCTTTCTATAACTTCTATATATATATATATATATATATATATATATATATATATATATATATATATATATATATATATATTAAACTGTTATTCAGCCTGCTGGCTAGATTTGTCTAAATCTGGCTATTTCTCACTTTGACCTGTTCATTATGACAACCGAGATTTTGTAAATTAATTTTAATATTTATTGGATTGAATAAATATTTTCGATGAATTAATTATTAGATTAATTAATTAATTGATGAAGTTGTGATAGATTAATTTAATTTAGATTAATTTAATTATATGTGTTACATTTATTAATTTAATGTGGAGAATTTTATTATTCGATGTATGTATTTATGTGAGCTTATTGTATTAAAAGAAATATTTAATAAGCCTAATGTTATTTTAATTATTTAATTATTAATTTTGAGATTTAATAATTTAATATTATTAATCAATGAGAATTTGAATTATTTGACTATGTGCACTATTGAGAAATTATTATATTTTATTAAATGAAATATTGGTTTTATTTTATGGAGTGTGACATTAATTAAACTATATGATAAAAGGTTTTATTAAAATAAAAAGTTTTGAATCTAGATTGCTAGCCAAACATGGCCTTTGAGGGAGTTGAGGGCAGTTACCCATGACTGGGTAACTAACCACAACGCGTCAGACGTCTTCTTTATTTACGCCTTCCCTTCCTTTTTCTTCATTAATTTCCTAAGTCTAGAAAGTGTCAGAGAGAGTTTCAGAGAGAGATACAAAGAGAGGGTTGAGAATTCAGAGTTTTGTGGAGGAGGAATTCACTTCCTAGTAAATTAATCTACGCTTGGGTAATCTCTTCAACCCAATTTATATATTTTACGTCTTTTAAGTTTTATGAATATGGCTTAAGTCTTCTGTGAGTCTCTATTTTTGGAAAATTCAGTTATTATAAGAATAGATGTAATAATTCGAGTTGTATGGCATATTTTATATATATATTGTGTGTTTCCATATCATTAATTTCATAAGATTTCAACGTATGATGATGACTTGTTATTTCAAAATTTACAGAGTTTGGGTTTTGGCCATATGGCCTTATACGTGATATTTCATGTGTTGATCATATATTATCCCTAAATTTTACACTCGTATTTTATTATGCATGTTGATACGAAGATATCAAAGTTTGAATGGTTGGATTTGGCCTTATAACGAATCCGTAGTATTAATTTTCATGGTTTTTGTCCAAAACCTTCAAGAACACAAAGAACAGTGAAATTTACATACTTTAATTCTGTAATTATATGTTTTAATGGGTTAAAATCATTCTATAATTGTTGGGTAATGATTATATATGTATTACAATGATTGGGTAAGTCTAAATTTGTGTAAAAATAACTAATTGGAAGTTATGGCCATATTCACGTATAATTTTACTTGTGATTGATTTGTGGCCTAATTTGGCCTTGTTATGTTCGCGAACTGCAGAACTGCAGAAACTGCAGAAAATGAGCCTGGGTAACCCCGCCCCCGGCAGGCGTTACCAAACTATATTACCCCGCCCCGGTGGTCAAAAGAAAATAATAATAATAATAATAATAATAATAATAATAATAATAAATAAATAAATAAATAAATATTCGATAAAAATTATTATTAAAATATTTATAAAATAAATTAAATATTTTAATTGAGATATTATGGAATAAAATAAATATTTGATGAAAATTATTATTAAAATATTTATAAAATAAATTAAATATTTTAATTGAGATATTTATGGAATAAAATAAATATTCGATGAAAATTATTATGAAATAATTTATTCGACTATAATAATAGTAAGAGAATGAAAATATTCTAATTTAATTAAGTAATTAAATTAGAAGGGTAATGATTTGTTAAATAAAGTGAAGTTTATATTAAATAATTAAGTGAAAATATAACTAATGAATGTCGTGAACACATATGGTATGTGTGTAGGATTTATGGTGAACGGAAGTTGTGACGCCCCCAAAATAGGTATACAACACCCACTCTGAGTCGCCAAATACATGGTACAGAAAGCAAACTACAACTTCAATAATACAATCGTCGTACAAAATACGACAACACATACTGTGAGTTTAAATATAAATATTGTCTTCTAGACTATCCACACTCAAATAAGTCCTCATTACAATTATTCAAACACTATTTTACAGAAATAGTGAGGACTGCTAAAACATCTTTCTAGAACCATTACTCCATACCCCGACTCGATCCTGCTATGTTCTCACCTCCTGAGAAGAAAAATGGAACAAAAAGGAAAAATGATGAGCTCAACTAGCCCAGTAAAGAATATTATGACTAAGATAGTATACAACAAATTATCATTAGTCTTCAACAGGGAAAAATTTGATAAAATATAATAGACAACAAGTTTTAGATCAACAACTGCAGCGGAAACAACAAACCATTAGAAGAGTCAAGTAGAGAATGAGTTCTACTATCTTCTAAGATTTAAAAGTCCATCATCAATATTTTATCCCTGTAACAACAATTAATAACCATCTTTAATTAAATATTCATCTTTGCACTACAGGCCAAAGATATTCATTTGTATCACCAGTCGGTCATGTTCATCTCAACACCTGTTCATCTTTACACTACGGGCCAAAGATATTCATCAGTTAATCATTCATCTTTTCACTACAGGCCAAAGATATTCAGTAATATCATCATTTAGGACTGAGGATGATGAAAAATATCTTAAAGAAAACGAATCCAGTGAGACAGAAGGACAAATAATAGGGATTCGTATAACAGTTTATCCAAGATCAATAATACTTCATAATAATCAATTGTGAAGTAGAATTCAAAAATAAAGATCAAAACATGGATACAATCAAAGATAGTAACCATAATAGACATCTTGGACAAAAAGAGAAAATTTTATTTTTCGGTGAATAGTGCCGTATTCGTGAATAGTAACCCCGACACAAAAAGTTCCAAATTTGATAAAAAAACTCATATCAATATTTCAGCATAATGATATTGAAGAAAATAATATCATTTAAGAAGAAAATAATATCCCTTACCTCAAAATAACCGTACTTCTGATTGAATTTCGGGTATAGTGCTGACAGAAATTTGCACCGTATAGCAGCACTCAAAGTATACTCACAAGAATACGCTCGATAATATAGAGAGAGAAAGAGAAAAAACTTATGAATTTAGGTGTGATTTTCAATTCTAACTCAGCCCTCTATTTATAAGAAAATGTTAGCACGCCGAAGCAGACTTGGCCTACAACCTGATGGCTTTACCTACTACTATTCCCACCCACCACATTTGAATAAAAATTTCAACACATTTCTCACCAACCAAAAGTGGGGCCCACCCATTCTAGAATTTTCCACCAAAATAATAAATTTCGAAACTTCAACAATTTCTGAACCAGTCATCTCTTAAAATTCATAACAAATCATACGTTCATTTTTAACGGTTCAAAATTTGTGGGCATATACTCAACTTATATATGCATAACATATCCAAAAATTACAACGATCCAACGGTCGGATTAAAAATTATAACCCCCCCAACATATCTCAAAAATCCTGATTGATTTTTAATACCGACAAAAATACTGATAAAACACCTCAACATTAACTCCTTCATTTTTAACCACAAAATATATCCAATATTTATATTCACATAAAATAAATATTTCCTTATCATATGAATCAATAATTAATTATTCACAATTAATATTACAGAATCACATTTATGACAACCAGGCCGTTCCCAAGAAAGAGGGGGCTTTCCAATAAGGACTTCTCCTTACTGGCGCGCAATTAGATGACCAAACCTCTCTTTAGACAGAACTTTCTAGACATTGCCAGTAATGTTATCTAATAATATTATTTAAATAATATGAATTATTGATCTGATAATGGGAAATACTGTGCAGTGACAATTATTGAAACAACAATAATATAAAATATCAATGCAACAATTATTGAATCAATAAAATATTAAACAGTAACAACTGTAACAATTATTGAGTAGTGCCTTTCTTCGTAAGAATCAATAATTTAAATATACCGTGCAATCCGTGTGCTACTGTGCAACCACGCGTATTACTGTATTTTAACCACTGGGTATTCCAACATTGTTAACGGTAACAATTACGCCATTATTTATAAAGACTCAATTTTTATCGTTATCTTCATCCAATCATTTTTTGTTATGGGACCCACAAATAGCTGCGCCGTCGTACGAATATTCCCCGACAGAAAGAATATTCCACGACCAAATGAATATTTCCCGACAAAATGAATATTTTATAACCACTTGTTTATTTTGAAAAATTTGCATATTTCCCAAAGTATTATATCAAATTAACACCTTATTATTCACAATAATATTTAGAGAAAATTTGATTTTATTCATTAATAAGTTGGGGTCTTACAGAAGTAGTAATCGTTTAGCATACGCACGAGGCAAGTTTCCTAACCCTACTTGTTATCATTATTCAAGTTATAAATCAAGTTCATTTGTTATGTTAAAGATTTACTATCTTTTCAAAGTATGATTCTGTTATACAATAATTGTTCTATTGTATACCTATTGAGATTATTATTCATTATAAATATCATTTATTGTTGAACCTTGTTAGACTAGCGAATCCTTATTGATTCAACTAGTCCATAGTTGATGAACGTTCTAAATTCAGAACCCTTATTGATTTATCCAAACCAAACTTCCTTTGGTGCGGACTCTAATGTCAAACTGAGATGAACAACCCTGCAAATGGATTTACTTATGTGTTAGCGTTAAGATATTGTGCACAGTATGGTACTAAGGGCTGATCCCCCTAAATACTAGAAGAAAGGTCCATAGTCTTATGACTGTTAAAGGTTTCAAATATAACCCTTGACAACCTAGGACATAGTTCAAGATCTTATGACCCTCAAAAATTCTTTTGATTCTTGTTATTTATTCTTGATTCAAAAGTTGAGCTTTTATATTCGAAGTTATTATTTTTCCTCGCATGTTATTATATTGTTGTTTTCATTATTATACTTGTGGGCAATCGTGCTCACTTTTGCGTAATAATAACATTGCAGTTAAGAACGAAAGAGCAAACGAACCTTCCACTAGTAAAGGCAAGGGCAAGGTTAACAAGTAATGAAGACTTGTTGTTTATATGATGATGTATTTTGTTTAAGACTTAAGTTAATAATGTTGTTTAAGACTTATTTGTTTATGATTCCGCATAGATGTTTAAGGTTAGAGTAACCTGGGATTTATTTATTATGTAGTTGATGTAACCCCATAAGGGGAGATTTATTATTATTTCTATCTATTGCATGGTTTGCATTTATTTATGGTAGATAGATGGATTATGTTGTATCGTGAACACCAAATCCTGTGGAAATGAAAGCACCAGATTTGGGGGTGTACCGAAGACAGCGTTTAGAACACGATATGGTTACTACGAATTTTTAGTAATGTCGTTTGGTCTAACAAATGCTCTTGCAGCATTTATGGGACTAATGAATGGTGTGTTCAAGTCATTTTTGGACAAGTTCGTAGTAGTATTTATAGATGATATTTTGGTATATTCAAAAACCAAGGAAGAACATGAAGAGCATTTGAGATTAACGTTGGAAGTGTTGAGAAGGGAGAAGTTGTATGCCAAGTTTTCGAAATGCAAATTTTGGAACGAGCGGGTGCAATTTCTTGGTCACGTGATCGATAAAGACGGAATTTCGGTAGATCCATCCAAAGTCGAAGCCGTGATCAAATGGGATCAGCCAAAGACGCCGTCGGAAGTACAAAGTTTTCTTGGATTGACAGGCTATTACAGAAGGTTCATTCAGGACTTTTCCAAGATCACAACTCCGTTAACGAATTTGACTCGAAAATTTGTGAAATTTATTTGGACGGAGAAGTGTGAGGAAAGCTTTCAAGAATTGAAGAAGAGGTTGAGTACATCACTTGTGTTGTCTCTTCCGGACGATATAGGAAATTTCGTGGTTTATAGTGATGCGTCACATAAGGGACTTGGTTGTGTGCTTATGCAGAACGGTAGAGTCATTGCGTATGCGTCACGACAACTGAAAGATTACAAGAAGGGGTATCCGACCCACGACTTAGAGTTAGCTGCAGTGGTTTTCGCTTTGAAAATCTGGAGGCACTATCTCTACGGGGAGAAGTGTGAAATATATACAGAACACAAGAGTCTAAAATATATTTTTACATAAAAAGAATTGAATATACGCCAAAGAAGGTGGTTGGAGTTAATTAAGAACTACGACTGTGAGATTTTATACCATCCGGGTAAGGTAAACGTGGTTGCCGACGCCTTAAGTAGAAAGGGTCGGGAGAAGCTGATGATGTTGACCGAATAGGAGGAGTTAATTTTGGCCATGGAGAAGTTAGAACTGGAAGTGAAGAATCCTATAGAAATTGATGAGAAGCTATTTCAGATGTAATCTGGTACAACCCTACTAGATAAAGTTAAGGAGGCTCAACTTTAGGATGATGAATGCAAAAAGGTGATAAGGAAGATATCTGAAGGAACCGAACCGAGTTTTAAGATGGATAAGGAAGGAATACTGAGATTCGAGAACATAATTTGGGTACTGCAAGTAACAGACATTAAGGAAGACATTTTGATCGAGGCTCATAGCTCATGATATTCGATTCACCCTGGTAGTACCAAGATGTATCAAGATCTTCGACAATATTTTTGGTGGCATAATTTGAAACGTGATGCTGCAGAATGTGTTGCCAAGTGTCTAACCTGTCAAAAAGTGAAAGCAGAACATCAGAGACTGAGTGGGTTGCTACAACCGCTAGAGATCCCAAAATGGAAATGGGAACATATTACAATGGACTTCGTGGTTGGCCTTCCGACGACCCAGAAAGGTTACGACGCAGTATGGGTTATCGTTGACCGACTGACTAAATCCGCACACTTCCTACCGATCAAAATTAGATTCAACTTAGATAAGCTGGCAAAGTTATATGTAAAAGAGATTATTTCGAGGTACGGAGTGCCGGTGTTAATTATTTCTGATAGGGATCCGCGCTTTACGTCGAACTTCTGGAAACGTCTACAAGAATGCATGGGTACACAGTTGCGAATGAGTACGGCATATCACCCTCAGACAGATGGACAGAGTGAAAGAACAATTCAGACATTGGAAGATATGTTAAGAGCTTGTATAATGGACTTTAAAGGAAATTGGGATGATCATCTACCGCTCATAGAGTTCGGTTACAACAACAGTTACCACGCTAGTATTGGAATGCCACCTTATGAAGCATTATACGGCAAAAAGTGCAGAACTCCGATTTACTCGGATGAAGTTGGCGAAAGACAGTTGCTAGGGCCGGAATTGGTACAACAAACAGCAAAAATAGTCAAAGTGATCCGAACAAGATTGATAGCAGCTCAAGATAGACAGAAGAAATACGCCGATCCACACCATAAGAATGTTGAGTTTGAACCAGGTAGTTATATGTTCTTAAAGGTATCTCCCTAGAAGGGAAAGATCAAATTCGAAAAGAAAGAGAAATTAAGCCCAAGATTCATTGGACCCTTTGAAGTACTACGAAGAATCGGAGAAGTCGCTTACAAGGTAGCCTTACCTCCAGCTCTAGAGAATGTCCATAACGTTTTTCACGTCTCAGTCCTATGACCCTACAAACCCGATTACAAGCATGTAATTGTATACGAACCCCTACATTTTGAAAAAGACTTATCTTACGAAGAAATTCCTGTTCAAATTGTCGACCGAAAAGAACAAATTCTGAGAAATAAAGTAATACCTTCTGTTAATGTAATTTAGAGGAACCACAATGCTGAAGAAGCTACGTGGGAACTCGAAGAGAATATGATGAAGAATTATCCTCATTTATTTACTTAGATTGTTATAAGCGATTCTGGGGACAGAATCTTTGTAAGGGGAGAGAATGTAGCGAGATGAATTATTTGAGTTGTGATTCTGAGGACAGAATCCTTTTAAGAGGGGAAAGATATGACAACCGAAATTTTGTAAATTAATTTTAATATTTATTGGATTGAATAAATATTTTCGATGAATTATTTATTAGATTAATTAATTAATTGATGAAGTTGTGATAGATTAATTTAATTATATGTGTTACATTTATTTATTTAATGTGGAGAATTTTATTTTTCGATGTATGTATTTATGTGAGCTTATTGTATTAAAAGAAATATTTAATAAGCCTAATGTTATTTTAATTATTTAATTATTAATTAGAGATTTAATAATTTAATATTATTAATCAATGAGAATTTGAATTATGTGACTATGTGCACTATTGAGAAATTATTATATTTTATTAAATGAGATATTGGTTTTATTTTATGATGGAGTGTAACATTAATTAAACTATATGATAAAAGGTTTTATTAAAATAAAGAGTTTTGAGTTTAGATTGCTAGCCAAACATGGCCTTTGAGGGAGTTGAGGACAGTTACCCATGACTGGGTAACTGACCACAACGCGTCAGACGTCTTCTTTATTTACGCCTTCCCTTCCTTTTTCTTCATTAATTTCCTAAGTCTAGAAAGTGTCAGAGAGAGTTTCAGAGAGAGATACAAAGAGAGGGTTGAGAATTCAGAGTTTTGTGGAAGAGAAATTCACTTCCTAGTAAATTAATCTACGCTTGGGTAATCTCTTCATCCCAATTTATATATTTTATGTCTTTTAAGTTTCATGAATATGGCTTAAGTCTTCTGTGAGTCTCTGTTTTTGGGGAATTCAGTTGTTATAAGAATAGATGTAATAATTCGAGTTGTATGGCATATTTTATATATATATAGTGTGTGTTTCCATATCATTAATTTCATCAGATTTCAACGTATGATGATGACTTGTTATTTCAAAATTTACAGAGTTTGGGTTTTGGCCATATGGCCTTATACGTGATATTTCATTTGTTGATCATATATTATCCCTAAATTTTACACTCGTATTTTATTATGCATATTGATACGAAGAGACCAAAGTTTGAATGGTTGGATTTGGCCTTATAACGAATCCGTAGTATTAATTTTCATGGTTTTTGTCCAAAACCTTCAAGAACACAAAGAATAGTGAATTTTACATACTTTAATTCTGTAATTATATGTTTTAATTGGTTAAAATTATTATATAATTGTTGGGTAATAATTATAAATGTATTACAATGATTGGGTAAGTCTAAATTCGTGTAAAAATAACTAATTGGAAGTTATGGCCATATTCACGTATAATTTTACTTGTGATTGATTTTTGGCCTAATTTGGCCTTGTTATGTTCGCAAACTGCAGAACTGCAGAAACTGCAGAAAATGAGCCCGGGTAACCCCGCCCCCGGCGGGCGTTACCAAACTACATTACCCCGCCCCGGCAATCAAAAATAATAATAATAATAATAAATAAATAAATAAATATTCGATGAAAATTATTATTAAAATATTTATAAAATAAATTAAATATTTTAATTGAGATATTATGGAATAAAATAAATATTTGATAAAAATTATTATTAAAATATTCATAAAATAAATTAAATATTTTAATTGAGATATTTGTGGAATAAAATAAATATTTGATGAAAATTACTATGAAATAATTTATTCGAGTGTAATAATAATAAGAGAATGTAAATATTCTAATTTAATTACGTAATTAAATTAGAAGGGTAATGATTTGTTAAATAAAGTGGAGTTTATATGAAATAATTAGGTGAAAATGTAACTAATGAATGTCGTGAATACATATGGTATGTGTGTAGAATTTGTGGTGAACGGAAGTAGTAATCGTTTAGCCTACGCACAAGGCAAGTTTTCTAACCCTACTTGTTATCATTATTCAAGTTATAAATCAAGTTCATTTGTTATGTTAAAGATTTACTATCTTTTCAAATTATGATTCTGTTATACAATAATTGTTCTATTGTATACCTATTGAGATCGTTATTCATTATAAATATCATTTATTGTTGAACCTTGTTAGACTAACGAATCCTTATTAATTCAACTAGTTCATAGTTGATGAACGTTTTAAATTCAGAACCCTTATTGATTTATCCAAACCAAACTTCCTTTGGTGCGGACTCTAATGTCAAACTGAGATGAACAACCCTGTAAGGGGAATTACTTATGCGTTAGCGTTAAGATATTGTGCACAGAATGGTACTAAGGGCTGATCCCCCTAAGTACGAGAAGAAAGGTCCATAGTCTTATGATTGTTAAAGGTTTCAAGTATAACCCTTGACAACCTAGGACATAGTTCAAGGTCTTATGACCTTCAAAAATTCTTTTGATTCTTGTTATTCATTCTTGATTCAAAAGTTGAGCTTTTATATTCGAAGTTATTATTTTTCCTCGCATGTTATTATATTGTTGTTTTCATTATTATACTTGTGGGCAATCATGCTCACTCTTGCATAATAATAACATTGCAGTTAAGAACGAAAGAGCAGACGAACCTTCCACTAGTAAAGGCAAAGGCAAGGGCAAGGTTAACAAGTGATGAAGACATGTTGTTTTATATGATGATGTATTTTGTTTAAGACTTAAGTTAATGATGTTGTTTAAGACTTATTTGTTTATGATTCCGCACAAATATTTAAGGTTAGAGTAACCTGGAATTTATTTATTATGTAGTTGATGTAACCCCATAAGGGGAGATTTATTATTATTTCTATCTATTGCATGGTTTGCATTTATTTATGGGTAGATAGATGGATGATGTTGTATCGTGAACACCAAATCCTGTGGAAATAGGAGTACCGAATTTGGGGGTGTCACATTCATGGTGACTAAACTGGAAACGTTGAATCTGGAATAGTTTAGATTTACTCAAATCTAGTTCTTTTTCTAGGTTGAGTTGGTGCAACCATTTAAAAATACCAACTGCCGACTCTTACAATCAAATCGTTGACATATACATGTCGGACCTTTTCAAACTTATTTTTTCAAACAAATCTCACCTAACATGAGAACACCAAAAGAAAAGAACATAAAGGGACAAATAAAAATCCCAACGTCGATAGATGGCGACTCTGCTGGAGACACCGGTAAAAGGGCTTAAGCCGCTATTCAAAACTTTTCAAAAACTTTTATCTTCTTATGTGTGAATGTTGCATTTACATTTGAATGAATGTGTACTAATGCTTTATTTACTGCACTTAGTGCTTCGCACCATATCTGCCTGTGATATTAGTGCTTCGCACATGTCATCATTTCCATACAGTGAGACCGATGTATGTGAATGTATGTTGTGTGATCCCTCCACCAGGAGGCTATCCCGTCGGTGTTTGATTACTGGACTCGTCGGGAGACTAATTCCACGAGGCTCAGGAACGGCACCACCCATATTCGCTCCAGTTGAAAGATCGGATTAACTTTCCATCAAGTAAATTGTGATGATCTAGGGACCTTCATGCCGAAAAGCCGCAAGAGTAGCCTAAGGTAGGCCAGCCTCTGATAAACCAAATGCGGAGGGAAGTCTCTTCATACCTTCCCATTTCAATTACTTGTAATTTCATTTCCATGTCAATATCAATGTAATGGAAAATATAATATGTGAACATGCATATCAAAACCTGTCATTATATCCTATCATTAAAACAACTAACATCCGTTTTGTAGGAAAACACTCATAAAAAATGGACACATTAGATAGCATGTAACATTTCTCTGTTTTCCCATACTAAACTACATAGTCTTTTTGTAGGGAAACGATTAGTCCCATTACTCATTCAAAGTCCAAAAAGGCATTAAACCCACCGTTAGACATGGCTACAAGTGCCCAGCCTGATCCTACTCCTGTTTCTGATAAGTGGGTTTTATACCTACGAATCGGCACCTAATTCAAGCTTAAAGTGTGTTAATTCTTGGTTTTTATGTTTCGTTTTTACTTGTTTAGCGTTGTTTTGTGTTTAGGTGAGGTGAAGCGACAAATTGGACTAAACAACCAAAATCATGGCGAAAATGGGCAAGATTTGGAGCTAAAGTGAACAATTAGCAGAAAGGACCCCCGCCGGGGCGGGCCTCTTTAAGCTTAATACCCCCGCCGGGGCGGGGGGTCTTGATACGAATTGACAGTATACATGCCCACTGGGGCGAGCCGTTTACAAGGCTAAACTCCCGCCGGGGCAGGGGTATGGGAAAAAGAGAGAGTCTCCTATTGCTTTTGGAATTTTGCAATAACGTAAAGATTAGTGTTTGGCTCGGATTGGAACTCGTTTTGGCAAGAAGTTAAAGCCAGAATGCATGTCTTAGTCAGAGAATATACAACAAACACAAGATTGACATATGATAGAAGCAATTACATCATTGAAGACCGTTTTTCTGAGCAAGAGCATTGGAGGATTACTTTGAAGACAATTTCACAATAATTACAGATTGAAGCTAGAGAGAAGGGTGGTTCTGGATTTATTCTTCTTCTTTAGTTTAATTTCTGTAATTAGGATGATGTTTACTGTAATTAATTCAGTTTTTATTTCGTTAATGATGAGCTAAATTCTTTATTAGGCTTATAACGGATCTTTGAGTGGAACGATGGTTATGTAACTTTGATTTTCAGTTTAATAAGTTATTTCTCAGTTTATCTATATTGATTTATGCTTGAATTTATGAATTTCTTGATCACAAATTTTATGTGGACTTGTATAGATTCGAGAGAGGAAATACAAGTCTAGAATTAGTTAATATAGCATGTGTTCTTGAATTCTGTGAATGAATGGAATCTTGATGAATGTTAAGGTAGAGATATGCTTAACATCACATGTAATCGGATAAAGAACTTGGACTTAAACCTTCTTTAATTGTAATTCACATAGAGATATAGTGAGTTAGTTAATTAAGGTATTTAACTTAATTTTAACTAAATTGTGGATTTGAGTTAATACGGTATTAGTGCATCAAGAGGTGGCTAGTTCTACTTGAGTGTTCTTGATTAATAAACTGGGATAGTGAATGAAACTGGAATAAGGTGTAATAATCAGAGTGATGCTTAAAGTGAAGTTGTAAGCTTAATTCTCCAATATTTGTTTGAAAATTCAGTTTTAAGAGTTTGTTGATTGTTTGGTATTCTTAGTAGTTTTAATATTTTTAGTCATAATTCTTAATTTGGATAGTTTAATAAAATTTGGAATAATAAGAAGCTGGTAGTTGTAAGAGTTAATTTCTTGCTAATCTCTATGGGAACGATACTTGACTCATCACTTTATTACTTGTTGACCACGTATACTTGCGTATTGTGCGTATACTCAGGGCCAGATAATGCCTACTCAACCGGAGTCATTCACTCAAGGGGGCAGTCAGGGTATTAACAGAATGATGGAAACCCAGATACCTAATCCTCAATCCAATAAAGGAACCAACAAAACCCCTGAAATCACCCATCTTAAAAAAGATCAAGACATCATTGATATTCAGAAGAAAGTTCAACAAATGGAGGAAACCATCCGGTCAATAAAAGGGACTGGAAACTATGGAAGTGTCACCTATTCTGATCTCGCCATATTCCAAGGGGCTCGATATCCTGACAAATTCCAAGTCCCGGAGTTTGAAAAGAACAATGGGGCAGGCAATCCCTATACGCACCTAAAAGTATACATTGGCGAGCTAGGGTCTTATGCAGAAGATGAAAGCCTCAGAATGCAGCTTTTCCAAAAGAGTCTCACTGGAGAGGCTAAAGCCTGGTATGCCTGACTTGACAATGCCAAAATCCATAATTGGGAAGAATTGGCCTACGCCTTTCTAAATCAGTACACTTTTCAGTCACAAATAGCACCGAATCGATACCAAGTGACTAAGTCAAAAAGCAGAGTACTAAGTCTTTCCGAGAATACGCCCAAAGGTGGAGACTTCTGGAAGTGCAAGTCATTCCATCAATGACAGAAACTGAGATGGTAATGACATTTATTGATATTCAAGAGGCACCTTACTATGAGAGAATCCTAGCAAGCATAGGAACGCCATTCTCGAAAATGATCAAACACGTCGAAATAGCAGAGATGGTCCTGAAGGCAGGCAATATTAAAGACTTCACAACCTTGGAAATAGTCGCCGAGCATATACAGACTGGCAACTATGCAAGTGATCCTAAGAGGGTACCCGATAAAGGCGATGAAGATGTATCCCTCGTTTTACAGGGTTAAGCTAGGAGACCAACTTACTGTCCCCCCATTTGAAAAAAGCAAGACAATCTGCCATTTCAACAATAGGCTGCATTCAACCAGTGCTAAGACAGAAAAAGAAAATTTGAAAGAACGGAAAATTGGGTGTTCACTCCACTGGGCGATTTCGTTGAAAATGTATTGGTAATGTTATTGGATCACAAGAAAATTACCGAACTGGCTCCACCTCTAGAACCAGGGAGCAAAAGATATAATTCAAGCCAGAGATGTGCTTACCACTCAGGGTCTCCAGGACACGATACACAAGATTATTGGTCCTTAAAGCATAAAATTCAAAATCTGATCGAAAGTGGCAATATTGTGGTCCAGCAACCTGATCAACAAAATGTCAACACCAACCTTCAGTTGCAGCATGATATGGAGGGAGTAAACATGATTGGGTCAGGAAGAGCTGAAATGTATCCAAATCGTAAGTACATACAAAGGATGGAGGAATACCCCCAAAGGCACAAAAAATGTCCTAGAGTGGGAAAACTCGGAGGAGGGTATGACAATAATGCAAAATGTAGAGACGATCCAGAATCTAGTAAATCTGCTAGCTAAGCTGATAGTGCACCAATATCATTTATTTAAACGAGATTAGAATTGTTCTAATTGATTTACTCACAACCGGTTTCATATGGAAAACCTAAACGGTCACACCATAAAAAGAAGAATAATTATTTAAGAAGTTAATGGCATAATCGTGATAATATGTTAAGTGTATTTAATTTAATCTATGGTGATAAGTAAATTAAATAGCTTAATATTTATTATTTAATATTTTAAAAATATTAAATATAAATTAATAAGAGGAGTCTTATTAATATTATTACAATTATTATTATTTTAATTTCTAAAGAAGTTTGGGAATTAATTTAATATTAGTACTCTCATTTATTCCTAATAGGATTATGAGGCAAATTAATTAAAAGAGTTTAATTAATTATTCCTAATAAGATTAGGGAGCCTAATTAATTAAAGGAGTTTAATTAATTAAATAATACCCTAATTTAATTATATTAAAAAAGGGTTAACTGATATCTTTATAAAAGAAGTCTTATATCAGATATTAGATAACGTGATTTCAATAGTTGGAGAGTATGCTCTTATTCTATACAGATAGAAAACTAGGGTTTTAGCCAATACACCCTTTTTCTTGATTCTTGTTCTTCTTTGGTGGATCACCTTTAGAGGTCAAACGCTTGGGTGACTGACGTTTATCAAAGGAAGGAATCTACCCAGAGATTTAAGGAGATCGCGGAGAAGTATAAGTTGAACTTGTACATGTGGAAGCTCGTATCTACAAGGGTATGATTCTGATTCTCCTTCTCCTTTTATAAATTGATAATCAATCACAAGAATGATCTTGGTTTATGGTTTGTAAGGAAATTTTAAAATTCATTTTATTACGCTTCCTCTTCATTTATGTGATTTGATTGCATATACTTGTTTCTAGCAAACCTTACACCTTCCCCTAGCCAATCTTAGTGGGAAGAATTTTGACTCAAGCAAGAAATGTGCTTACCATTTTGGGGCTCCTGACCATGATACCCAAGAATGTTGGTCTCTACAACACAAGATCCAAGATATGATAGACAGTTGTGAGATTGTGGTAACATAATCAGAGCAGCCACATGTTTATGATAACCCTTTGCCTCTACACAATGAGGAGGGAGTCAACATGATCAGTATGGGGAGGGGAGAAGGTTCCAAGTACCTCAAGTATGTAGGGGACTCTCCCCAAATAAGCAAGGATAACTCTGACAAATGGGAGTATTCAGAATGTCAGTTTCTGATAGAACGAGAAGTTAAGTCTATCAAGGAATACATTGGTTAACTGGAAGAACTGATGGTATATCAACACCAAGTGACGTGACAGTTGAAAACTCAAGCCAGCCAGCGGAGATCAAATCCTCATGCGCACAAAATTCATTCAATTGCAAGGAAGGATCAATATCTGTTCCATGAACATGAAACCTGGGTAGACAAACTTGCCAGTGAGGAAAGATTTCAAGCTCACAGAGAGTTTGCCTTCAAAAGAAAGTTCACTTCTTTGAATTAGCCTATGGAAGAAATTCTCCAGAAATTGATCAACGAGGGAAGAGTCATAGAGCTATTACCCCAGTGGTACCTCGATCAAGGAAGTTTAACTCTTCTAAAATATGTCAATATCATTCCAACACTCCTTGTCATGATACAAAAGAATGTTTTGGACTTCATCATCTAATTCAAAACCTGATTGAAAGGAGAGAGCTGCTAAAAGCAAGTCAAGATAATGGCTTTTCTGATGAAGAAGCAATAGTTCCTCCTTTGGCATGAAGTCTGAAGGAAGTTATAGCAGTTATTTCTTATGAGAAGGACACAGTTACAATACCCCTGATAGTTCTAGGAAAGGGGGATCAAGGAGGAATGAATCTTGTGAAAGTGGCTGCACCAAAACCACTAAGGTTGCCATTCAGACAGCAATATCCCTTAATCAGCTTGAAAAGAGTCCCATGGAATTATGGGGAGAATGAGGGATCAACATCAAATCACACTACTGCTATATCAAAGGAAAACCCACTATATCTACCTCGGCGAGTAATAAAGTCAGTCACTAAAACCAAAGGTGAGTGCTCGAGGAGAAAATTAAAGAATTCCTCAGCAAAATGGGTTGAGCATAATGAATCCAAGGTAGTGCAATGATTAAAAGAGGCACCTCTACAGATAACCATTCTTAATTTGGTATTATCCTCGGAAGATCGTCGTAAGATCTTAATGCAAGTACTAGAAGAAGTGTATTTACCAAAGACAGTGGATATAGAAAAGTTCCATCACTTGATATATCACATTTTCAACAATAATGTGATATCTTTCACTGATTATGACATACCAGTAGAAGGGACTGGTCATTGCAAGTCATTGCATATAGTAGTGATATCCTCTGGATATGTGATAGGAGGTGTGTTAATAGATAGAGGATCTTCCCTGAACATCTGTCCCTATGATAATTTGGAAAGAAAGAAGATCAATCCAAATTGAATCCAAAGCAGTCATATAGTTATAAGAGCCTTTGATGGGTCTCGACGAGATGCTGTAGGAGAAATCGAACTTCCAGTGGAGATTAGTCCATATACTTTCTATATATCCTTCCAAGTGTTGAACATCACCACGGGATACAATTTACTGTTGGGATGACTATGGATCCATATGACAGGAGCAGTTCCATCCACTCTTCATCAGCAGGTCAAGTACATCATCAATGGAAATCTAATAACTGTTAATGCCGAGCTAGAATAACATGTCTATGTACAAGGGGATAAACCTTTGATCAGAATCAATAAGGGAGTTAAGATTGCCAGTTTTTAAGCCTTCGAAGTGAGAAACACTCACTATTAACCTATTGAGATAGAATTTCTTTCGAAGTAATGTCTGTCGGTCAAGAAATGATATCCTTGGGTTTCTGTCTCGGCAAAGGGCTAGGAAAAAGTCAACAAAGAATCAGAAATCCAGTTCAGATACCTAGTCAGATAGGAAAGACTAGATTAGCCTATTCCTATGGATCAAATCACAAGAACCCGAACAAGCATGTATCCACCATTTTGCTACCAGATTTCACATATGCCAGATTCATGAAACCAATGAGGAAAGTCCTTACTTCTGTGTTAGGTATGTTGATTCTTAAGGTTAAGTTAGTCAGTGAGAAAGAAATCTAGATTCCTGATAAGGAAAGTAAGGAAAAGAATGAAAGGTTCCTACAAGAAGTGCAAGACCGATTTGAAAAGATGTATTTTCTGGTAAATATTGAGGGTATGAATGATGATATCCCAGATGATGACTATTTAGAAGATCAACCCATGATCCCTCGTATAAACAGGGCTAAGGAGAATGTTCCAAAGAAAAATACTAACCCTGATATGAATTCAGTTCTGGTCATCATCAAAGAGGAGGTGGATAGCAATAACTCCTTTATCATAGCCGTTAACAAAGACCTGACCTTGGACAATTGGAGCAGCACTCCTTGTATTAGTCATAAAGGGTAAAAGGGCAGGGAGTTCATCTACCCTGAAGTGTGGATATTATTTACTGCTTGCTTTTGTTGCATAGTGCTAGTTGTTACTTTTGTCATGTTTTTACTAATGCTTTGTATGATTAAACAATTTCATATATTAAGTGAAAGCATTTTATTTTCAGGACTCCAAGTTTGGATTTTTTAGCCTTGCTGATGAATTTCCAAGTCTTAGTAAGGACTACGACTTTGATGTAGAGCTGGACTTTGATGTGATGGGGATTGATCAAGAGGAGATAGACGACTATGAGGTGCGTGAGAAAATCAAAGAATGGGTCGAAGACAATCCCAAACCAAACCTCGATCAAACCACCACTGTCAATATCGGGACCCCAAAAAATCCTAAAGAAATCTAAGTAGGCAATGACCTTACCCCAAACCAAACAAAAGACCTGATTGACCTCTTAACTCAGTTCAAGGATGTGTTTGCATGGTCACATGAAGACATGATTGACTTGTTTACTGATATTGGTATTTATAGACTGCCCATTAAAGAAGGGTTCAAACCAGTTAAACAGAAACTCAGGAGACTGAAACCTGAGTGGAGCCTGAAGGTTAAAGAAGAAATTGTCAAGCAATTCAAAGTAGACATTATCATGGTATCAACCTACCCTGAATGGTTGTCCAATATAGTTCCTGTGCCTAAGCTTGGAGGGAAGGTACGAGTATATGTGGATTACTGGGACGTTGGCAATAACTCTAGCGAAGCATCAGAGAAGTTTGATGATATAAACCATGGAAAACCATTTTTATCGGGGAGGAACGATGATGGAATCTATTATAAAAATCCACAGCCGAGACACCGCGAAGGCTCGGTGATTTCTAGACCGTTGTAAACTACTGTTTGAAGTAGGCACCGAGGAAAGTTGGTGATGGTCAATCTACACAACACTGCCATTCGAGTAAGTATTGTGAGGATGCTGTGAAAGCAAGTAGTCAAAATTTTATCCCCAACAGAACTATCGGCATCAACCTGATAGAAAGTCAGAGTAATGGTGATAATGCCAACGAAATGGCAAGAAACATCTAATGATGGCAACCAAGCCAAGCTATTATCAGGATAAAACATCAACAATCCCCGAGAGTCACTCGCAAAAGAGAAGAACATCTTCGGTGGAAAGAACATCCAAAAGCACAAGAACATTGGTGACAACCCCAATGTCAAAATTCGATGGTCTCAACCATTAGAAAATCACCACAACAAGGATCTTGAAAACATCTCTGAGACTTATCGTTGAATCAGTCTCAAATAGTATTGATGGACATTTCAAACCATTGGCGACAACCCCAACGTAGCATCGGGAGATCCGGTGATGAAAGCCTTGTAGACTACCGTTCGAGTAGACGTCAAAGTGGTGGCCATCATTGAAAACTCGATCCCCAACAGAAGTGGCGAGAATAGGTAGTTATAAAATCCCATTGAAATCATCCCAACAATAAAAATATTCAATATAACATCATATCATACTGAATTACATCATCTTAATCTAGTCATATTTTAAGTGTCTAGTAATCTTTATCTTGTCCATGCCATTACATAGCATAAACTTGATAAAGAGGGGCATCTGTAGACACACAAAATTTTACAAACATGTTACTAACCATACATGAGGGCAGAATTATCTTCTAGAGAATACCCTGGAAGTCAAAAGATTAACTCCAGCCCTAGAGATATCCCCAAGAGATCAACTTCCAATCCCAGAGATAACCCAGGGACATCAAGTTCAAGCCCTTAAGATAACCCTAGGATATCAAGTCCAACCCTGGAGATAACCTTGGGAGATCAACTTCCAATCCCAGAGATAACCCCGGGAGATCGAGTTCAAGCACAGAGATAACCCCGAGAGATCAAGTTCAAATCCCGAAGTTAACCCCTGGAGGTCAAACCAGCCTCAGAGACAACCCTGAGGACTGTCAAGATCAACAACAATCCAATCTCGGACACAACCCGGAGAAAAGACTGTTACAACAGCATCAATACCGGAGATAACCTTGGGAGGGGCAAAATAGTTATTTTGCCAATTCAACATAATCAACTCAAATCACTTCAAAAGAAGTCCTACAAGAACTATAGCTTCAATCCTGAGTGAAAACAGCACAAGACAGCTCAACGGATAGACTGCGAAGACTTGGAGATCTGATCATGGACCCATCATTCCAGATTTAAAAAATGTCTAATCCCATGTCATTGTGTAGCTCATCAATAGATTTCTGAAAAGGTACATTACGCCTCCATCGGATGCCTAGATTGAAAGTTATGAAGGTTCGAGCGGACAACGCGATGTCTGAGTGCAAGTACTTCGAGACAATTGGACCTGCGAGGCCTGGAGCAACCCGAACAGCTACAGGTAGATCCGCGGCTACCGCGAATTGACCCACGACCATCTTGGTTTATAAATAGACCCCCTATCAGCTCATTTGAAAAGAAAAAAAAAAGAAGAAAAGAGAGAAAATTGTGTCCATTTTAGCCCTTAAGCTCTTCTAGAGTGCTCCAAACTTGGATATTTTTCTTTTTAAACCCTTATAAGCTCGTATTCTACAACATATCAAAATTTAACAGGTGGAAACCGAGTTTTTAAGCTCCAAAAGCAGTCTAAAATCTTCTTGGCAACCCAGTATAAGATTTTTTATATTTTTAAGCTTTCTACTACTTTGATAAATATATATATACATATATATCGAGATTCAAACTGATTAGTTACGTCTAGATCGTTGATCCGTGGCTTTTTCTTTCTTATATATATATATATATATATATATATATATTTACATTTCCTGTCTGGCTTGGAGTTTAATTCGTGGCTTTTATCGATTTTATATATATATATATATATATTTACATTCCATAGTCCTACCTGGATTTCAAATTCATGGCAGTTGATCGTTTTTATATATGTATATATATATATATATATATATATATATATATATATATATATATATATATATATATATATATATTTACTACTTTTAAATATCTGTTTTAACTACTTTTGCAATGTAGATCCTTAACATTCCAGCCTGTGGACTAGATTTATCTAAATCTAGCCATCTCTAACTTTTAACCAGTTCAAAAGTGACTGAACTGGATTCATTGAAGCTAGAATGGCTTAGATTTATTTAAATCTAGTTTTCTTTTTAGTTTTGTAAATATTACTCAATCATGTGAGCCTAGGACCCATGAGGTCTAAGATTCAGCTTGCGAATCTAGATCTGGCTCCCACGATGGACCTTTTTTAGCTGTGCATCCAACTTGTAAATTATCTATGGTGTCTGGACATCTTTGGATGGCTTTCATGCCCATCAGGAGCCCGACACTGTTATGTATCTTTTTTTCTCGAAGATGCTTCGCATCTCAAAAATAAAATAAAATCAAGCCAAATACGGAATAAAATGGAAGTATCAAAGGCCTCAATTACTATTGAGTATAAGGGTTTGAAAACCTATTTTCAAAACATCACTGCTATATCTTGCTCTAAAAATGAACTTTTATACAAATCAAACCCTTTGTATATAGGTGCAAACGAGGCATAGCACTCCTTCCAGATAACTGCACATAGGCCCAATAAATATACACACACACACACATTCAGAGTAATTAGGGAATTTAAAAGTTTCGGTAATCGTATCTTCACAGAAGTCGGGGGGTGCCTAACACCTTCCCCTACTTAATCAAGCCACTGAACTCTATGAATCTCGGTTTCCAAGGCCTGTTAAATAGAGTCCAACCATTGTGCCTTTGTGTAAACCTTTTCAAAATCGGTTGAGTTGGAACAACCATTTTAAATCTACCAACTGGAAACTCTGATTTTCAAAACGTCGACATCTTATGTCGGACCTTTTTAAACTCGTATTTTCAAACAAATATTATATGGCAAGGAAATTTTCTTGACGTCGACATCATGCATATGATATATTGTATATATCAAACAATATTATATGGCAAGGAAATATATTTTGATTCACTTCCCTTTTAGATATGTCCTATCATTTGCTTGATAGTTGTTATTTTCCTTATGACATGTTATCTTGATGTGTCTTAGTCTTCTCCTTGATGGATTGACCTTGAGATGTCCTAGGATTTCTCAAAATGGGTCGTTGATTTTTAGGCTTTTCTGGTGTACTAGCTTTTGGTGTCTTAGAACCGGTCTTTTGATATTGTTAACGTTTAGGCAAAGTGTTTGGCTTTTTTTAAGGGTTCGACCGCACCATAGAGGGTTGCCTACGTACTCCCCTGGATGAGAGATAAGGTCTTATGTAGTTTAGGCTTGGCTTAAATGGTTTGAAGCTGGTACTTTGTACAGAGAGAGAAATATTCTGGGAATTTGAGAGTTGTTTATTAGGGTTTAAGCTTTGTTTACGGGGTTTTTGGATTTTTTTTGTTTGGTCTGACCACACCATAGATGGCTACCTACGTACTCCCATTGAGGGGGGGGGGGAAATCATGTCTTTCATAGTTCAAGCTTTGTAGTGAAAACCTGAATTGACTTGAATGATTCTTTTTTTTTCAGGACCATGATGGTGGTTTGAAAGCATCTCATACATAGTACCTCTTTATGGTATCTGAGTTGAAAAGTTGGGGAAATTCTTCACCGTCCATTTCTTGTAATCTAAGGGCTCCTCCTATCAATACTTCATTGACATTGAAAGGGCCTTCCCAACTCGGGGTGAACTTTCCTTTGGCTTCATCTTGATTGGAGATGATCTTTTTTAACACCAAGTCATTTTCTTTAAATTGTCAAAGCCAAACTTTCTTGTTGTATGACCGAGCAATCCTCTGCTGATATAATTTCCCATGAAAGATAGTTGTAGTCCTTTTCTCATCTATCAAAGATAACTGGTGGTACTGCTCTTGCAACCATTGATCTTCCTCCATCTGTGCATCTAGTTGTAGAAGTGTGCATTGACGTTCGGTAGACTAGCAGCGTCAGAGGCAATAAGTCAGGCCATCCCTTGTGATTGGCAGACATATTTTTCATAATTTTCTTGATATTCTTGTTGGCTTCTTTGACAACACCATTCATTTTGGGACGATAAATAACAAAGTTAAGATGTTTGATGTGGAATTTACTGCATAATTCCTTCATCATTTAGTTGTTTAGATTTTTGGCATTATATGATATGATCACCTTCGGTTGTCCATATTGATAAATGATATTGTTTCTGACGAAAACAATGATTACCTATTTGGTGACCTTGGGAAAAGAGGCAGCTTCTACCCATTTGGTGAAGTAATCAATTATGGAAAAAATGTAACGACGACCATTGCTGGCTTTGAGTTCTATTGGCCCAATCACGTCCATTCCCCACATTGAAAAAGGCCACAGCGAACTCATACAATGAAACTCGTTTAGAGGAGCGTGGATGGCATTTCCATGGACTTAGCATTGATAGCATCTCCTGACGTGATCATCACAGTCGGCTTTGAGGGAAATCTAATAATGCCCCGTTCTTAATATCTTCTTGGTAAGTAAAGGACATGTCATGTGTGGAGCACATACTCCACCATGGACTTCATCCATGAGTCTTTAAGCTTGATCTTTGTCTAGGCATCTTAAAAGGCCTATTCCAGCATCACTTTTATAAAGTGTGTCTCCAGTCATATAGAATTTTAGGGTCATTTTATGGATTTGCTTTCTTTTGGCTTGACTTGCCCTAACGAGCGTAGATCCATCTCGAAGATATTCTTTGATGTCATGATACTAAGGCTATTTGATGGGAGGCAGTTAATCTAATACTTCTCCAAGGTAATTCTCATAGGCTGGTGACTTTTGGCTTATAAATTTGATATCTGGGATTCCTCCCCTTTCGGATATGTTGATTAAGGAAGCCAGGGTTGCTAATGCATCCGTAAAATCATTCATGTTCTTAGGGATTTGAATGAAGGAACTCTATAGCCATCTTGATAACCTTGCCGATGGTAAGGCAGCAAATGCAATTCTTTAGTATGATACGCCTTGGTGGTTTACTTGATGACTAGGTCAGAATCCCCAAAGACTAACAACCGTTTAATATTCATGGATTGGGCCAGTTTCAATCCCATTATGCAGCCTTCATACTCAACCGTATTGTTGGTGTTGACAAACTATAGCTTCATGGCCATAGGATATTGTTTCCCTATTATAGATACAAGAACTGCCCATGCTTCAGCGCTTTCTATGTTTACGACTGCATCAAAATACAATTTCCAAGATCGGACTGTATTTTCTCAATGGATCTGTTGAATTGTCATTATTCCATCATCTAGAAAATACGTTTTCAATGGTTCAAAATTCCCAGATGGTGCTTCGGCCAATTGATTCGCAATTTCTTGACCTTTGATAGACTTTTGAGTCACGTAGATGATGTCAAATTGTCGGAGCATCAACTGCCATTCGGACAGTCGGTAATTTAACATGGGTTTATTAAATACGTACTTCAGAGGATCCATGCGGGATATGAGATAGGTTGTGTGCCCATGAAGATAAACTTGTAACTTCATGGCGGCCGATGCTAATGCACAACAGGTCTTTTTAATCAAAGTGTACTATTATTCGCCACTACTGAATCTCTTACTGAGGTAATAGATAGCTCTTTCCTTGCCTCTACCATCTTTTTACCCTAGCATGTAGCCCATAGCATTGGCATTAACTAACATGTACATAAACATGGGAACCTTGTCCCTTGGGGGAACCAAGACAAGAGCTTTGATCAACTGCTTCTTGATGGAAAGGAAAGCTTTTTGACACTCTTCATTCCATTTCATGGAGGAATTTTTCCTTAATATCTTAAAGATGGGCTCACACGTTGCTATAAGTTTAGATATGAATCTGCTTATAAATTTGATTCTCCATAGAAATCCCCGTATTTCCTTTTCTATTCGGGGCACGGGCATCCCGGTGATTGCTTCAATATTGGCGGGATCCAGTTTGATGCCTCTATTGGTTATTAGTAATCCAAACAACTTGCCTGATTTTCCAGGATTTTACGATGATATCATCCACGTAGACCTCTATTTCTTTGTGCATAATGTCATAGAAAAGAGCCATCATGGCTCGCTGATAGGTGGCACTGGCATTGATTAGGCCGAAGGATAAACGTATGCAACAAAAGGTTCCCCAAGGAGTAATGAAGGCTATTTTCTCCCTATCCTCTTCAGTAACCATGATCTGATGATTCCCGATGAAGCAGTCAACAAAAGAATGCATGCCATATTGCGTCGTGTTTTCTATTAGTATATGGATAAAAGGTTTTAGCAAGTTGACCTTGAGACAAGCTTTGTTCTAATCCCAATAATCCACGCATACTCATACCTTTCCTCCGGGCTTAGGCACGGGGACTATATTTGACAGCCACTCAGGGTAGGTTGATACCATGATGATTCCAACTTTGAATTGTATAATAATTTCTTCTTTAACTTTCAGAATCCACTCAATTTTTAGTCTCCTAAGCTTCTACTTGACTGGTTTGAATCCTTCTTTAGGCAGTCGATAAATGACAATATCAGCAGACAAACCAATCATGTCCTCATGTGACCATGCAAACACATCCCAAAATTATGTTAGTAGAGCAATCAGGTCTTTTCTTTGGTTTGGGGTAAGGTCCATGCTAATCTGGACTTCTTTAGGGTTTCCTGAGGTGCCGATATTTACAGAAATGGTTTGATCAAGGTCTGGTTTAGGTTTGTCTTTGACCCATTCTTTGATCTCCTCAGGCACCTCATAGTCCTCTATCTCCTCTTGCTCAATCCCCATCAAGTCAAAGTCCAACTCTACATCAAAGTTATAGTTATTGTGGAGATTTAGCATTTCATCAGGAAGGCTAGACAAATTCAACTCTAGAGTCCTAAAAACAAAATTCTTTCACTTAATATATGAGATTGTTTGATCATATAAAGCATTAGCAAAAGCATGAAAAAAGTAACTGCTAATATTGTGCAACAAAAGTAAGCAGTCAATAATATCTACACTCCAAGGAAGACCTTTTACCTTTTTTAATTGATGCAAGGAGTGCTGCTCTAGCTTATGAATTTGTCTGCAAATCACATTGAAGAATCTCAGACATTAGATTCACAAGCCAGATGGCACCAGCTAATGAAAATTACATTGGAGAAGTATCTGACGTAATACCTCCCATCAAACAGCCCTGGTACCAGGATATCAAATAATATCTACGGGATGGAACTACACCCACTGGGGCCAGTCAAGCTGAAAGAAAGCGGATCCATATAAAAAGGAAATATATTTTAGTTCACTTCCCTTTTGGATATGTTTTAATTTGCTTGATGGTTGCCACTTTCCTCTATGACTTACTGTCCTGATTATCACTAACTCTTTCCTGATGGACTGACATTGAGGTGTCACAGGGTCTCTCAGAATAAGTTATCGATATTCAAGTTTTTCTGGTGTATAGGTTTTTAAGTTTAATTTTGGTATCATGGGACTGGTATTTGATTTGATGTTTAGGCTGAGGTAAAGTGTTTAGTTCGTTTAATTTCGCTTGGGTTTATTTGGTTTGATTTGAATTGGGTTTATTTGGTTTGATTTGAATTGGACTTTGGGTTTAGATGTTTCTTTTGAGGGTCAAACAACACCATAGATGGCTACCTACGTAGTCCCGTGTATGGGGGATATCAAGTCTTTCGTAGTTAAGGCTTAATGAGTGTTGGGAAGATGTATTTGGTGATCGTTGAACCATTGAAAGGGTTTTGTGATTTTTTTAGGGGTTAGACCGCACCATAAATGGATGCCTACGTACTCCCATGTATAGGGGAGATTAGGTCTACGTAGTTCATACTTAGTGAGGCCTGATTTGATTTGATTGATTTTTTTGAGTAGGATGTTGACTTCCAGGGATTAGACCTAGTATCTTTTGATATAGTCTGAATTGATAAGCTGGGGAAATTCTTCACCATCCATTTCTTGTAATCTAAGGGCTCATCCGGATACACCTCCTTGACAATGAAAGGGCCTTCCCAATTTGGGGCGAATTTTCCTTTGGCTGCATCTTGATTGTAGATGACCTTTTTTAGTACCAGGTCATTTTCTTTGAACTGCCGAAGATAGACCTTCTTGTTGTAGGACCAAGCAATCCTTTGTTAATATAACTGACCATTGAATATGGCGGTAGCGCTTTTCTCATCTATCAGAGAAATTTGGCAATACCGGTCTTGCAACCACTAGTCTTCTTCTATCTGAGCATCTATTAATACTCTTAATCATTCCATTTCTACTTCTATGGGGAGTACTGCTTCCATGCCATAGACCAATAAATAGGGGGTGGCCCTAGTAGAAGCGCGCATTGATGTTCTGTATGCTAACAGAGTCAGAGGCAATAAATCTGGCCAACCTTTGTGATTAGCAGACATCTTCTGCATGATCTTTTTGATGTTTTTGTTGGCTACTTCAACAGCTCTGTTCATCTTGGGATGATAGATAACGAAATTGAGATGCTTGATATGAATTTTGCTGCACAATTCCTTCATTATTTAATTATTTAGATTCTTGGCATTATCTGACACGATCACCTTCGGTTGCCCGTATCGACAAATCACATTGTTTCTGATGAAACTGATGATTACCTTCGTGGTAACTTTAGGAAAAGAGGTTGTTTCTACCCACTTAGTGAAGTAGTCTATCATAGTGAAGATGAATCGATGACCGTTGCTGGATTTGGGCTCGATTGGCCCGATAACGTCCACCCCGTACATAAAAAAAGGCCATGGCAAACTCATATTGTGACGCCCCCAAAACAGGTCCATTCCATCCAACCCATTTTGAGTCGCCAAATACATGGTACAGATAACAACTACAACTTTATTACAACAATTGTCGTGCAAAATACAACAATACATATGCTATGAGTTTGGGTACAAATATATACCAACTGTGACTCATGTCCCAACCTTGGATAGCACGTCACAATGACACCTTACATAAAGGTATAGTCAAAAACTGTTTTAGAAATTAGAATCTTTGAGAAGTGCTCAAGGAAACCCTCGTACATGGGAGGCCATGCTTCTAGGTTGTGATAGATATCATATGGCCACAGAATTATCCTTGGTTGACCCAATAGACCCCAAAGAAAAATACGAGAAATTTACTATCATATTCTTCCCAATGGTGAGTCTTCTCTCGACTTATCATTATCTCAACTGTCTCTAATTGAGAATTATACTTCAAACAAACACCAAGATTATATAGGTAGTGCTCGTAGATATACTCGGCAAGTAGATGTGCACAACCATGTCTTATGATGACACGAGATTGTGTGTCGTTAGACATCTTGTATGATAGTGGCAAAACACCCTTCCAACGTTGTATTCGCTTCACCCTAGATGATTCACCAAATATAACTACTAAATGATGACCACCGTTCTATTCCCTTGTTACCCCCGCTTGACCCAGCTACACTCTTATTACCTGAAAAGAATTGTGAAACAGAAGGGTGAGCACAACTAGCCCAGTAAAGAATATCATGACTAAAGATAATTAAATTATCAATAGTATTCATCAATAATAAATCAGAGATTTAGAACATATGGTAGATGATAAAACTTTTCAACCATAGTTGCAGCGGAACGAGCAATCCATTAGAAGAGTCTAATAGACCACAAAGTCTATTATCTTCTCCATGTTAAAAGTCCACCAACAATATTTTATCCCTGTAATATCAATCAACAGTTCCTTTCCACAATCATATGTATAATTCATAATCATAATTGTGATTCTAAATTTCGCATCCAAGACGAAGATAATTTTCATCACCTGTCTTTACCTGAAACATCAAAGATCATGGTTATACCAAATCACAGTTCCTGTTCATAATCATACTAATAAATTCATCTTTGCACCACGGGCCAAAGATATTCATCAACAGTTCATCTTTACACTACATGCCAAAGATATTCAACAACAAGTCATCTTTGCACTACGGGCCAAAGATATTCATCAACAACTCATCTTTGCACTACAGGCCAAAGATATTCCTCAATAGTTCATATTTGCACTACAGGCCAAATATAATATTATCTCAAAGAAATATATAATCATTTCAGAATTTATATAACCAATAATTATAACCATGTTGATCATTTCACCTTTGCACTTAAGCTAAAGATATTCAATTATAAATTCAATGGTCATGATTATACCAGTCACAATTCAACTTTTCACTACTGGACAAAGAGAACCCTAGTCATGATCATACCAATAATCTACCCATCTTTACACTCCAGTGAAAGAGAATTTCAACATCAGTGTTATAAAAATGTTATATATGATAATAAAATCAATATAATCAATACATAGTTTTAATCTCCAGAGTAATATTCATAAATCAACTATAATTTGGTTAGAAAAAGAAACCAATTTTGTAGTGAATAGTACCCGTGAATAGTAACTCGTGAATAGTAACTCATGAATAGTAACCCATCGTGAATAGTAACTTATGAATAGTAACTCGTGAATAGTAACTCATGAATATTAACTCGTGAATAGTAACTCATGAATAGTAACTCGTGAATAGTAACTCATGAATAGTAACCCCGACATGAAAAGATAAGAATTTCACAAGAAAAATCTTACCAATATTCCGGTATAATGATATTGAAAGAAATAATATCATTTTAAAAAAATAACATCCCTTATTATCCCTTATTATCCCTTACGACAATATCCCTTACAATCCCTTATTATCCCTTACCTCAAAAGAGCAGTACTTCTGACTGGAATAACGCTGAACGAACTTGCACCGTATAGCAACACTCAAGATATTAAAATACTCGCAAGAATACACTCGATAATATAGAGAGAGAAATAGAGAGAAAACTTCAGTTTCTGGTGTGATTTTCAATTCTAACCTAAGCACCTATTTATAGGAAAATGCTTAGAACACCAAAGCAGAAAATTGAATATAATAATATATTTATAACCAAATTTTCCTTAGCCCATCACATCAAAAACACATTTTCCACATAAATGCACCAAAAATGAGAAACATGTTTTAAACAATTTTTGTTACAAAATCAATTCAGACTCAATAATCCGGAATTTCAATAATTCATAATAAATAGTCTTTTATCAGAAAAATTCAAACCTCACGTCCTTTCCATAGGAAATTTAATTCTCTACAACTTTGCAGAAGAAAGTTTTTCCAAATTCCAAATAGAAATTTACCGAAATCCACAAACGAGTGATTTTACAGGCTATAATCAAATTTCAGTCAAAAATTGTGTCCACCAACACACAAAACATGTGTTAAACATTTTTTGTAACACCAAATATGTGTTAAACATTTATTGAACAAAAATACTCTTCCTCCTCATATACTCATATATCCCACATTCATTGTAAAAATATCACCATTAATATATTATTAAAATAATATATTTAAATGAATTATTTTAGCAGAAAAGATAAAATATTAATTTTTAATAATTGTCACATTAAAATTTTTCTCCATCTATATCTACATAAAATCAATATTTTCCTCATCATATAAATCAATAATTAATCATTCACAAATAATATTATAGAATCACATTACTGACAACCAGACAGTTCCCAGGAAAGAGGGGGCTTTCCAATAAGGATCTCTTCCTTACTGGCGCGCAATTAGATGACCAAACCTCTCCTTAGACAGAACTTTCTAGACATTGTCAATAATGTTATCTAATAATATTATTCAGATAATATGAATTATTGCTCCGATAATAGAAAATACTGTGTAGTGATAATTATTAAAACAACAGTAATATAAAATATCAACGCAGCAATTATTGAATCAATAAAATAAAATACTGAACAGTAATTACTGTAACAATTATTGAGTAATGCCTTCTTACGTAAAAATCAATAATTGGTGCAATACCGTGTGCTACTGTGCAACAACGCGTATTACTATATTTTAACCACCGGGTATTCCAACAGTATTAACGGTAACAACTACGCCGTTGTTTATAAAAACTCAAATTTGTCATTTTTTTCATCCGATAATTATTCTGTTATGAGGCCCACAAATGGCTGCGCCGTCGTACGAATATTCCCCGACAGAAAGAATATTTCACGACCAAACGAATATTCCCCGACAACAATGAATATTTTATAACCACTTGTTTGTTTTGCAAAATTTGCACATTTCACCCATAACTTTAACTTTTATCAATTTAACCATTTACTGAATAGTAACTATAAGAAAAATTGATTACTTTTATTTCATAAAATTCGGGGTTTTACACATATAGTGTAGTTCGCTTGGAGGAGCGTGATAACATTTCCATGGAGTTGGCATTGATAATATCTCTTGATGTGATCATCATAGTTAGCTTTGAGAGAGATCCAGTAAAGCCTTGTTCTTAATATCTTCTTAGCAAGTAAGGACTGCTCAAATGTGGTCCACACACTCCACCGTGTACTTTATTTATAAGTCTTTAAGCTTGGTCTTTGTCCAAACACCTTAGGAGTCCCATTCCTACGTCTCTTTTGTAGAGGTCATCTCCATTTAAATAGAATTTTATGTCCATTTTATGGATCCACTTTCTTTTAGCTTGGCTTGCCCTAGTGGGTGTAGACCTATCCCATAGATATTCTTTGATATCTTGGTACCAGGGCTATTTGATAGGAGGTATTTCATCTGATACTCCTCCAAAGTAATTTCCATAGGCTGGAGCCATCTGGTTTGTGAATTTAACATACGAGATTCCTTTCCTCATGGAGATGCTGATTAAGGAAGCAAGGGTTGCTAGTGCATCTGTAAAATCATTTCAATTCTGAGGAATGTGACTGAAGGATATATCTTCAAACTCTATAGCCAGCTTGATAACATGTGACACCCCCAAATCTGGCCACTTCAATCCCACAGATTTGGTGTTCACTGTCCAATTAAATCATAACTAACTACATATATCCAAAGGATAAAATTAAGCTCAAAAGTTAAAATAATAAATCTCCCATTAAAGGGTTACATAATCTCAAATAAATCCCAGGTCATCTAACCTTTATTACAATCACCGGCGGAAAATTAAAACATGATTATAATTAAATCCATTACATAAGCTTTATAAATAAAAATATAAATTAAACGTTGTCGTCTAATCAAGCACTTTGTCCTTGCTCTTGCTTGTAGAAAGCTTTTCAAACTTCGTAACTTCATCTGCATTGTTTTGTGCAAGAGTGAGCAAACAATTGCTCACAAGAAGGATAATACACAATAACGTTTTATGAATGACAATTAACTGAGCTTTCAATGGTAAAGTATTCTTACCGGAATAAGAAACTTTAATTTAACAGCAATGAGTTCAAAGGAATAATGAATGTTTAAGTTAACAATAGATAACAACATCAAAGAATATACTGAGGGTCACAAGACCACGAACTCTATTCTTAGTTTACAAGTATTTCTACTTTAACCTTTAACAGTCTAAAAGACTATAATCATCATCTATGTCCTAGGTTCACAGGTGTTTCTACTGTAACCTTTAACAGTCTAAACGACTATATGGACCATCATTTCGTACTCCAGGTGATCAGCCCTTTGTACTATGTATTACGCAAATATTTTAACGCTATTGCGTATTTCTAAAATAATCCCCTAATAATAGGGTTTTTCATCTCAGCTTAGATCATCAGGTTTCGAACCAAACGGAGTTTGATTGGGAATTAGCTTTCAAGGAATTCTAGATCTTTAGAATGCTCATCAACCAAGTACTGGTTGAATCAGATAGAAACAAATAACTATTCAGAGTTTGATTATAATATCTTTATGAACAAGGTATATTGATGAATTAATAAGAGCTAGAGTATTAATAATTTTTAAATTGAACAAATGTTATCATCGGCAACATGCTTTCAAAATTTGTGTGAGTACATATGCAAACCAAAGGAAGTTTGGTTTGGGTAGACTTCAAGGGTAATTTAGAGTTTAGAACATTCATCAACTAAGGATTAGTTGAATTGGTAAAGAATCCCTAAGCAACTTAGAGTTCGGTACAATAACGTAAGATAGTACAGTGATACTAAAGAACGAAGATCAAACAACAGTTATTAGTAGTTGAATGAACACACTTCTTACAATAATAATACAGACTTTGAATAAAGAGTTAAAGATTAACTAACTTGCTCAACAATAAATGAGTACAAACTTTGAATAACCAAGGTAATCTCGATTGGAATAAAGAAACAAAGAATAACTAGCTTGCTCAACAATAAATGAGGGTTAAAGAACTTGCATGATAATAAATCGTTAAACAAGGGATTAGAAATAGAGAAATTGCATAAGTATAACATAACAATGAAAAGTAACCTTTGTAAGACCCCGAATTTTATGAAATAAAAGTATTCAATTTTTCTTATAATTACTATTCAGTAAATGGTTAAATTGATAAATGTTAAAGTTAAAAGTGATATATGAATTTTTTTCAAAATACACAAATGGTTATAAAATATTCATTGTTGTCGGGGAATATTCGTTTGGTCGTGGAATATTCTTTCTGTCGGGGAATATTTGTAATACGGCGCAGCCTTGTGTGGGCCCCATAACGGAAAGCGATTGGATGAAGAAAACGACAAGTATAAGTTGTTTATAACTAACGGCGTAGTTGTTACCGTTAATACTATTGGAATACCTGGTGGTTAAAATACAGTAGCACACGGTATTACACCAATTATTGATTCTTACGTAAGAAGGCACTACTCAATAATTGTTACAGTAATTACTGTTCAACATTTTATTTTATTGATTCAATAATTGCTACGTTGAAATTTTATATTATTGTTGTTCAATAATTGTCACTGCACAGTATTTTCCATTATTTGATCAATAATTCATATTATTTGAATAATATTATTAGATAACATTATTGGCAATGTCTAAAAAGTTCTGTCTAAGGAGAGATTTGGTCACCTAATTGCGCGCCAATAAGGAGAAATTCTTATTGGAAAGCCCCCTCTATCCTGGGAACGGCTTGGTTGTCATAATTGTGATTCTGTGATATTATTTGTGAATAATTAATTATTGATTTATATGATAAGAAAATATTTATTTTACGTGAATATAAATGAGGGATATATTTTTGTGGTTAAAAATAAAGGAGTTAATGTTGAGGTGTTTTATCTGTATTTTTGTCGGGACGGAGGTATTGAAAATCAAATTAGGATTTTTGAGATATTTTGTGAGGGTTATAATTTTTAATCCGACCGTTGGATCGTGGTAATATTTGGATATGTTATACATATATAAGTTGGGTATATGTCCACAAATTTTGAACAGTTAAAAATGAACGTATAATTTGTTATGAATTTTACGAGATGACTGGTTCAGAAATTGTTGAATTTTCGGAGTTAATCATTTTGGTAGAAAATTCTAGAATTGGTGGGCCCCACTCTTGGTTGGTGAAGAAATGTGCTGTGATTTTTATTCAAATGTGGTGGTTGAAATAGTAGCAGGTAAAGTCATCAGGTTGCAGGCTAAGTCTGCTTCGGCGTGCTAACATTTTCCTATAAATAGAGGGCTAAGTTAGAATTGAAAATCACACCAGAAACATAAGCTTTCTCTCTTTCTCTCTCTATATTATGAAACATATTTTGTGAGTATTTAGATACTTTGAAAGTTGCTATTCAGTGCAAGTTTCCTTCGGCTTTGCATTCCAGTTAGAAATACTGCACTTTTGAGGTAAGGGATAGTAAGTGATTTTAAGGGTTATTATGTTTTTCAGTTCGTAATTCTTCTGACCTTCAGAAAATTCTGAAAAAATTTAAAATGATATTTTGATGAGTTTTATTGATTGTGTCCAAAAATAGTGATTTTTGGATATATAGATTAAGAGTTATGAATTTTACAAGAAAAGACTATTTTAAAAGTAACCGCTTATAACTCCTTGTGGTTAACTCCAAAATTGATGAAATTTTTATTGGAAGTATATCTATATAATATCAGTGTACTTTGTGAATTTCAAAATTTTTGGATAAAAGTACAATTTATGATAAATGTCTAAATATTCGGCGGTTTTGGCCATATGAAAAATAGTAAATGACTTTTAAAAATTCTGAGAAAAATATATGTTCACTATGGGACTATATTATGCTAAATCCCAGAAAAGAAATATTTTTTGAACTGATTTGCTATTTTTCATGAAAATAGACTAGTTATGAGTAAATGAATTAAATATGTTATGTAAAGGAAGAAAATTGGAAAATATGATTTTATGGCTTGAGAATCATATATGTGGTATAGGCAGATTTTTGATGAGGGTTTTGGTTATTGATGATAAAATCTTATGAGTTTGACATTTTATGATGATTAAATGCATTAATTAGTAAAGTGTAAACAATTAAAATAAATTGTTTATAAGTTTAAAGAAATGTTATTCTTTCAATATTATTATACCAAAATATTGGTATGAATTTTATTGTAAAATTTCTACCTTTTTGAGTTGGGGTTACTATTCATGAGTTAATATTCACGAGTTACTATTCACGAGTTACTATTCACGAAAAAAAATTAGTTTCTTTTTCTGACCAAATTATCGTTGATTTATGATTGTTGCTCTTATAAATAAATGTAGTTGTTGATAATATTATTTTTATTATCATATATAATATTTTTATAACCCTAATGTTGAATTTCTCTTTCACTTGAGTGTAAAGATGGGTAAATTATTGGTATGATCGTGACTGAGGAATATCTTTGGCCTGTAGTGCAAAGATGAATTGTTAACTGGTATGATCATGACCATTGAATTTATAATTGAATATCTTTAGCTTAAGTGTAAAGATGAATTGATTAACATGGTTATAATTATTGTTTATATAAATTCTGAAATGATTATATATTTTTTTGAGATATTAATATATTTGGCATGTAGTGCAAATATAAACTGTTGATGAATATATTTGGTATGTAGTGCAAATATGAACTGTTGAGGAATATCTTTAGCCTGCAGTGCAAAGATGAATTGTTGATGAATATCTTTGGCCTGTAGTGCAAAGATGATCTGTGGTTGAATATCTTTAGCCTGTAGTGCAAAGATGACCTGTTGATGAATATCTTTGACCTGTAGTGTAAAGATGGTCTGTTGATGAATGTCTTTGGCCCGTAGTGCAAAGATAAAATTATTAGTATGATTATGAACAGGAACTGTGATTTGGTATAACCATGATCTTTGATGTTTCAGGTAAAGACAAGTGATAAAAATTATCTTTGTCCTATATGAGAAAAAGAATTTAGAACAACAATTACGATTATGAGTTATACATGTGATTGTGGACAGAAATTGTTGATTGATGTTACAGGGATAAAACATTGTTGGTGGACTTTTAACATGGAGAAGATAATAGACTTTATAGTCTATTTGACTCTTCTAATGGATTGCACGTTCCACTGCAACTATGGTTGAAATTTTTTATCATCTACCATATGTTCTAAATCTCTGATTTATTACTGATGAAGGCTATTGATAATTTATTTATCTTTAGTCATGATATTCTTTACTGGGCTAGTTGTGCTCACCCTTCTGTTCACAATTCCTTTCAGGTAATAAGAGTGTAGCTGGGTCGAGCGGGGGTAACAGGGGAATAGAACGGTGGTCATCATTTAGGAGTTATATTTGGTGAATCATCTAGGGTGAAGCGAACCCAACGTTAGAAGGGTGTTTTGCCACTATCATACAAGATGTCTAATGACATACAACCTCGTGTCATCATAAGACAGGATTGTGCTCATCCACTTGCTGAGTATATCTATGAGCTCTACCTATATAATCTTGGTGTTTGTTTGAAGTATAATTCACGATTAAAGACAGTGGAGATAATGATAAGTCAAGAGAAGACTCACCATTGGGAAGAATATGATAGTAATCTTCTCGTTTTTCTTTGGGGTATATTGGGTCAACCAAGGATAATTTTATGGCTATATGATATCTATCACAACCTAGAAACATGGCCTCCCATGTACAAAGGTTTCCTTGAGCACTTCCCAAAGATTCTAATTTCTAAAACAGTTTTTGACTATACCTTTATGTAAGGTGTCATTGTGAGGTGATGTCCACGGTTGGAACATGAGTCACATTTGGTATATATTTGTATCCAAACTCACAGCATATGTGTTGTTGTATTTTACACGACAATTATTGTAATAAAGTTGTAGTTATTTTCTGTACCATGTATTTGGCGACTCAGAATAGGTTGGATGGAATGGACCTATTTTGGGGTCGTTACATTTGGTATCAGAGCTTAGGGATATGATCTTTGGCGGAGATCAAAAAATAGAACTGGGAGGGGAGAGATGAGTAAATCCTTCGCTAGTGTGCCTACCTAAGCTTATTTGTTGGTCAGTCATAATATTGGGATATTATGTGATATGTTAATTTATTCAATTAACCCTTGTTTTGAAGTTGTATTCTAGAATGATATCTGAAATACAGGAGATGAGCAATGAAAAAATTATGATAACAGGGAAGATGGAATCTGAAATGAAAGCAAGGTATTCTCAACTCTTTGAAATACCAGGTACGTAATATTCGAGGACGAAATTTCATAAGGAGGGGAGATTGTAAGACCCCGAATTTTATGAAATAAAAGTATTCAATTTTTCTTATAATTACTATTCAGTAAATGGCTAAATTGATGAATGTTAAAGTTAAAGGTGATATATGAATTTTTTTCAAAATACACAAATGGTTATAAAATATTCATTGTTGTCGGAGAATATTCGTTTGGTCGTGGAATGTTCATTCTGTCGGGGAATATTCGTATGACGACGCAGTCTTGTGTGGGCCCCATAATGGAAAGCGATTGGATGAAGAAAACGACAAGTATAAGTTGTTTATAACTAACGGCGTAGTTGTTACTGTTAATACTGTTGGAATACCTGATGGTTAAAATACAGTAGCACAGGGTATTATACCAATTATTGATTCTTACGTAAGAAGGCACTACTCAATAATTGTTACAGTAATTACTGTTCAATATTTTATTTTATTGATTCAATAATTGCTACGTTGAAATTTTATATTATTGTTGTTCAATAATTGTCACTGCACAGTATTTTCCATTATCTGATCAATAATTCATATTATTTGAATAATATTATTAGATAACATTATTGGCAATGTCTAGAAAGTTCTGTCTAAGGAGAGGTTTGGTCACTTAATTGCGCGCCAATAAGGAGAAATTCTTATTGGAAAGCCCCCTCTTTCTTGGGAACGGCTTGGTTGTCATAATTGTGATTCTGTAATATTATTTGTAAATAATTAATTATTGATTTATATGATAAGAAAATATTTATTTTACGTGAATATAAATGAGGGATATATTTTTGTGGTTAAAAATGAAGGAGTTAATGTTGAGGTATTTTATCTGTATTTTTGTCGGAACGGAGGTATTGAAAATCAAATTAGGATTTTTGAGATATTTTGCGAGGGTTATAATTTTTAATCCGACCGTTGGATCGTGGTATTATTTGGATATGTTATACATATATAAGTTGAGTATATGTCCACAAATTTTGAACCGTTAAAAATGAACGTATAATTTGTTATGAATTTTACGAGATGACTGGTTCAGAAATTGTTGAATTTTCGGAGTTAATCATTTTGGTAGAAAATTCTAGAATTGGTAGGCCCCACTCTTGGTTGGTGAAGAAATATGCTGAGATTTTTATTCAAATGTGGTGGGTGGAAATAGTAGCAGGTAAAGTCATCAGGTTGCAGGTTAACTCTGCTTCGGCGTGCTAACATTTTCCTATAAATAGAGGGCTAAGTTAGAATTGAAAATCACACCAGAAACATAAGCTTTCTCTCTTTCTCTCTCTATATTATGAAACATATTTTGTGAGTATTTAGATACTTTGAAAGTTGCTATTCAGTGCAAGTTTCCTTCGGCTTTGCATTCCAGTTAGAAATACTGCACTTTTGAGGTAAGGGATAGTAAGTGATTTTAAGGGTTATTATGTTTTTCAGTTCGTAATTCTTCTGACCTTCAGAAAATTCTGAAAAAATTTAAAATGATATTTTGATGAGTTTTATTGATTGTGTCCAAAAATAGTGATTTTTGGATAAATAGATTAAGAGTTATGAATTTTACGGGAAAAGACTATTTTAAAAGTAACCGCTTATAACTCCTTGTGGTTAACTCCAAAATTGATGAAATTTTTATTGAAAGTATATCTATATAATATCAGTGTACTCTGTGAAATTCAAAATTTTTGGATAAAAGTACAATTTATGATAAATGTCTAAATATTCGGCGGTTTTGGCCATATGAAAAATAGTAAATGACTTTTAAAAATTCTGAGAAAAATATATGTTCACTATGAGACTATATTATGCTAAATCCCAGAAAAGAAATATTTTTTGAACTGATTTGCTATTTTTCATGAAAATAGACTAGTTATGAGTAAATGAATTAAATATGTTATGTGAAGGAAGAAAATTGAAAAACATGATTTTATGGCTTGAGAATCATATATGTGGTATAGGCAGATTTTTGATGAGGGTTTTGGTTATTGATGATAAATCTTATGAGTTTGACATTTTATGATGATTAAATGCATTAATTAGTAAAGTGTAAACAATTAAAATAAATTGTTTATAAGTTTAAAGAAATGTTATTCTTTCAATATCATTATACCAAAATATTGGTATGAATTTTATTGTGAAATTTCTACCTTTTTGAGTCGGGGTTACTATTCATGAGTTAATATTCACGAGTTATTATTCACGAGTTACTATTCACGAAAAAAAATTAGTTTCTTTGTCTGACCAAATTATCGTTGATTTATGATTGTTGCTCTTTTAAATAAATATAGTTGTTGATAATATTGTTTTTATTATCATATATAACATTTTTATAACCCTAATGTTAAATTTCTCTTTCACTTGAGTGTAAAGATGGGTAAATTATTGGTATGATCGTGACTGAGGAATATCTTTGGCCTGTAGTGCAAAGATGAATTGTTAACTGGTATGATCATGACCATTGAATTTATAATTGAATATCTTTAGCTTAAGTGTAAAGATGAATTGATTAACATGGTTATAATTATTGTTTATATAAATTCTGAAATGATTATATATTTCTTTGAGATATTAATATATTTGGCATGTAGTGCAAATATGAACTGTAAGAACCCGAATTTTATGAAATAAAAGTATTCAATTTTTTTTATAATTACTATTCAGTAAATGGTTAAATTGATAAATATTAAAGTTAAGGGTGATATATGAATTTTTTTTCAAAATACACAAGTGGTTATAAAATATTCATTGTTGTCGGGGAATATTTGTTTGGTCGTAGAATATTCTTTCTGTCGGGGAATATTCGTACGACGACGCAGCCATTTGTAGGCCCCATAACAGAATAACTGTTGGGTGAAAAAACGACAAATTTGAGTTTTTACAAATAACGACGTAGTTGTTACCGTTAACACTGTTGGAATACTCGGTGGTTAAAATACAGTAATACGCGTTATTGCACAGTAGCACACGGTATTGCACAGTATTTTTGAAATTATTGATTCTTACGTAAGAAGGCACTACTGAATAATTGTCACAGTAATTACTATTCAATATTTTATTTTATTGATTCAATAATTGCTGCGTTGATATTTTATATTATTGTTGTTCAATAATTGTCACTGCACTGTATTTTCCATTATCAGATCAATAATTCATGTTATTTGAATAATATTATTAGATAACATTATTGGCAATGTCTAGAAAGTTCTGTCTAAGGAGAGGTTTGGTCACCTAATTGCGCGCAAGTAAGGAGAAATTCTTATTGGAAAACCCCTTCTTTCCTGGGAACGGCCTGATTGTCATAAATGTGATTCTGTAATATTATTTGTGAATAATTAATTATTGATTCATATGATAAGGAAATATTTATTTTATGTGGATATAAATGAGGGATATATTTTTGTGGTTAAAAATGAAGGAGTTAATGTTGAGGTATTTTATCTGTATTTTTATCAGAACGGAGGTATTGAAAATCAAATTAGGGTTTTTAAGATATTTTGCGAGGGTTATAATTTTTAATCCGACCGTTGGATCGTGGTAATATTTGGATATGTTATACATATATAAGTTGAGTATATGTCCACAAATTTTGAACCGTTAAAAATGAACGTATAATTTGTTATGAATTTTACGAGATGACTGGTTCAGAAATTGTTGAATTTTCGGAGTTAATCATTTTGGTGGAAAATTCTAGAATTGGTGGACCCCACTCTTGGTTGGTGAAAAAATTTGCTGAGATTTTTATTCAAATGTGGTGGGTGGGAATAGTAGCAGGTAAAGCCATCAGGTTGCAGGTTAAGTCTGCTTCGGCGTGCTAACATTTTCCTATAAATAGAGGGCTAAGTTAGAATTGAAAAACACACCAGAAATCATAAGTTTTCTCTCTTTCTCTCTCTATATTATGAAGTATATTTTGTGAGTATTTAGATAGTCTGTGAGTTTCTATTCATCAGTGCAAGTTTCCTTCAGCCTTATACCGATCAGAAGTACTGCTCTTTTGAGGTAAGGGATAGTAAGGGATTTTAAGGGTTTTTATATTTTCCAGTTTCGTAATTTTTCTGACCTTCAAAAATTTTGGAAAAATTTAAAATGATATTTTGATGAGTTTTCTTGATTATGTCCAAAAATAGTGATTTTTAGATGTATAGATTGAGAGTTATGAATTTTATGAGAAAAGACTATTTTAAAAGTAATCGCTTATAATTCCTTGTGGTTAACTCCAAAATTGATGAAATTTTTATTAGGAGTACATGTATATGATAGAAGTATACTCTGTAAATTTTAGAATTTTTGGATAAAAGTACAATTTTTGATAAATGTCTAAATATTCGGCTGTTTTGGCCATATGAAAAATAGTAAATGACTTTTAAAAATTCTGAAAAAATATATGATCACTGTGGGACTATATTATGCTAAATCTCAGAAAAGAAATATTTTTGGAACTGATTTGGTATTTTTTATGAAAATAGTCTAGTTATGAGTAAATGAATTAAATATGTTTTGTGAAGTAAGAAAATTAGAAAATAGGATTTTATGGCTTGAGAATCCTATATGAGGTATATGCAGATTTTTGATGAGGGTTTTTGGTTATTGGTGATGAAATCTTATGAGTTTGACATTTTAGGATGATTAAATGCATTATTTAGTAAAGTGTAAATAATTAAAATAAATTATTTATAAATTTAAAAAATGTTATTCTTTCAATATTATTATACTAAAATATTGGTATGAATTTTATTGTAGAATTTCTATTTTTTTTGTGTCGGGGTTACTATTCATGAGTTACTATTCATGAGTTACTATTCACGACAAAATTAGTTTCTTTTTCTAACCAAATTATAGTTGAGTTATGAATATTACTCTTGAGATTAAAACTATGTACTGATCATATTGTTTTTATTATCATATATAACATTTTTATAACCCTGATGTTGAAATTCTCTTTCACTTGAGTGTAAAGATGGGTAGATTATTGGTATGATCATGACTATGGGTTCTCTTTGGCCAGTAGTGCAAAGTTGAATTGTTAATTGGTATGATCATGACCATTGAATTTATAAGTGAATATCTTTAGCTTAAGTGCAAAGGTGAATTGATCAACATGGTTATAATTATTGTTTATATAAATTCTGAAATGATTATATATTTCTTTGAGATATTAATATATTTGGCCGTAGTGCAAATATGAACTGTTGAGGAATATCTTTGGCTTGTAGTGCAAAGATGAATTATTGATGAATATCTTTGGCCTGTAGTGCAAAGATGAATTGTTGATGAATATCTTTGGCCCGTAATGCAAAGATGACATGTTGTTGAATATCTTTGGTCAGTAGTGCAAAGATGAACAGATGTTGAGATAAACATGACCAACTGGTGATACAAATGAATATCTTTGACCGTAGTTCAAAGATGAAGTTATTAGTATGATTATGAACAGGAAATGTGATTTGGTGTAACCATGATCTTTGATGTTTCAGGTAAAGATAGGTGATGAAAATTTTCTTCGTCCTGGATGAGAAGAGGAATTTAGAACTACAGTTATGATTATGAGTTATTCATATGATTGTGGATCAGAATTGTTGATTGATGTTACAGAGATAAAATATTATTGGTGGATTTTTAACATGGAGAAGATAATAGACATTGTAGTCTATTTGACTCTTCTAATGGATTGCACGTTCCCCTGCAACTATGGTTGAAATTTTTATCATCTACCATATGTTCTAAATCTCTGATTTATTACTGATGAAGACTATTGATAATTTATTTATCTTTAGTCATGATATTCTTTACTGGGCTAGTTGTGCTCACCCTTCTGTTCACAATTCCTTTCAGGTAATAAGAGTGTAGCTGGGTCGAGCGGGGGTAACAGGGGAATAGAACGGTGGTCATCATTTAGGAGTTATATTTGGTGAATCATCTTGGGTGAAGCGAACCCAACGTTGGAAGGGTGTTTTTTCACTATCATACAAGATGTCTAATGACATACAACCTCGTGTCATCATAAGACAGGGTTGTGTTCATCCACTTGCTGAGTATATTTATGAGCACTACCTATATAATCTTGGTGTTTGTTTGAAGTATAATTTTCAATTAGAGACAGTGGAGATAATGATATGTCAAGAGAAGACTCCCCATTGGGAAGAATATGATAGTAATCTTCTCATTTTTTTTTGGGTATATTGGGTCAACCAAGGATAATTCTGTGGCCATATGATATCTATCACAACCTAGAAGCATGACCTCCCATGCACGAAGGTTTCCTTGACCACTTCCCAAAGATTCTAATTTCTAAAATAGTTTTTGACTATACCTTTATGTAAGGTGTCATTGTGAGGTGATGTCTACGGTTGGAACATGAGTCACATTTAGTATATATTTGTATCCAAACTCACAGCATAAGTGTTGTTGTATTTTGCACAACAATTATTGTAATAAAGTTATAGTTATTTTCTGTACCATGTATTTGGCGACTCAGAATAGGTTGGATGGAATAGACCTATTTTGGGGTTGTCAAAGTTGGTATCAGAGCCATAAGTAAAGAGCCCCGAGCCTCTATCTGGTGACATCCTGTTGATGGGGAATGCACCGAAGCCAGACTCTCCGTAGGGGACGCCGTTCTGCAGTGGCAAGCTGATAGGTACCCTTGTGAGGTGCTGACACATGATGGTGTCCAATGTCACAGTTGGTATCAGAGCTTAGGGATATGGTCTCTGGCGGAGATCGGGGAATATAACTAGGAGGGGAGAGATGAGTAAATCCTTCGCTAGTGTGTCCTACCTAAACTTATTTGTTGGTCAGTCATAATATCGGGATATTATGTGATATGTTAATTTGTTCAATTAACCCTTGTTTTGAAGCTATATTCTAGAATGTTAGCTAAAATACAGGAGATGAGCAATGGAGAAATCATGATGATAGGAAAGATGGAATCTGAAATGAAAGTAAGGTATTCTCAACTCTTTGAAATACCAGGCACGTAAATTTTGGGGACAAAATTTCATAAGGAGGGGAGATTGTAAGACCCCGAATTTTATGAAATAAAAGTATTCAATTTTTCTTATAATTACTATTCAGTAAATGGTTAAATTGATAAATGTTAAAGTTAAGGGTGATATATGAATTTTTTTTCAAAATACACAAGTGGTTATAAAATATTCATTATTTTTGGGGAATATTCGTTTGGTCGTAGAATATTCTTTCTGTCGGGAAATATTCGTACGACGGCGCAGCCATTTGTGGGCCCCATAACAGAATAACTGTCGGGTGAAGAAAACGACAAATTTGAGTTTTTACAAATAACGGCGTAGTTGTTACCGTTAACACTGTTGGAATACTCGGTGGTCAAAATCCAGTAATACGCGTTATTGCACAGTAGCACACGGTATTGCACAGTATTTTTGAAATTATTAATTCTTACGTAAGAAGGCACTACTGAATAATTATCACAGTAATTACTGTTCAATATTTTATTTTATTGATTCAATAATTACTGCGTTGATATTTTATATTATTATTGTTCAATAATTGTCACTGCACAGTATTTCCCATTATCAGATCAATAATTCATGTTATTTGAATAATATTATTAGATAACAATATTGGCAATGTCTAGAAAGTTCTGTCTAAGGAGAGGTTTGGTCACCTAATTACGTGCCAGTAAGGAGAAATTCTTATTGGAAAGCCCCCTCTTTCCTGGGAACGGCATGGTTGTCATAAATGTGATTCTGTAATATTATTTGTGAATAATTAATTATTGATTCATATGATAAGGAAATATTTATTTTATGTGGATATAAATGGAGGATATATTTTTGTGGTTAAAAATGAAGGAGTTAATGTTGACGTGTTTTATCTGTATTTTTATCGGAACGGAGGTATTGAAAATCAAATTAGGGTTTTTAAGATATTTTGCGAGGGTTATAATTTTTAATCCGACCGTTGGATCGTGGTAATATTTGGATATGTTATACATATATAAGTTGAGTATATGTCCAAAAATTTTAAACCGTTAAAAATGAACGTATAATTTGTTATGAATTTTACGAGATGACTGGTTTAGAAATTGTTGAATTTTCGGAGTTAATCATTTTGGTGGAAAATTCTAGAATTGGTGGACCCCACTCTTGGTTGGTAAAAAAATGTGCTGAGATTTTTATTCAAATGTGGTGGGTGGGAATAGTAGCAGGTAAAGCCATCAGGTTGCAGGTTAAGTCTGCTTCGGCGTGCTAACATTTTCCTATAAATAGAGGGCTAAGTTAGAATTGAAAAACACACCAGAAATCATAAGTTTTCTCTCTTTCTCTCTCTATATTATGAAGTATATTTTGTGAGTATTTAGATAGTCTGTGAGTTTCTATTCATCAGTGCAAGTTTCCTTCAGCCTTATACCGATCAGAAGTAATGCTCTTTTGAGGTAAGGGATAGTAAGGGATTTTAAGGGTTGTTATATTTTCCAGTTTCGTAATTTTTCTGACCTTCAAAAATTCTGGAAAAATTTGAAATGATATTTTGATGAGTTTTCTTGATTGTGTCCAAAAATGGTGATTTTTGGATGTATAGATTGAGAGTTATGAATTTTATGAGAAAAGACTATTTTAAAAGTAATCGCTTATAATTCATTGTGGTTAACTCCAAAATTCATGAAATTTTTATTGGGAGTACATGTATATGATAGAAGTATACTCTGTAAATTTTAGAATTTTTGGATAAAAGTACAATTTTTGATAAATGTCTAAATATTCGGCTGTTTTGGCCATATGAAAAATAGTAAATGACTTTTAAAAATAGGATTTTATGGCTTGAGAATCCTATATGAGGTATATGCAGATTTTTGATGAGGGTTTTTAGTTATTGGTGATGAAATCTTATGAGTTTGGCATTTTAGGATGATTAAATGCATTATTTAGTAAAGTGTAAATAATTAAAATAAATTATTTATAAATTTAAAAAATGTTATTCTTTCAATATTATTATACTGAAATATTGGTATAAATTTTATTGTAGAATTTCTATTTTTTTGTGTCGGGGTTACTATTCATGAGTTACTATTCACGAGTTACTATTCACGACAAAATTGGTTTCTTTTTCTAACCAAATTATAGTTGAGTTATGAATATTACTCTTGAGATTAAAACTATGTATTGATCATATTATTTTTATTATCATATATAACATTTTTATAACCCTGATGTTAAAATTCTCTTTCACTTGAGTGTAAAGATGGGTAGATTGTTCGTATGATCATGACTATGGGTTCTCTTTGGCCAGTAGTGCAAAGTTAAATTGTTAATTGATATGATCATGACCATTGAATTTATAAGTGAATATCTTTAGCTTAAGTGCAAATGTGAATTGATCAACATGATTATAATTATTGTTTATATAAATTCTGAAATGATTATATATTTCTTTGAGATATTAATTGTGACGCCCCCAAAATTAGGTATACATCACCCATCTTGGGTCGTCAGATACATAGTACAGAATACAAATACAACTGATTAATACATCTGTCGTGTACAATACGACAAAACATAAACTGTGAGTTTGAATACAAATATTATCTTCTAGAGAGTATTCATACTCAAAAGGAGTCCTCATAATATTTATTAACACACCATTACATAGAATAGTGAGGACTACTAACTAATACTATCATTCGGACCATCACTCCGTACCCCGACTTGTCCCAGCTACGTTCTCATTTCCTGAAGAGAACAGTGAAAGAAAGGGTGAGCTCAACTAGCCCAGTAAGAAATATTATGACTAAGATAATGCAGAATAAATTATCATTAGCCTTCAACAATGTTAAACTGATAAAATATAATAGACATCAAGTTTAACTGTAGCGGAACAAGCAATCCATTAAAAGAGTCAAGTAGAAAATAAACTCTACTATCTTTTATGATTTAAAAAGTTTTTCAACACTGTGATCGCTGAGACTCAGCTTAATAAAATAATCCACATCATCGAATCACCCCTGCACTACGGCCAAGGATATTCGTGTATTCATTAATGGTCATGATCATGCCAACAACTGTCCATCAATGCACTACGGGCCAATGAGGACTTTTACCACATCATTTGTAACATTACGGTCATGATTATACCGAATAATCCCTGGTCATAATCATACCAAGTCCATCTATGCACTACAGGCCACAGATGACTTTCAACATTTTATAAACATGAGGATGATGACAATGATATAAGAATTCAATAAAACAAGTTCAAGAATTAATTTATCCAGGAATTAACAACGTCCAAATTGTCAACATGATACTGCATTGTGGAGTAAAATTCAAGAATGCTTAGAAGAATATTTTCTTGAAAAGATACTGGATGAAACGCAACTATCAAGGATATTCCACAAATTTCATGGAGTATAGAAGTCAAAACTTAACCAACTGAGTATAATAAAGAATGGAATAACAAAAGAAATCACCATGCATGCGATAGACCGCACAGACAGGTTATTCCAACAGAATAATAAATAATGGAACCAGGTCCGGCGTAAACGCACAGACAGGATATTCCGACAGAATAATAAATAATGGAACCAGGTCCGGTGTAAAACACACAGACAGGATGTTCCAACAGAATAATAATAAAAACGGAACCAGGTCCGGTGTAAAACACACAGACAGGATGTTCCAACAGAATAATAATAAAAACGAAACCAGGTCCGGTGTAAAACACACAGACAGGATGTTCCAACAGAATAATAGAAGAATGTCACCAAGTATAGGGTAGACCGCGTATACTGGTTATTCCAACAGAATAATAACGAATGGAATAACAGAAGTTCTCTTCATGAATATAAAAGAAATAATATTCCCTACCTTAAAAGAACTGGATATTGGAAAAGTGATGTAGCAGAATACTTTTAGTCTCTCTCTCTCTTATTCTCTCTATACTTTCTCTCTCTATAGCTTGAATGAATTCGTAAAAAATAATGAAGCCCTAGGCCTCTATTTATAGAAAAACTGAGGGTGGCTCTTGGTCTTAACGAAGGGTCAAATGACTCTTGGTCTTAACGAAGGGTCAAATGACTCTTGGTAATATTGAAGGGACAACTACTATTGACGAAAGTAATTACTATTGACCAAGGTAAATACTATTGACGAAGGTAATTACTATTGACCAAGGTAAATACTATTGACCAAGGTAAATACTATTGACGACGGTAATTACTATTGACGACGGTAATTACTATTGACGAAGAGACTCTTAGATGATGACATATGGCCCCCCATAAAATAACCAAACTTACCACAACGTCTCAATAATATAACATATTATACAGATGATACTATGACAATAATTTAAGAGATATGATGCAGCAATTACTGTAGCAATAATTGAGTATAGCTGAGTGACTTCTCACGTAAGCATCAATAATCAATACCGTGTGCTACTATGCAACCACGCGTATTACTGTACTTTTACTACCAAGTAGTTCAACAGTTTTAACGATTTTAACGATAACACCTCAGCTGTTATTTTTATAGAAAGATAATTCTGTCGTTTTCTCAATCCGACAATAATTCCGTTGTGGGGTCCACAAATGATTGTGCCGTCGTACGAATATTCCCCGACAAAAAGAATATTCCCCGACCAAACGAATATTTTATAACAACTTGCTTACTTTGCAAAATTTATAAATATTACCCACAACTATAACATTATATCAAATTAACTTCATAATATTCAAAAATGATATTTATAGAAAATTCATCTTTATTTATAAAAGTTGGGGTCTTACAACCTTCCCTTCTTATGAAATTTCGCCCTCGAAATTAGGGTACGTACCTGGTATGTCGAAGAGGTAAGGATACCTTGATTTCATTTCTGATTCTAACTCCCAAGTCATTTCCTCAACATCGTGGTTTCTCCACAAAACTTTAACTTGAGGTATAACCTTGGAGCGTAGAATATGTTCCTTCTTATCCAAGATTTGAACAGGAACTTCTTCATACGTCAAATCCTCCGCTATTTCGTCCGGTTCTAACTCAATAATGTGGTTCGGGTCTTCCACATATTTGCGTAACATGGATATGTGGAAAACGTTATGAACACGAGACATACTTGGCGGTAAAGCGAGTCTATAAGCCACAGTTCCTACTCGATCGAGGATTAAAAATGGACCGATGAATCGAGGATTTAGCTTTCCTCTCTTTCCAAATCTCGTAACTCCTTTCCATGGAGCAACACGTAAGAACACATGATCTCCTACATCAAATTCCACGTCCTTTCGATGAAGATCAGCATAACTCTTTTGTCGATCTTGTGAGGTTTTTATACGTTGTCGGATCGTTTGAATCTTTTCTGTAGTCATACGTACCAACTCCGGTCCCAACAACGTTGCTTCGCCCACCTCATCCCAGCATACTGGAGAACGACATTTTCTTCCATACAATGCTTCGAATGGAGCCATGCCAATACTTGCTTGATAACTGTTGTTGTAGGAAAACTCCACCAATGGTAAGAACTTGTCCCAACTTCCTTTGAAGTCAAAGACACAGAGTCTTAATAGATCTTCAAGAGTTTGAATAGTCCTCTCTGATTGTCCGTCCGTCTGAGGATGATATGCTGAACTAAATCGTAACTCCGTGCCCATAGCTTTTTGTAAACTAACCCAAAATCGTGAAGTGAATCTTGGGTCTCGGTCAGAAACTATGGATACTGGCATACCATGCAGTCTTACAATCTCGTTTATGTACATACGAGCAAGACGTTCAAGTGTATAAGTTTCTCGTATCGGTAAGAAATGAGCAGACTTGGTCAATCTATCAACAATGACCCAAATCGCATCAATACCTTGAGAAACCCTAGGAAGACCGGTAACGAAATCCATGGTAATGTGCTCCCACTTCCATTCTGGAATTTCAAGTGGTTGCAATGGACCTTTTGGTACTTGATGCTCCGCTTTGACTCGTTGACAAGTTAGACACCTTGAGATAAACAACGCTATCTCTCTCTTCATATTGCTCCACCAAAATGTATGACGAAGATCATGATACATTTTGGTACTTCCAGGATGGATTGCAAACGGTGTGTTGTGCGCCTCCATCATGATTTCATACTTTAAATCAGGGTTGTTAGGAACACAAAGTCTGGAGTTGACTCGAAGTATTCCTTCTTCATCGATTCTTGCTTCCGGCATAGCACCTTCTTGCACTTTCTTCTTCATACGCATCAGCTCCAGGTCTGTAGCTTGAGCAGCTTTAACTTTATCGATTAAAGTCGGTTCTACTCGTATATTCGCCATCATCACATGGGTCCCTGGAGTCTTTAACTCTATCTCCATCCTTTGCAAATCACACAAAATGGGTCTTTGTGTTGACAATATCGCACTCGTACTTGCATATGATCTTCTACTCAATGCGTCAGCTACCACGTTCGCTTTTCCAGGATGGTATTGAATGGTATGATCATAATCTTTCAACAGTTCAAGCCAACGTCGTTGTCGCATGTTGAGTTCCTTTTGAGTGAAGAAATATTTGAGGCTTTTATGATCCGTAAAGATCTCCACCTTCTCCCCATACAAGTAATGCCTCCAAATTTTAAGTGCAAAGACAACAGCTGCCAACTCTAGATCATGAGTAGGATAATTCCTCTCATATTCCTTGAGTTGTCTTGATGCATAGGCTATGACTTTTCCATGTTGCATGAGAACACATCCCAACCCTTTGCTCGAAGCATCACTGTAGATGACAAATCCCTCCGAGCCAGATGGTATTGTTAGAACAGGTGCTGAAATGAGTCTCCTCTTGAGTTCTTGAAAACTCTGCTCACATTCTTCGCTCCAACCGAACTTTGTATCTTTTCGAGTCAGCTGAGTTAATGGAGTAGCGATTCGAGAAAATCCTTCCACGAATCTCCGATAATAACCAGCTAAACCGAGAAAGCTACGTACTTCGGTCACTGATTTAGGTTGCTCCCAGCTTTGAATAGCTTCAATCTTTGCCGGGTCAACCGATATTCCACGACTTGATACTACGTGCCCAAGGAATGCTACCTCTTCCAGCCAGAACTCGCATTTCTTCAACTTGGCATAAAGTTTGTATTCACGAAGCTTTTGGAGTACCAGCCTCAAGTGTTGCTCATGATCTTCACGGCTTTTGGAATAAACAAGGATGTCATCGATAAAGACGACCACAAAGTGATCCAAATATTCCTTAAATACCCTGTTCATCATATCCATGAAGGCAGCAGGAGCATTAGTCAATCCAAAAGACATAACTAAGAATTCATAATGCCCATACCGAGTTCTGAAGGCAGTCTTTGGAATATCCTCAGTTCTAACCTTCAGCTGATGATATCCAGAACGAAGATCGATCTTTGAAAAGAATTGTGCTCCTTGCAACTGGTCAAACAGGTCATCAATACGTGGCAATGGGTACCTATTTTTGATGGTGACATGATTCAACTCCCGATAATCAATACAAAGTCGCATACTCCCATCTTTCTTCTTCACGAACAGAACAGGAGCACCCCAAGGAGAAGTACTAGGACGAATAAAACCAATGTCTAACAATTCCTGCAGTTGGGTCTTTAACTCCTGAAGTTCAATAGGAGCCATTCGATATGGGGCTTTGGAAATGGGTTTTGTACCGGGTTCAAGGTCGATACAAAATTCAATTTCACGCTCTGGGGGTAGGCCAGGAAGTTCTTCGGGAAATACGTCAGGAAATTTATTAACAACAGAAATATCATTCAAAGCTGACGTATTTTTGTTTAGATCTGTGACATGAGCTAAGAAAGCTTGACATCCGTTTTTCAATAAACGAATAGCTTTATGGCTTGAGATGACAGCGATTGATTTTAATGGTTTGGTTGCTTGAATTCGCATAATAGGTCGATTAGGAATATGAAAGCTAACAACCTTACGAAAACAATCAATTTTTGCATAATGAGTAGTTAACCAATCAATCCCTAGAATCACGTCAAATGCAAGTATTTTTAATGAAATCAGATCGATAGGTAATGTGTGGGTACCAACTTGAACCAAACAAGACTTATAACCAGTGGAGGTAATGAAGGTTTCTCCCAACGGAGTTTCCACAGATAAGTCAAAGTCTAATTTCTCCGGAATCAAATTTAATCGATGAGCGCAAGTAGGAGAAATAAAAGAATGGGTTGAACCGGTATCAAATAAAGTATAAACTTCTTTAGAGTTTATGATAAGCTTACCCGTGATGACCTCATTCGGGTTCCTTGCTCTCTGGGAGTTCACAACAAACGCTCTCCCTTGCACAACCGGTTTTGACTTTTCTGGGACGGCTTTTGGTGCCTCCATCCTAGCTGAATTTGTTTTCGGTAAACGACAAAATCGGGCTAAATGACCTTCTCTTCCACAATTATAACATGCTTTGGACGGCATCGCGCAGTTTGGACTGATGTGTCCCTCCCCTCCGCATTTGAAACATATGATAGGTGGTCGTTCTCCTTCCTTAACGACAGGTGCTGGTGCTGACGTCTTTCCATCATTGTTGAATCTCCTCTTCTTGAAATGTCCATTCTTATTGTTTTGGCCCTGATTACCACCGAAGTGGTTACCATTTCTGGCCTGTTGATTCCCTCCACGCTTGTTGTCACCGCTTCGATGACTGCTCTCACTGGTATTATCATTTTGCCGGCTGCTCTCTTTTGGTTGCGTTGTCTCGTTATCGCGCTCCACCAACTGAGCCCTATTTACAACATCTGAATACAAACACAGTTTATGAGAAACAAGATGTTGACGTATCTTCGGCTTCAAACCTCTTAAAAACATCCACGTCATTCTTTCTTCATTATCCACCAGGTGGGACGCAAACCGGGATAACTCCGCAAATTTTGCCTCGTACTGCGACACGGTCATATTATTCTGCTCCAATTTGATGAACTCCACCTCCTTCATGTGACGAATACTCTCGGGAAAGTATTTGTCGTTAAACAGATCTTGAAACTTCTCCCAAGACATCTTCAGTGCGGCAGGTTGAGTGCGCTTTATCGATTCCCACCAGTAATCTGCCTCTCCTCGCAACATAAAGGCGGCAAAGGGAACCTTTTGCTCCTCGGAGCAACCCAAGACATCAAATATCTTGGTGATCTGCTTTATCCATGTTTCAGCTACAAGTGGTTTGGGTTCTCCCTTAAACTCCGGTGGTCCCAGCTCCTTAAACTGTTTAGCGGTGACCGCATGAGAGTTTCCAGTATTTCCACCTACGTTGTGGACAGGAGCCGCTTTCACCTGTTGTTGCATGAATTGCATAAAGCCTCTGAACATTTGATCATTCATCATTTGGTCAGTGTTGTTGTTTGCATGAGGATTGACACCTTCCTGATGCACATTATCCTGATTATTGATATGTGGTGAATCAACAGTCGTCTGTGCTCCATTGCTATTCTCAACATTCTCAAATGCCATTTTCAGATACTGCCACAAAATAAAAATTAATTGATATGTCATATATTATCCTTATATTATGACCGACCAATTAAATACCATGCAAATAAACTTAGGTATGCCATACTAGCGAAGGAATTCCCCGTCTCTCCCCTCCTAGTTCTATTCTCACATCTTAGCCAGGGATCATATCCCTAAGCTCTGATACCAACTGTGACGCCCCCAAAATTAGGTATACATCACCCATCTTGGGTCGTCAGATACATAGTACAGAATACAAATACAACTGATTAATACATCTGTCGTGTACAATACGACAAAACATAAACTGTGAGTTTGAATACAAATATTATCTTCTAGAGAGTATTCATACTCAAAAGGAGTCCTCATTACATTTATTAACACACCATTACATAGAATAGTGAGGACTACTAACTAATACTATCATTCGGACCATCACTCCGTACCCCGACTTGTCCCAGCTACGTTCTCATTTCCTGAAGAGAACAGTGAAAGAAAGGGTGAGCTCAACTAGCCCAGTAAGAAATATTATGACTAAGATAATGCAGAATAAATTATCATTAGCCTTCAACAATGTTAAACTGATAAAATATAATAGACATCAAGTTTAACTGTAGCGGAACAAGCAATCCATTAAAAGAGTCAAGTAGAAAATAAACTCTACTATCTTTTATGATTTAAAAAGTTTTTCAACACTGTGATCGCTGAGACTCAGCTTAATAAAATAATCCACATCATCGAATCACCCCTGCACTACGGCCAAGGATATTCGTGTATTCATTAATGGTCATGATCATGCCAACAACTGTCCATCAATGCACTACGGGCCAATGAGGACTTTTACCACATCATTTGTAACATTACGGTCATGATTATACCGAATAATCCCTGGTCATAATCATACCAAGTCCATCTATGCACTACAGGCCACAGATGACTTTCAACATTTTATAAACATGAGGATGATGACAATGATATAAGAATTCAATAAAACAAGTTCAAGAATTAATTTATCCAGGAATTAACAACGTCCAAATTGTCAACATGATACTGCATTGTGGAGTAAAATTCAAGAATGCTTAGAAGAATATTTTCTTGAAAAGATACTGGATGAAACGCAACTATCAAGGATATTCCACAAATTTCATGGAGTATAGAAGTCAAAACTTAACCAACTGAGTATAATAAAGAATGGAATAACAAAAGAAATCACCATGCATGCGATAGACCGCACAGACAGGTTATTCCAACAGAATAATAAATAATGGAACCAGGTCCGGCGTAAACGCACAGACAGGATATTCCGACAGAATAATAAATAATGGAACCAGGTCCGGTGTAAAACACACAGACAGGATGTTCCAACAGAATAATAATAAAAACGGAACCAGGTCCGGTGTAAAACACACAGACAGGATGTTCCAACAGAATAATAATAAAAACGAAACCAGGTCCGGTGTAAAACACACAGACAGGATGTTCCAACAGAATAATAGAAGAATGTCACCAAGTATAGGGTAGACCGCGTATACTGGTTATTCCAACAGAATAATAACGAATGGAATAACAGAAGTTCTCTTCATGAATATAAAAGAAATAATATTCCCTACCTTAAAAGAACTGGATATTGGAAAAGTGATGTAGCAGAATACTTTTAGTCTCTCTCTCTCTTATTCTCTCTATACTTTCTCTCTCTATAGCTTGAATGAATTCGTAAAAAATAATGAAGCCCTAGGCCTCTATTTATAGAAAAACTGAGGGTGGCTCTTGGTCTTAACGAAGGGTCAAATGACTCTTGGTCTTAACGAAGGGTCAAATGACTCTTGGTAATATTGAAGGGACAACTACTATTGACGAAAGTAATTACTATTGACCAAGGTAAATACTATTGACGAAGGTAATTACTATTGACCAAGGTAAATACTATTGACCAAGGTAAATACTATTGACGACGGTAATTACTATTGACGACGGTAATTACTATTGACGAAGAGACTCTTAGATGATGACATATGGCCCCCCATAAAATAACCAAACTTACCACAACGTCTCAATAATATAACATATTATACAGATGATACTATGACAATAATTTAAGAGATATGATGCAGCAATTACTGTAGCAATAATTGAGTATAGCTGAGTGACTTCTCACGTAAGCATCAATAATCAATACCGTGTGCTACTATGCAACCACGCGTATTACTGTACTTTTACTACCAAGTAGTTCAACAGTTTTAACGATTTTAACGGTAACACCTCAGCTGTTATTTTTATAGAAAGATAATTCTGTCGTTTTCTCAATCCGACAATAATTCCGTTGTGGGGTCCACCAATGATTGTGCCGTCGTACGAATATTCCCTGACAAAAAGAATATTCCCCGACCAAACGAATATTTTATAACAACTTGCTTACTTTGCAAAATTTATAAATATTACCCACAACTATAACATTATATCAAATTAACTTCATAATATTCAAAAATGATATTTATAGAAAATTCATCTTTATTTATAAAAGTTGGGGTCTTACATTAATATATTTGACCGTCGTGCAAATATGAACTGCTGAGGAATATCTTTGGCCTGTAGTGCAAAGATGAATTATTGATGAATATCTTTGGCCTGTAGTGCAAAGATGAATTGTTGATGAATATCTTTGGCCCGTAGTGTAAAGATGACATGTTGTTGAATATCTTTGGCCAGTAGTGTAAAGATGAACAGATGTTGAGATAAACATGACCAACTGGTGATACAAATGAATATCTTTGGCCGTAGTGCAAAGATGAAGTTTTTAGTATGATTATGAACAGGAAATGTGATTTGGTGTAACCATGATCTTTGATGTTTCAGGTAAAGATAGGTGATGAAAATTATCTTCGTCCTGGATGAGAAGGGGAATTTAGAACTACAGTTATGATTATGAGTTATTCATATGATTGTGAATCAGAATTGTTGATTGATGTTACAGGGATAAAACATTGTTGGTGGATTTTTAACATGGAAAAGATAATAGACTTTGTAGTCTATTTGACTCTTCTAATAGATTGCACATTCCGCTGCAACTATGGTTGAAATTTTTATCATCTACCATATGTTCTAAATCTCTGATTTATTACTGATGAAGACTATTGATAATTTATTTATATTTAGTCATGATATTCTTTACTGGGCTAGTTGTGCTCACCCTTCTGTTCACAATTCCTTTCAGGTAATAAGAGTGTAGCTGGGTCGAGCGGGGGTAACAGGGGAATAGAACGGTGGTCATCATTTAGGAGTTATATTTGGTGAATCATCTTGGGTGAAGCGAACCCAACGTTGGAAGGGTGTTTTGTCACTATCATACAAGATGTCTAATGACATACAACCTCATGTCATCATAAGACAGAGTTGTGCTCATCCACTTGCTGAGTATATTTATGAGCACTACCTATATAATCTTGGTGTTTGTTTGAAGTATAATTTTCAATTAGAGACAGTGGAGATAATGATATGTCAAGAGAAGACTCCCCATTGGGAAGAATATGATAGTAATCTTCTCGTTTTTCTTTTGGGTATATTGGGTCAACCAAGGATAATTCTGTGGCCATATGATATCTATCACAACCAAGAAGCATGACCTCCCATGTACGAAGGTTTCCTTGAGCACTTCCCAAAGATTCTAATTTCTAAAACAGTTTTTGACTATACCTTTATGTAAGGTGTCATTGTGAGGTGATGTCTACGGTTGGAACATGAGTCACATTTAGTATACATTTGTATCCAAACTCACAGCATATGTGTTGTTGTATTTTGCACAACAATTATTGTAATAAAGTTGTAATTATTTTCTGTACCATGTATTTGGCGACACATAATAGGTTGGATGGAATGGACCTATTTTGGGGTTGTCACATGAACTGTTGATGAATATATTTGGTATGTAGTGCAAATATGAACTGTTGAGAAATTTTTTTAGCCTGTAGTGCAAAGATGAATTGTTGATGAATATCTTTAGCATGTAGTGCAAAGATGATCTGTGGTTGAATATCTTTAGCCTGTAGTGCAAAGATGACCTGTTGATGAATATCTTTGACCTGTAGTGCAAAGATGGTCTGTTGATGAATATCTTTGGCCCGTAGTGCAAAGATGAAATTATTAGTATGATTATGAACAGGAACTGTGATTTGGTATAACCATGATCTTTGATGTTTCAGGTAAAGACAAGTGATGAAAATTATCTTTGTCCTAGTTGAGAAAAGGAATTTAGAACAACAATTACGATTATGAGTTATACATGTGATTGTGGACATGAATTGTTAATTGATGTTACAGGGATAAAACATTGTTGGTGGACTTTTAACATGGAGAAGATAATAGACTTTATAGTCTATTTGACTCTTCTAATGGATTGCACGTTCCACTGTAACTATGGTTGAAAATTTTTATCATCTACCATATGTTCTAAATCTCTGATTTATTACTGATGAAGGCTATTGATAATTTATTTATCTTTAGTCATGATATTCTTTACTGGGCTAGTTGTGCTCACCCTTCTGTTCACAATTCCTTTCAGGTAATAAGAGTGTAGCTGGGTCGAGCGGGGGTAACAGGGGAATAGAACGGTGGTCATTATTTAGTAGTTATATTTGGTGAATCATCTAGGGTGAAGCGAACCCAACGTTGGAAGGGTGTTTTTCCACTATCATACAAGATGTCTAATGACAACAACCTCGTGTCATCATAAGACAGGATTGTGCTCATCCACTTGCTGAGTATATCTACGAGCACTACCTATATAATCTTGGTGTTTGTTTGAAGTATAATTCACGATTAAAGACAGTGGAGATAATGATAAGTCAAGAGAAGACTCACCATTGGAAAGAATATGATAGTAATCTTCTCGTTTTTCTTTGGGGTATATTGGGTCAACCAAGGATAATTCTGTGGCCATATGATATCTATCACAACCTAGAAGCATGACCTCCCATGTACAAAGGTTTCCTTAAGCACTTCCCAAAGATTCTAATTTCTAAAACAGTTTTTGACTATACCTTTATGTAAGGTGTCATTGTGAGGTGATGTCCACGGTTGGGACATGAGTCACATTTGGTATATATTTGTATCCAAACTCACAGTATATGTGTTGTTGTATTTTACACGACAATTATTGTAATAAAGTTATAGTTATTTTCTGTACCATATATTTGGTGACTCAGAATAGGTTGGATGGAATGGACCTATTTTGGGGTCGTTACAACCGTGCTGAATAATAAAGTAGCAAAGGTTAGGGAACTTGCCTCGTACGTAGGTTAAACAATCACTGCTCACGTTCACCACAAGTCCTACATATATCATATATATTGATAATACACATTAGTTACACTAATATTAGTTTCATATAACTTCCTAACAATATCACATCTTTTCATGAACATCACTATTTAGCTTTATTACAACTGCTTAAGTGATCAAGTCATTGCACCACATACACATTAACAACTTGATAAAATATCATATTACATATCCAACATGTTATTATTAAGTTATACTAATACACAAAGGGTTGCACTTGCATTCGCGCATCCCGACGCCCTCCGATTGGCTCTAAATACACAATAGTCCTAAAGACGGCTATTTTGACTACTGTTACAGACATCAAATTAAAAAACTTAAAGCATGAAAATTGTAGGTCTATTCGTCCTCGTTCCGAATCATCTTGAATCAACTCAATCGGAGTTCGTATGAGAAAGTTATGGCCATTTTACTACAGGAGGTCAAAACTGCCCAACTTAAATAATTTTTCCAGCGCCGGGACGCGAGTACCAGCGTCGGGGAGCGAGTTTCAGCGCCGGGGCGCGAGTTTCAGCGCTGGGGCGCGAGCTACTGGCCCATTCTTGGCGCTGGGGCGCGAACTTTGGCGCTGGGGTGCGAAATTTGGCGCTGGGGCGCCGAAACTCAGAGAACCCAACGACGAAGAATAGAACAACTAAATTTTGTACTAAATGATACTACTAACATCTAAATTTACATGAACAACTAACATAATTTACCCATAATCATAACCAATTATTCATATACTAATTAACAATGACTAAACCAAGATTTTAGAAAACTTAAATTTTGAAAACACGGTTTAAAAAAAAAACTAAACCTCCATAGTTGATAACACAGTAAACTCTGTGAATTCATTAATAGATCAAAATACTCTATTCAACCTACGTTCCGTTCGTATCTCAATGAAATACCATCAACAAAAATCAATTTACTGTTTCATAACCAAATTGGCTATTAAAATTGGTACTTACATGATTACATATTGAAACATACCAAGAATACATATACTGACAAATTTTCTTCCTACTGTAAACGAAATTTGCATACGATAATTGTTTAAACACCATATCTAATCACTATAAACATGTACAACTCCCATAACTTAGTTACATAACAACAATTCGGAAGAAAAACTAGAACTCACAGAGCATAGAAGAAATAGAATTCACAGAGTATAACAAAGCTTCACCGAAATACTCGTAAATAATATCAAAGTGGTAGAACATACCTTCAATTAGCTTATACAATTTTTGTTAGTTGAAGACCAATCTCCCTCAATCTCTCAAACTCTTTTCTCAATTCTCTCTGCTATTCTCTGAACTCTCTCAAAACCCAGCAACTAGTGTGCGTAAAAAAAACAAAACTGATATGGCCTTAATAGCCATCATCAGTTACCCAAAATAACGTATACATTATATTTATTATTTATTTCATTTTATTTATTTTATAAATTAAAAAATATCAAAAGCCATAAGGCTTGTTTGGCAAACCATTTAAATTTTAAAGAATTTATATCCTTAAGCATTGTTTGGGTAAAACTAGATTAAAACTACTTTAATTTATTTTAATAACTCTTATAACATAGTTATTTGTCACACTTTATTTAATAATAATTTATTAAATCAATTACTTAATCACATAACTCAGTCCACATAACACATTAATTATTTAACAAATAAATAATTAACTAATCACATTAATTATTTAACAAATAAATAATTAACTAAATTAGCTCAATCAAATTGAACAATTATATAATAAATACATCCAATAAATATTTATATAAATCAATAAGTATTTATAACTTACATTTAAAAAAAATCTGGAATGTTACATAACCTGCCCGTGATATGGCAACAAATATAAATCTTTGGTGTGATATACCCCAGTGGTTTATCTGACGACCAACTCGAAATCTCCAAAGACCACTAACCATTTTATACCCATCGAATGGGCCAATTTAAATCCCATTATGTAGCTTTTATACTCGGCTGTGTTATTAGTGTTAACAAACTTTAGCCTAGTAGCCATGGGATATTGTTCTTTAGTGATGAATATAAGAATTGCACCTGCTCCTGCACCGTCCATGTTCACAGCACCATCAAAATACAGTTTCCAAAATTGGCATATATCTTCCTAAGGGTCTTGATGAACTATCATTACCCCCTCATCAAGGAAATAAGTTTCCAACGGTTCGAAGTCCCCTGATGGTGCTTCGGCCAGTTGATGCGCAATTCCTTGACCTTTGATGGCTTTTTGTGTAACATAGATGATGTCGAATTGTTGAAGGATTAGCTGCCACATGGATAATTAACAATTTAACATGGGCTTGCTAAAAATGTACTTCAATGGATCCATGCGGGATATGAGATGGGTTGTGTGACCAAGTAGATAATGTTGTAACCTCATGGCAACCCATGCTAAAGCACAACATACCTTTTCAATTAAAGTGTTCTTCTGCTCACAGCTGCTGAACCTTTCACTTAGGTAATAGATGGCTCTTTCCTTAGCTTTGTCATCTTTTTGCCCTAGTATATAGCCCATGGCATCAACATTGACTAATATGTATATAAAAAGTGAAACTTTATCCCTTGCAGGCACCAAAATAAGAGCTTTAATAAACTGTTTCTTGATGGCGAGGAAGGCTTTTTAACAGTCTTTATTCCACTTCCCAGAGGAGTTTTTCCTTAATAGCTTGAAGATGGGCTCACAATTTATTGTAAGCTGAGAGATGAATCTGCTTATGAAATTGATTCTCTGTAGTAATCCTCATATCTCCTTCTCTGTCTGAGGTACATGCATCTCTGTAATGGCTTTAATCTTGGTGGGATCTAGCTCAATGCCTCTATTGCTCACTAGAAAGACCAACAATTTATCGGATTTAACTCCAAAATCACACTTGGACGGGTTCAGCTTCAAGTGTTATTTGCAGAGCCAGTTGAAAAGTTTACTAAGATGGTCAGTGGGGTCATCTTCCTTTTTGGATTTCAAAATGATATCATCCGTATAAACCTCTAGTTCTTTGTGCATCATGTTATGGAATAGAGACATCATGGCTCTTTAATATATGGCACCAGTATTGGTAAGGTCGAAAGCTAGCCACCGATAGCAAAAGGTTCCCCAAGGGATGACAAAGGTAATTTTGTCCCTATCTTCTTCAGCAACCATGCCTTGATGGTATCCAGCAAAATGGTCAAAGTGAGTACATGTCATATTGGGCTTTGTTATCTACCAGAATGCGGATGAAAGGTATTGGGAAGTCATCTTTGAGACTAGCCTCGTTCAGGTCCCTATAATCCACATATACTCGTACCTTCCCTTCGGGCTTAGACACATGAACCATATTGGACAACCATTAAGTGTAAGGTTATACTATTATAATGCCTGCTTTGAATTACCTGACAATTTCTTCTTTGACTTTCAGACTCCACTCAAGCTTTAGTCTCTTGATTTTCTGTTTAATTGGTTTGAACCCCTCTTTGATGGGTAGTCAATGAATGACAATATCAGTGGATAATCCGATTATGTCTTCATGCGACCATGCAGACACATCCTGGTTAAAAGTTTAATCAAGTCTTTCTTTTGGCTTGGGGTAAGGTCATTCCCAATTTATAGTTCTTTGGGATTTTCTGAGTTTTTGATATTGACAGTGGTGGTTTGTTCGAGGTTTGGTTTGGGTTTGTCTTCATCCCATCCTTTGATCTCTTCAGTCATCTCAGTGTCATCCATCTCCTCTTGATCAATCCCTATCAGGTTAAAGTCCAGTTCTACATCAAAGTTATAGTCACTGCGCTGATTTGGCAATTCATCAGTAAGATTAAACAAACCCAACTTTGGAGTCTTGAAAATAAAATGCTTTTACTCAATATATACAACTGTTTGACAATACAAAGCATCAGTAAAAAGCATGACAAAAGTAAACTGCTAGCACTATGCAACAAAAGTAAGCAGTTTGATAATATCTACACTTCAAGGCTTTCAAAATTAGGGGAGGTCACTACTATGATGAAGGGATTAATGTCATCCACTTCCTTGATGATGGCTAGAACTTCTACCTAATCAACTTTCTTGCCAATGACAGCCTCACCCTCAGTAGGTGGTAGGTAGAACATCTTTGCAAATTGACTTTGACCTTCTTGTAGAAATCGCTCATTTTGTATCTTTTCTTCTTTTGTGGGAAGGGGCGCTTCATTTTCACCACCAACTGCATTGACCTTTGGCATCAACAAATTGGACACTACCGAATCTTGCATTAGTGAGATCCGGTAACAAGATGGTTGATAGATGAATCGACATATGTTTATACGGGTTTTTGTTTTGATCCAGAGCAGTAGCCTAATTCAACTTTCCCTACCTGTCTAGGTATCTAAATTGGATTCTTGATTCCTTGTTGATTCTTTCCCAGCCCGACCTGGCCATAAGCCCAAGAACATCATCTCTTGACTAACATTCATTACTTCGGGTGAGATTCTTGATTTTAAGGATGGCGCCCCGATAAGTCGATATTGAGTGTTGCTCACTTCGAATTCTTGAAAGATAGCAGGCTCAACTCCTTCATTGAGACTAATCAGAGGCATATCCCTTTGTACAGAGATTGGATATTCTGGTTTGACATTAACAGTCACCAGATTACCATTGATGATGTATTTCAACTGCTGATGGAGTGTGGATAGGACGGCTCCCGCTATATGAATCCATGGTCTTCTAAATAGTAAATTATATCCAGTGGTAATGTTTAACACTTGGAATAAAATGTGGAATGTATGTAGGCCAATTTCCATAAGAAGTTCTATTCTCCCACAGTATCCCGGTTAGAACCATCAAAGGTTCTTGTGATGACATGACTGTTCTGGATTCTGTTTGGGTTAATTTTCATCCTTTCCAAGGTATCATAAAAGCATATGTTCAAGGATGATCCTCCATCTATCAATAAACCCCCTATCACATATTTGGAGGATATCACTGCTATATGCAATGACTTATAGTGACCAGTTCTTTCTGTTGGTATGTCATCATCAATGAAAGATATCACATTACTGTTAAGAATATGATCTATCAAGTGCTAAAATTTTTCAGTGTCCACCGTTCTTAGCAGGTTTGCTTCTTCCAGTACTTGCACCAGAATTTTACAATGTTCTAAGGATAAGATTAAATCCATAATGGAGATCTGCCTGGGCGCTTCTTTTAAACGTTTCATCACTTTTACTTCATTATGTCCAATTTTGCTGAGGAATTATGCAACCTTCTCCTCGGGTACTTTGCCCGGGGTTTTGATAATGGGCTTTATCACACGCTGTTGTAAAAATAGAGGATTGTCCTTTGGTAGGACATCAGTACAATCTAATATTGATCTCGCACTTTCCCCATAGTTTCATAGAACTTTTTTCAAACTGATAATGGGATATTGGGGAAGATATAGCAACATCAGTGGTTCTGGTGAAGGTATCTTCACAGGATTCTTTCCTCTTTTATCCTTCATTACTTGAATTACTAAAGGTGTTGTATGAATGTGTCTTTCAGAGGAAATGCCTGTTACAGCTTCCCTCCATCTCTGTGTACTGGGAGGAAATATCTCATCTTCTTTATACCCGATATTGTCACTGGTTATCATTTTTAAATCACCATTATCAATTAGATTTTGGATTAGGTGACGAAGTGCCCAACAACCTTTTGTGTCATGACCATGAGTGTTGGAGTGGTATTGGCATATCTTAGTAGCATCAAACCTCATTGATCGGGGGTCCATTGGGAGTAACAGTTATGTAATCTTTCCCTCATTGATCAAGATCTATAAAATTTCCTCCATTGGTTATCCTAAATGAGTGAATTTCCTTTTAGCAGCAAACGCTCTACGAGCTTAGAATCTCTCTTCCCTTGCAACTTTATATGACCGTGTTTCATGCTCTTGGAATCTATAATGATCCATCATTGCAATTAGGAGGATTATAGGTGGAGAAAAGTTTGTTATCTTCTGGCTGATCTGGTTTATCAACTGTGTGGTTACTTGATGTTGATATACCATCAATTCTACCAATTGATCAATCTACTCTTTGATGGATTTTAGCTCCCGCTCTATTGAAGGTGTCCTTATGAATAACCTATCTTTGCGAGGTTAGTTGACGATTCTCTAATGTATATAAGGTATTTGGAACCTTTTTCACTCCCCATGCTGATCATGTTTACTCTTTCCTCATTGTGTTAAGGCAGAGGATTATCTTGGACATGAGGCTATTCTCATCTTGTCACCACAATCTCACCATTATCTATCATATCTTGGATCTTATGTTTCAAACACCAATACTCTTTTGTAACATGGCCCGGGGAACCAGAATGATAAGCACACTTTTTGCTTGGGTCAAAAATTTTCCCATTTGGATTTGCAGGTAGAAGGAGCTGAGTGATCTTCTTTTGGTTAGTCAGAAGCTTCAATATTTTTTCCAGTGAATGCCCTAATGGTGTAAAAGTTCTTCTGTGTTTAACATCTCCTACTTTCTGAAATGGAGGATTTGAAGGCTTTACAAATGTTTGGAATGAGGAGTAATTATTCTACTTTTGTATGGGCGGGTTCTGATTGCCTCGTCGAGTTTGACCCTGGAGTATCAAGGATATATTTTCTTCCTTTTTCTTATGGGTCCTCCTAAGGTTAGCCCCATAATTTCCAGTCTGGATGTGCTCAACCCCATTTCAGCCATTTCTCCATGTTTAATCATCTCTGATAATGGTTTTTCTATTGAAGCTAGGACCCTTTCATAATATGGAGCTTCCTGTATATCGACAAATATCATCACCATTTCATTTTTTGTCATGGGAGGAATGACTTATGCTGCCTTACGTCTCCATCTTTGGGCATATTCCCGTAAAGACTCAATATTCTGCTTTTTAACTTTGGTTACTTGATATCTATCAGGTGCCATTTGTGACTAGAAATTGTATTGATTTAGGAAGGCAGTAGTAAACTCTTCTCAACTATAGATTTCGGAGTTGTCAAGTCGAGCATACTATGCTCTGGCTTCCCGAATTAGACTTTTCTAGAATAGATGCATTCTCAGCTTCTCGTCCTCTATATAGGATCCGAGTTCTCTAATATATACTATTGGATGGGTATATAGATCTCCTAACCCATTGTACTTTCCAAAATCTGGGACTTAGAATTTATCTGGATAACGAGTCCCTGGAAAGATGCAAAGCTCTGAGTAGTTGACACTCCTATATGTTCCAGTCCCTTTGATTGACCAGATAGTTTCTTCCATTTCCTGGACTTTCTTTCTAATGTCACCAGTTTCCCGATCTTCCCTGAGATTTGTGATTTTAGGGGCTTTGTTGGTTCCTTAACTGGAGTGAGGTTCTGGTATTTGTATTTCCACCCTCTTGTTAGTACATTGACTGCCACCTTGTGTGGAGGACTCTGTTTGGGTGGGTATTTGTTGACCCAGAGTATTTTTACTCTGTACTTTCAGTAGGATAGCAAACTATGTTATCTTATTTCTAATTCCCTCGAACTCCTCTCAAGATACAAGGGTGGGTTCAGGTGGGGTACTTGTAGCCATGTCTGATGATAGTCTTTGTGCCTTCTTAGACTTTGATCTAGTAGTAAGATCAATCTTGCCTACTAAAAGGGGTATGTAGTTTAGTCCTGATAAACACTAACAGTATGCATGATATTTAAATTTGATATTTGTTAGGAATTAATATTTAATATTTGAAAGGAATTGATATTCATTGAAAAAGGAAATGCATGAAGAGTCTTCCATTCGCGTTTGGTTTATCAGAGACTGACCTCTCTTAGGTTTACTCTCACAAGCTTTTCGGCATGAGGGTTCCTAGATCATCGTAATCTACTAGATAGGAAGTTAGTTTGATCATTCAATTTGGAGCGGATCTTAGTGGCACCTTTCTTGAGCCTCACGAGATTATGCTCCTCTTGAGTCCAGTAATCAGCCACCGACGGGTTAGCCTCCCAATTAGCGCTTGTTTTTGAGTCTTTCAGCCTGACTACTCCCTGTGTTATCCTGGATCGGTTGGGCTATCTGCGGCATGTTGTTTGTTTATAGCACATAACTAACATCGTTGTATTGCATGCCCGTTCACTTGCATGTTTGAGAATGAAGTTGACTTACTATCTTCAATTAGTAACTTAAGACCACCACCCTCTCTACAATCCCCAAATTTGACACGTGTAGATTCCTTGAACAACTCACACTCTTCCTTATCAGTCGAGATTGGGATTTCCTTGAACACTTTCACCTTCACTACCTGATCGAACACTTTCATTATCAGTTCTCTGTTAGGCAGGTCAATCAGTGTTCATCCAGTCGCAAGGAATGGCTGTCCCAAGATGATAGGGATGTTCTTATCTTCTTCAAAATCTAGCACCACGAAATCAGCTGGAAAGATCAAAGAGTCAACCTTTACCAACACATCTTCTACTATCCCTAGTGGATATGTAATTGATCTATCTATGAGTTGTAGACTGATGTTTGTTGGCTTTGCCTCCTTCAATACCAGCTTCCGGTAAATGGATAGTGGCATAAGATTTATACTCGCTCCTAGATCACATAGAGCTCTCCCCACATCTTAATTGCCAATCGCATAAGGAATTGTGAAGCTTCCAAGATCTTTCAATTTTGGAGGAAGCTTTTTCTGCAGTATTACACTACATTCTTCAGTTAATGCCACTGTTTCGAAGTCCTTGAGCTTGCGTTTCTTTGAAAGTATTTCTTTCATGAATTTGACATAATGTGGCATCTGCTTAAGTGCTTCGATAATGGAATATTGATGTGCAATTGTTTGAATATATCCATAAACCTTGAAAACTGGTCCTTTAAGTTTTGACTTTCTAGCCTTTGAGGAAAAGGTACAGGTGGTGTAAATTTATTCTAATTGTCTTCCTTTGGCTTTTCCACCACTTTCTCCTTAGATTTCATGTCTAATTCATTCCCTTAATTCTCACAATCATCATTTGTGCTTGCTTTCCTATCCAAGTTAGAACCCAATTCCTTACCACTACTAAGTGTAATAGCATTACACTACTCGTGATTTCCCTTTGGATTCTTTTCTGTATCACTCGGCAACGTCCCTTGAGGCCTGTTGTTTAAAGCCAATGCAAGTTGTCCCATCTGATTCTCTAAGTTCTTAATCGCGGCCGCTTGCATTTTCATGGTTGCCTCATTGCCTGCTATGTATTTCAACAGTAGCTCTTCCAAATCTGACTTTTTCTCATGTTGTGGAGCTGCCTGTTGATTCTGATTTTGTAACCCTAGGGGATAGGATGGTCCTGGAGCCTGCTGATTTTGATTGTTACTCCACGAAAAGTTGGAATGGTTCTTATTCCCCGGGTTATAGGCATTTTGTTACATGTTCTGCGAAACCCTATTGTAGCTGCCCACAAACTGTACTGATGCTGGGTTGATGGAATACTGTTTTGTAGACATGATCTGATCTTGATTCAATTTCAAGATCAAAAACCTTACAACATACTAGAAGTCTATAACTTAAAACACAACAAATAATTAACAGGTGAAGATCTATGAGCCCTGACATTTGCTTGTCAGACAACTTTTTAGGGTTCATGATCACTTTTGAAAACCCCATTTTCGTTCATCTAGATGTTATGGATCTAGGATCTAACAACCCAGATCACTAAATGACACCCTCTAACATAACTTTAAACAACAAACAACATAGATCACAAGATTTTTATAAAGCTAAGGTTTATACCATTATACTTTGATTTCTTTTGATTCTGATCCTTGATTTGATATTAGAGAACTAAGAGGCTAACTTGGCTTTGTTTCTCACTCTCTCCCACTCTCCATTTTGAAATATAGAGAGAGAATAGGCTTAGACAAGTTTGCTAAGTAAAGTAAGAGATTTTTCTTACTTTTTGACTTTTAAATCTTGGGTTCAATGAATTTTGCTGGAATGAATGGCTGGTTGCTGAGATATAAGTCACATGGGTTAGCTACATTAGGCCACCCACTAAAGTTTTGGTTAGACTCGCAAGTTTCCTATTAAAGAATGCTAAAAGGGAAATTTGGTCATTTATCTTATCATTTTAATGGCAAATTGGTAACTTGACCAACCCTTAGGGTTTGACCCATAGGGCTTAACCCTAAGGTTTTGAAAAATTTTATTTCTAGGATTTCTGATTAGGGTTTTAAAAATAGAAATTTAAGCTTTCTAATTCATATTTAGGATTTCCTAATTAGATTAGGGTTTTTTAATTACTTAAACGTGAACATTAGGATTAAGGATTCCTAATTTAGCAATTAGGGTTCCTAATTTAGCAATTAGGGTTTTTAATTGAACATTAGGGTTTCTAATTAATCATTAGGGGTTCCCTAATTAGGTTATAATTAATAACACTTAAGCCTTATACTTAGCCTTTGAATTCCCCAATTAGGGTTTTAATATTCTGAATTAGGGTTTCTAGAATCGGTATTAGGGTTTCTTATTAATCGCTAAGGTTTTCTAACTGAACGTCGATATTCTTAATATTTGGTTGCAGTTTGCCACTAATATAGGCCATCTGATCAACCCTTAACCCTTAACCACGTTCTGTATACATATATGACCATACACACAAAACATGTACACTTATACACTTAACCCTGTAAGCCTTCACCAAAAATTTTTAAATCCATAAAATTCAATTACAAAAATGTCAAATCCATACACTTATTTTCTGTCTAGATTTAATATTTAACCTCTATTCAATCTTCTAAGATTTTAATAAATTGTCTAAATTTTCGGGTCATCACATTCACCCCTTCTTCGAAAAATTTCATCCACAAAATTTACCTTACACCTTATACCTTGCATACACAGCATCGCATGCTACCCAAAACATCTCTCACAAGAGTTAAATTATTCAAATCATGCTGAGGAGTCATATAGACTACGAACTTTCTTTTTCGAAAAGGTTATATGGAAATTCATCCGCAAACCGTCATAACTTACAAAGACAAAGGGTGATTAGCCCGGTATGCCCTGTACTGGCCAAGTACTGCTGGTCGGAACAATTTTTCCCCGTTCCTCTTATCCGACTTAGGTACACAAAATTTTTTACCTCAGTCTTTATCGAAATCCGCACCAAAAAAAATTGGTTCGGGAAAGTTTTCAAAGATCTCTTAGAATTTTATAAACGTTGGTCTAACTAAATCAAATAGCATAGACTCATATCAATAATTCAATTCAATCAAAATATTTAGGTATAGCAAAACCCCGTTGGCAAATTAAAATTTTAAAATTAGTTTGAAAATGACGTCATGATGTCGTACAATATTAACAGCTTGTTTGAGGATGCCGTTATCGAGTGACTTTGTCATAACACATCATACAATAGTGGAATAACGATTTTAGATCAAATTCAACACTAAGTATTCCGGTATTTACAACTCCATCAACTTGTTATCATCTCTGCACTAGGTTACATGGTACATAAGTGATAAATAAAAATATATTTTGATATTTTAAATCATTATCGTCTAGCTGAAACAAGTAGCATAGACTATACTTTAAACCGTTCAAAAATCGTTGCAATTCAGTTTTATCATCTCAACAGGTAACGATGTGTCGGTGGCCCGAAGTCCACACATACACAATGGTCACCAGAAGTTGAGAATAAAAATTCATTTCCAAAAGGCACATAATACGTATTTAGCTTGATGTCAAAAATTTCGAAGTCTAGCTAGCATTGCTAAGAGATTTGGAAAACCTATGTCTCCACTAATAATCAATTGCTTAATAATGCTATCTATTCCTATTATCCTCAATACTCTTTTCACACATATCTACCCAGTTCGTCAAACTTACCACACTTATGAGTTCAGGAACTTTCCACAATCATATGAGTTTAAGAACTTGTCCTAGTCAGACCTTTGGCGTCCATTCGCTGAGGGGTTCAAAAATATTTCATATAATTATGAGTCACAAACCTACCATAAGTATGAGTTTTATGAACTCGCACTTAACCTTATATTCTCTAACTATACCCTACCTATCTGTTATACACCTGAGAAAAGAATCACCTTCTCAACAGGTATATAGCAAATAGCGCGACACAGATATTTCAATGATTATCAATACCAGAAACTAAGTGGTTTTTACACTAAGTGCAATTCCTCGCCAATAACAAGGAATCATACAACTCATCTACTAACTTGAGTCCTTAATTGAAATCCCCACCTAATCCTACCTCCCTTCTCAATATAAATTTTATTTAATCCGTATTCATAATCCTTTCCTGAATTCGTATCAATTCATAGTACAACTGACACACAACATTCTTGTCGCAAACTTTTTAATCACTAGATTGATTCTTATCACATACTATAACCTTATCAGATCACGGGGTGATTGTTGGTCAATTTCGCAACCGATAATCGCGTGTAAGCATATGCGGTCCACAAGTAATAAATGATAAGTTAAGTGTCGTACCCACGAGGATGAAGTCTTAAGTGATAATCAAATACTAAGGTAAAGCCTATACTTTCTTATCTAAGCAGTGATAAAAGGTGGTGTGTTAAGCTATTTGATTAAAAGAGAAGAAATTAGAGAATTAGTTGTACTAGGAAGTCAAGATAGGATTACAATTCCCCTAATGCATCGCCTAACCTCCTAAGTCTCCATAATACAAACGAATCAAGGAATGGCCAACCGAGAATAAGAATTATACAAAAGCTTCTGTCGAAGGCCTAATGCACATCCCTAGCTAGATAAATCACAATATGTCTTTTGCTGAAAGAAACTAGACTAGGGTCATTAAGCTTAGTCTCAAGGTTACACAAGGCAAATAGAGATATGTCTATCCTATTGGTAGTTTATGCACACATTCCATAGGCATGGTCATAACAGGTGTTGTTGTATTTAAAGGTTAGATAATAACATCCATTTTTCAATCTCCATTAATATCAATACCAATTTCTCTATCAAGCAATTAGTCATTAAGCAAGAAATACAACAACCCATTCCAAAATGATTCATTATATAAAATAGGAGAAAAAGTTAATTAAGCTAAACAAAAGGTTACATTGCAATCCTAAAAATGGAATTAGTTCATATCCATGGAACTAATATACATTTTTAACACATTCAACATTCTCAGTAATACATAAATAAATGGGAGATTTGGAATAAGAGAACCCCTATTTGGAAATGTTCTGTCTCTAAATCTTCTCTTCTCTGTGTACCTCCTGAGCATTGTCAGATGCAATAACTCTTCCTCCTAGAAGGACAACTTCTTTCTCTTCTACGTAATTAATACTGTAATAAAAATCCTAGTCTAAGCTATATCTTTGTAATAATCTCACAGGTGGCTACTGTCGGATAAGTATATATGATCCCTTTTTTCTTTAGGTCATTAAAAGCTCTTTACTATCTGAACACCGGAGCTCGCGCTGCGGCATGAGCATTGAACTAACAAGTGGCGCTGCGGCACCACGTAGGCTTAAAAACACCAGAGGTCACGATGTGGTGCGACTCCACGAAGAGTCTTTGGCGCTGCGGCGCGAGGCAGACGTCAGCGCAAGACAGGAATTGGCGCCACGGCGTGAAGATCAGCAAGGAACTCAGCGCTGAGGCACGAGTTTCCAATAGCTCTCCTTTTGGCCCAGCGCTGGGGCGCCAAGAATAGCGTTGCGGTGCGGGATCCTAGTTATCCTTGGCGCTGCGGTGCCAGTACAATAAAATAATTCCCATTATGCCCCTGAAAGCTCGAAAAGATCTGCAAAGCCCTACATCATAGAGATTAAATATCAAAATAATATATATATATATATATATATATATATATATATATAAAAATGCTAACTAAATAACTAAAAACAGGCAACATCTTAAGCCACAAAAGATCTAATTCGTAGGTATAAATCCCACTCATCAGTGATCTCATCTTATATATTATGATTCACTTTTATCTCTTGATCGTTTTGTTTTACGATCTCCTATCCCTGTACTTTTAGTCTTTTAGACTCTATCTATTCACCACTACTATTCAACTTTATTATCAGAGTTAGGGAACTCCGTGTCTTTTATAACCCGCCGAGATTCATCTTTGAATCTTACCGACACACTAACTCTATTTGAGTTAGTACTTATCCTAATCACTGCGACTATTAGTCTCAGGTAACCCTACCTAAGGTTCATAACCTACAGCTTTGATACCAACTGTGAAAGGCCAAAATTCGAGTCCCAAATCACCGCGAATCTAGTACAATCATTCTATAATTATTGCAAAAGATATAAACATAAATTGTTTATACATTAAACATTACACATTATCCCCAAGGTCGAAAACCTTCACATAATACCTGAATCAATATCCTATCTAACATACAATGTTATTATCATACATAACTGTTACAATTTAGCTGCACATATAATCCCAAGTTGTACTTGTCTTTGTATTTTCCTGTATTCGACGTATTTGTCTTAATCTGCAATGTTTATCATGATATAGCAAGGGTGAACAACAAGTTTGCCCATCAAGTATAAGTTTATTTAAAGATATATCATGATTGAAAGAATTTGAATAATAGCTGGCTAACATTCAACAATATAATTGTGAACTAGAATGAACAAAAATTTTATAGCTGAACGAACACTGAACATGAACAAATATATCTGAACCGAATGGTAATGAAGGTGATCAACCTTTCATACCTGATGAACACATGTAATATGCACAGAGTGCGATTAAACAATTCATAGACATGGTAATCAGCAATGATTATCCATAAGCATATTTGAATGAACAACTCGAGGTCGAGTTAAAGAAAACTTGCATGTTCCATTGATTACCGTTACGCAACCTATTTTGCTTTATCTGAAGACCTAATATTAATAATACTGATTTCGAAGTTAGAATAATATCATCACAGTATAAAATAACCTAAACACATTACCACATAACCTTTCAGTCTATACAACACATAAGACCTAGTATCAAGTCAAACTATTGCAGTCTGAGTTGAGTTCAGTACTATTTCGACATCCCGACAGCCTAGTCGTATAATTATCGTGCCTAATTTCCATAAGACTCTATCTAAGCGCAACACAATTATTTTAGATAATTTATTTATCAGTCAAAATAATTTTCGAAGACTCATAATAATTTTTAAATAATTATTATTATTTATCAAGATTTTTCAATCATTAATATCATACTTATCTAATTTAAATACCACAATATTCCATTACCATTAATATTTATTTAATATCAAATATTAATGAAATAAATGTCATAATATTATAATATATTTATAATATCTCAAAGTATTTTTAATACTTTATTATTACCTTTAAATGATTTCAAAGTAATTAAAACCAGTATTAAATAATTGTCATTAATATTAAAATATTAATGTTTTTCATGACAAAATATCAAAAGTTATATTTTATAATTTAAAATATTTTTCTAAACCTTTAAATCATTTTTATATGATTTTTAAATCATTAATTCTATTTTTTCATAATTTATTTAATATATTTACTAAATAAATTAATTATCATTAATATTAATTAATTAATGAAATTCATCACAAAATATAAAAAGTTATTAAAATTAACTTAAAATATTTTCTTATACCATAATATAATTTTAAATGATTTTTCAAGTATTAAAATCATTAAAGAATTTATTTAATATTATAATTGAATAAATTAAATACCATTAATATCCAAAAATATTAAATATTAATGAAATATATTCAAAATTATTAAAAACCCATTTTTAGGCTTTAAAATAATTTTTAGGAATTTATTATGTATTTTTAATAATTAAAAACTAATTTTCTCTGATTATTTAATAAAAATATTAATTTTCAAAAATTAATTGTCGCTAAAGGGCCTTATAGCGACAGAACCGTGGCTATAGGTGTTCTTGGCAAAACCCAGAACTTCATAGTTAGTTAACAAGGTACCATGTTTGACCAGCATTTGATGTGACGCCCCCAAAATAGGTATACATCACTCATCCTGAGTCGTCAAATACATAGTACTGAATACAAATACAAACTTAATTATACAACATGAGCTGTGAGTTTTAAAACAAATATTGTCATCTAGACAGTATTCAAACTCAAAATAAGTCCTCATTACATTTATTGTCACACTATTTCACAAAATAGTGAGAACTACTAATGCTACCATCTGAACCGTCACTCCGTTCCCCGACTAGTCCCAGCTATATTCTCATTTCCTGAAGAGAACAATGAAAGAACAGGGTAAGCTCAATTAGCCCAGTAAGAAATATTATGACTAAGATAATGCATAATAAATTATCGTTAGCCTTCAACAGTGTTAAACTAATAAAATATAATAAACATTAAGTTTAGTTGCAGGGGAACAACAATCCATTAGAAGAGTCAAGTAGAGGATGATATCTACTATCTTCTATGATTTAAAAGGTTTATCAACAGTTTTATCGTTGAGACTCAGCTTAATAAATAATCAACATCATCGAATCATCCCTTCACTACGGCCAAGAATATTCATTAGTATCACAACCACAAATTATACATGCACTACGGGCTAAGGATATTCGTGTTTTCATTAATGGTCATGATCATGACAACAACTGTCCATCACTGCACTATGGGCCAATGAAGACTTTTACCACATCATTTGTAACATTACGGTCATGATTATACCAAATAATCCCTGATCATAATCATACCAAGTTCATCAATGCACTACGAGTCAATGATGACTTTCATAACAATATAAGCATGAAGATGATGACAATGATATAAGAATTCAATTAAAATAAAGCAAGGATAAATTTTTAAAGATTTATAATTTAATTTATCCAGAATTTAATAAATGTCCAAATTGTCAACATGATACTACTTTGTGGAGTAAAATTCAAGAATAATATTGTATCAAAAATTATTTGGACTGAAAAGAAATTAATTTTTGTCATGAATAGTACCCCGGGTGAATAGTAACTGAGTGAATAGTATCTCGTGAATAGTACTTTGGGAATAGTAACCCCGTGAATAGAACTCCGGCATGAAAAAGTTAAAACTTATCAAGAATACTCAGAATAATATTTTCATGAAAAGATACTGGATGAAGCGCAAATATCAATAATATTCTACTAATTTTATGGAGTATAGAAACCAAAATTTTAACAAAATGAGTGTAGAATTCGAAATCTGAAACGAAATAATATTACTTACATACTACAGAGTATGGAAGAAAATATTATTTCATATGAATACTGAACAAAAATAATATCCCTTACCTTGAAAAGAAGAGTATTCTAACTAGTATAACGGGAATATTCTTGAAGAAAACTTTCACTATTTTCTACACTCAAATCTTTCTAAAACTCGAAAGAAATACGCTCAATATTATAGAAGAAGAATTCTCTGATTCTGGTGTAATTTTCAATTCTAACTAAGTATCCTATTTATAGGAGAATGAAAAGGATACTATTTAGAATTTTCACGGACTGCACAATAGGAAAATGAATGAATGCATTACGGGCAGAGAAAAAAACTTAGGCGTTCGTTTTTTTTTTTCAAATTATAAATATAATATTCAATAAAATATAATATATTCTATTTTTCATACAAAATAAAACTTATTAATATATATATATATATATATATATATATATATATATATATATAAACATTATATTACCTACCCTATAAAATAACTCCCGTGAATCTGCCCATTTCACTAATTTCTTCCACACGTGGGCGCCACATGTGGCCCCTCCTTTATTATATTAAATAATTTTCTACCGATTATCTTAAAAAATGGGTAAATGGGGGTTCATAAAATAACCAAAATTTACAATAATAAATGCTTCATAAAAATTCCCTCAATATTTTTAACAATCTTTATTCATTATTATTATTATTCGTAATATTTAACAACCAGATTATTCCCATGAAAGAGGGGGCTTTCCAATAAGGATTTCTCCCTATTGGCGCGCAATTAGGTGACCAAACCTCTCCTCGATAGAACTTTCTAGACATCGTCAGTATTGCAAATAATAATATGAATAACTGTATCGTCTCAATTATTGATTTAATAATATATAAATTATTGACAATAATTGAATCAAATAACGTGAGATACTATACAGCAATTACTGTAGCAATAATTGAACAAAACTGAGTGACTTCTCACGTAAGCATCAATAATTAATATTGTATGCTACTATGCAACCACACGTATTACTGTACTTTTAACACCGGGTATTTCAACAGTTAACGGTAAAACTTTCGCCGTTATTTTTATTAAAAGATATTTTTGTCGTTTTCTCATTCCGATAATAATTTTGTTGTGGGGTCCACCAATGATTGTGTCGTCGTATGAGTAATCCCTGTTAAAACGAATATTCCCCTACCAATCGAATATAATATAACAACTTGCGTATTTTGTAAAATTTATAAATATTACCCACAACTATAACATTATAGCAAATTCACACCTTAATATTCAAAAATGATATTTATAGAAAAATTCATCTTTATTCATAAAAGTTGGGGTCTTACAAGCTCACCTTCTTATGAAATTTTGCCCTCGAAATTAGGGTACATACATGGTATGACGAAGAGGTGAGGATACCTTGATTTCATTTCGGATTCTAACTCCCAGGTCATTTCCTCAACATCGTGGTTTCTCCACAAAATTTTAACTTGAGGTATAACCTTGGAGCGCATAATATGTTCCTTCTTTTCCAAGATTTTAACAAGTACCTCTTCATACGTTAAATCTTCTGCTATCTTGTCTGGTTCAAACTCAATAATGTGGTTTGGGTCTTCCACATATTTACGTAACATTGATATGTGAAAAACGTTATGAACACGAGACATACTTGGCGGTAAAGAGAGTCTATAGGCCATAATTCCTACTCGGTTAAGGATTTCAAATGGGCTAATGAATCGAGAATTGAGCTTTCCTCTCTTTCAAAATCTCGTAACTCCCTTCCATGGAGCAACACGTAATAACACATGCTCTCCAACATTGAATTCCACGTCTTTACGATGAAGATCAGCATAACTCTTTTGTCGATCTTGTGAGGTCTTTATACGTTGCCGGATCATTTGAATATTTTCCGTAGTCATACGTACCATTTTCGGTCTCAACAACATTGCTTCACCCACCTCGTCCCAGCATACTGGAGAACGACACTTGCGTCCATACAACGCCTCAAATGGAGCCATGCCAATACTGCTTGATAACTGTTGTTGTAGCAGAATTCCACCAATGGTAAGAACTTGTCCCAACTTCCTTTGAATTCAAGGACACAGAGTCTTAATAGATCTTCAAGAGTTTGAATAGTCCTCTCCGACTGCCCGTCCATTTGAGGATGATATGCCGAACTAAATTATAAATCTGTGTCCATAGCTTTTTGCAAACTAACCCAAAATCGTGAAATGAATCTTGGGTCTCGATCGAAAACTATGGATATTGGCATACCATGCAGTTTTACAATCTCATTTTTGTACATACGAACAAGACGTTCAAGTGTAAAAGTATCTTGTATAGGTAAGAAATGAGCAGACTTGGTCAATCTATCAACAATGACCCAAATTGCATCTATACCTTGAGAAACCTTGGGAAGACCAGTAACAAAATTCATAGTAATGTGCTCCCACTTCCATTCTAGAATTTCAAGTGGTTGCAATGGACCTTTTGACACTTGACGCTCCGCCTTGACACGTTGACAAGTTAAACACCTTGAGATAAACTCCGTGATCTCTCAATTCATATTGCTCCACCAAAATGTATGTCGAAGATCAAGATATATTTTGGTACTCCCAGGATGGAATGCAAACAGTGTGTTATGCGCCTCCATCATTATTTTATACTTTAAATCAGAGTTGTTAAGAACACAAAGTCTAGAATTGACTCTAAGTATTCCTTCTTCATCGATTCTTGCTTTCGGAATAGCACCTTCTTGCACTTTCTTCTTCATACGTATCAGCTCCAGGTTTATAGCTTAAGCAACTTTAACTTTATCAATTAAGGTCAGTTCTACTCGTATATTAGCCATCATCACGTGGGTCCCTGGAGTCTTTATCTCTATCCCCATCCATTGTAAGCCATACAAAATGGGCCTTTGCGTTGACAATATCGCACTCGTACTCGCATATGATCTTCTACTCAATGTGTCAGCTACCACGTTCGCTTTTCTAAGATGGTATTGAATAGTATGATCATAATCTTTCAACAGTTCAAGCCAACGTCGTTGTTGCATGTTGAGTTCCTTTTGGGTGAAGAAATATTTGAGGCTTTTATGATCCGTATAGATCTCCACTTTCTCCCCATACAGGTAATGCCTCCAAATTTTAAGTACGAAGACAACAGCTGCCAACTCTAGATCATAAGTAGGATAATTCCTCTCATATTCTTTGAGTTGTTGAGAGACATAGGCTATGACTTTCCCATGTTGCATGAGGACACATCCTAACCCTTTGCCCGAAGCATTACTGTAGATGACAAATCCCTCCGAGCCAGAGGGTATTGTCAGAACAGGTGCTGAAATGAGTCTCCTTTTAAGTTCTTGAAAACTTTTCTCACATTCCTCGCTCCAACCGAATTTTATATCTTTTCGAGTCAGTTGAGTTAATGGAGTAGCAATTTGAGAAAACCCTTCTTTGAATCTCCGATAATAACCAGCTAAGCCGAGAAAGCTACGTACTTCGGTCACTGATTTAGGTTGCTCCCAGCTTTAAATTGCTTCAATCTTTGTCGGGTCAATAGATATTTCATGACTTGATACTATGTGACCAAGGAATGCTACTTCCTTAAGCCAGAACTCACATTTCTTCAACTTGGCATATAACTTGTTCTCACGAAGCTTCTGGAGTATCAGCCTCAAGTGTTGCTCATGATCTTCACGGCTTTTGGAGTAAATGAGGATGTCATCAATAAAGACGACAACAAAGTGATCTAAATATTCTTTGAATACTCGGTTCATCATATCCATGAAGGCAGCAGGAGTATTAGTCAATCCAAAGGACATGACTAGGAATTCGTAATGCCCGTACCGAGTTTTGAAAGCAGTCTTTGGAATGTTATCGATTTTAATCTTTAATTGGTGATATCTGAAACGAAGATCAATCTTTGAAAAGAATTTGGCACCTTGTAACTGGTTAAACAGGTCATTAATACGAGGCAACGGGTACCTATTTTTGACAGTTACATGGTTCAACTCCTGATAATCAATACAAAGTCGCATACTCCCATCTTTCTTCTTCACGAATAGAACAGGAGCACCCCAAGGAGACGTATTAGGACGAATGAAACCGATGTCTAACAATTCCTGCAGTTGGGTCTTTAACTCCTGAAGTTCAATAGGAGCCATTCGATATGGGGCTTTGGAGATGGGTTTTGTACCGGGTTCAAGGTTGATACAAAATTCAATTTCACGGTCTGGGGGTAGGCCAGGAAGTTCTTCAGGAAATACGTCAGGAAATTTATTAACAATAGAAATATCATTCAAAACTGACGTATTTTTGTTTAAATCCGTGACATGAGCTAGGAAAGCTTGACATCCATTTTTCAATAAACGAATAAATTTATGGCTTGAGATGACAGTGATTGATTTTAATGGTTTGGTTGCTTGAATTCGCATAATAGGTTGGTTAGGAATATAAAATCTAACAACCATACGAAAATAATCAATTTTTGCATGATTAGTAGTTAACCAATCAATCCCAAGAATTACGTCAAATGCAAGTATTTTCAATGAAATAAGATCGACAGATAATGTGAGGGTATCAATTTGAACCAAGCAAGACTTATAAACAGTGGATGTAATGAAGGTTTCTCCCAACGAAGTTTCCACATATAAGTCAAAGTTTAATTTCTCCGGAGTTAAATTTAAACGTTGAGCGCAAGTAAGAGAGATAAACGAATGGGTAGAACCGGTATCAAACAAGGTATATACTTTACTAAAGTTTATGATAAGCTTACCCGTGATGACCTCGTTCAGGTTCTTTGCTTTTTGGGAGGTCATAATAAACGCTCTCCCTTGAACTACTGGTTTTGACTTATCTGGGATGGCATTTGGTGTCACCGTTCCAACTTGACTTGGCTTCCCTGCACGATAAAATCGAGCTAGGTGACCTTCTCTTCCATAATTGTAACACATTTTGGACTGCTGGGCATAGTTTGAACTAATGTGTCCCTCCCCTCCGCATTTGAAACATATGATAGGTGGTCGTTCTCCTTCCTTAACAACGGGTGCTGGTGCTGACGTCTTTCCATCATCGTTGAATCTCCTCTTCTTGGAATGTCCACTTTTATTATCTTGGTCATGATTACCACCGAAGTGGTTACCATTTCTAGCATGTTGATTCCCACCACGTTTGTTGTCACTGCTTTGATGACTGCTACCATTGGTATTATCATTTTGCCAGCAGCTCTCTCTTGGTTGGGTTAACTCGTTATCGTGCTCCAATAACTGAGCCCTATTTACAATATCTAAATACAAACATAGTTTGTGAGAAATTAAGTATTGACGTATCTCGGGTTTCAAACCTCTTAGAAACACCTGCGTTTTTCTCTCCTCATTAACAACCAAGTGGGACGCAAACCGGGACAACTCGGTAAACTTAGCTTCGTACTGTGACACGATCATATTGTTCTGCTCTAGCTTGATGAACTCCTCTTTCATGTGACGAATACTTTCGGGAAAGTACTTGTCGTTGAATAGTTCTTGGAACTTCTCTCAAGACATCTTCAGTTCGGCAGGTTGAGTACGCTTTACCGATTCCCACCAGTAATCTGCCTCTCCTCGCAACATAAAGGTGACAAAGAGAACCTTTTGCTTCTCGGAGCATCCCAAGACATCAAATATCTTGGTGATCTGCTTTATCCACGTCTCCGCCTTAAGTGGTTTTGGCTCTCCAATAAACTCCGGTGGTCCCAGCTCCTTGAACTGTTTAGCGGTGACCGTCCGAGAGTTACCAGTGTTTCCACCTGTATTTTGAACAGGAGTTGCTCTCGCCTGATGTTGCATGAATTACATAAAGCCTATGAACATCTCATCGTTCATCATTTGGTCAGTGTTATTATTTTCCTGAGGATTATTGCCTTCCTGATGCACATTATCCTGGGTATTGATCGTTGGTGATTCAACGGTCTCATGTGCTACATTGTTATTCTCAACATTCTCGTATGTCATTTTCAAATACTGCCACAAAACAAGGGTTAATTGACATGCAACATATTATCCCTATACTCTGACCGACCAATTAAATACCAAATAAACTTAGGTAGGTTATACTAGCGAAGGAATTTCCCGTCTCTCCCCTCCAAGGTCTTGTATCACATCTCAGCCAGGGATCATGTCCCTAAGCTTTGATACCAACTGTGACGCCCCCAAAATAGGTATACATCACCCATCCTGAGTCGCCAAATACATGGTACTGAATACAACTACAAACTTAATTATACAACATGAGCTGTGAGTTTTAATACAAATATTTTCATCTAGAAAGTATTCAAACTCAAAATAAGTCCTCATTACATTTATTGTCACACTATTTCACAGAATAATGAAGACTACTAATGCTACCATCTGAACCGTCACTCCGTTCCCTGACTAGTCTTAGCTATATTCTCATTTTCTAAAGAGAACAATGAAAGAAAAGGGTGAGCTCAACTAGCCCAATAAGAAATATTATGACTAAGATAATGCATAATAAATTATCGTTAGCCTTCAACAGTGTTAAACTGATAAAATATAATAAACATCAAGTTTAACTGCAGTGGAACATTAATCCATTAGAAGAGTCAAGTAGAGCATGACATCTACTATCTTCTATGATTTAAAAGGTTTATCAACAGTTTTATCGCTGAGAGTCAGCTTAATAAATAATCCACATCATCGAATCATTCCTGCACTATGGCCAAGGATATTCATTAGTTTCACAACCACAAATTATTCATGCACTACGGGCCAAGGATATTCATGTTTTCATCAATAGTCAAGATCATGCTAACCATTGTCCATCACTGCACTACGGGCCAATGAGGACTTTTACCACATTATTTGTAACATTATGCTCATGATTATATCGAATAATCCCTGGTCATAATCATACCAAGTTCATCTATGCACTACGGGCCAAAGATGACTTTCATAACAATATAAGTATGAGGATGATGACAATGATATAAGAATTCAATTAAAATAAAGCAAAGGATAAATTTTTAAAGATTTATAATTTAATTTATCTAGAATTCAATAATGTCTAAATTGTCAACATGATACTGCTTTGTGGAGTAAAATTCAAGAATAATATTGTATCAAAAATGATTTGGACTGAAAAGAAATTAATTTTTGTCATGAATAGTACTTGGGTGAATAGTAACCTAGTGAATAGTACCCCATGAATAGTACTTCGGGAATAGTAACCCCGTGAATAGAACTCCGACATGAAAAAGTTAAAATTTATCAAGAATGCTCAGAATAATATTTCTATGAAAAGATACTGGATGAAGCGCAAATATCAAGGATATTCTACTAATTTCATGGAGTATAGAAACCAAAATTTTAACAAAATGAATGTAGAATTCGAAATCTGAAACAAAATAATTTTACTTACATACTACAGAATATGGAAGAAAATATTATTTCATATGAATACTGAACAAAAATAATATCCCTTACCTTGAAAAGAAAAGTATTCCAACTGGTATAGCAGGGATATTCTTGAAGAAAGCTTTCATTATTTTCTACACCCAAAGCTTTCTAAAACTCGAAAGAAATACGCTCAATATTATAGAAGAAGAATTCTCTGATTCTGGTGTGATTTTCAATTCTAACCAAACATCTTATTTATAGGAGAATGAAAAGGATACTATTTAGAATTTTCACGGACTGCACAGTAGGAAAACAGACGAATGCATCATGGGTAGAGAAAAAAACTTAGGCGTCCGTTTTTTTTTCAAATTATAAATATAATATATTCTATTTTTCATAAAAAAAACAAAACTTATAATGTGACGCCCCCAAAATAGGTATACAACACCCATTCTGAGTCGCCAAATACATGGTACAAAAAGAAAACTACAACTTCAATAATATAATTGTCGTGCAAAATAAGACAACACATACTGTGAGTTTAAATACAAATACTGTCTTCTAGACAATATCCACACTCAAATAAGTCCTCATTATAATTATTCAAATACTATTTTATAGAAATAGTGAGGACTGCTAAAATATCTTTCTAGAACCATCACTCCATACCCAGACTAGATCCTGCTATGTTCTCACCTCCTAAGAAGAAAAATGGAACACAAAAGAAAAGGGTGAGCTCAACTAGCCCAGTAAAGAATATTATGACTAAGATAATATACAACAAATTATCATTAGTATTCAACAGGGAAAAATCTGATAGAATATAATCGACAACAAGTTCTAGATCAACAACTGCAACGGAAACAACAAACCATTAGAAGAGTCAAGTAGAGAATGAATTCTACTATCTTCTAATATTTAAAAGTCCATCATCAATATTTTATCCCTGTAACATCAATTAATAATCATCTTTAACCAAATATTCATCTTTGCGTTACAGGCCAAAGATATTCATTTGTATCACCAGTCAGTCATGTTCATCTCAACACCTGTTCATCTTTGCACTACAGGCCAAAGATATTTATCAGGTAATCATACATCTTTGCACTACAGGCCAAAGATATTCAGTAATATCATCATTTAGGACTGAGGAAGATGAAAAATATCTTAAAGAAAACGAATCCAGTGAGACAGAAGGACAAATAGTAGGGATTCGTATAACAGTTTATCCAAGATCAATAATACTTCATAATAATCAATTGTGAAGCAGAATTTAAAAATAAAGATCAAAACATGGATACAATCAAAGATAGTAACCATAATAGACATCTTAGACAAAAAGGGAAAATTTTATTTTTCGGTGAATAGTGCCGTATTCGTGAATAGTGCCGTATACGTGAATAGTAACCCCGACACAAAAAGTTCCAAATTTGATAAAAAAAAAACTCATATCAATATTTCAGCATAATGATATTGAAGAAAATAATATCATTTAAGAAGAAAATAATATCCCTTACCTCAAAATATCAGTACTTTTATTCGGAATATCGGTATAAGGCTGAAAGAAACTTGCACTGATGAATAGAAACTCACAAAGTATCTAAATACTTCTAAAATATACTCAATAATCTGGAGAGAGAAAGAGACAAAACTTGTTTCTGGTGTGATTTTCAATTCTAACTTAGCGCTCTATTTATACGAAAATGTTAGCACGCCGAAGCAGACTTAACCTGCAACCTAATAGCTTTACCTGCTACTATTCCCACCCACCACATTTGAATAAAAATCTCAGTACATTTTCACAACCCAAAAGTGGGGCCCACCAATTCTAGAATTTTCTACCAAAATGACAAATTCCGCAACTTCTACAATTTCTGAACCAGTCATCTCGTAAAATTCATAACAAATCATACGTTCATTTTTAATGGTTCAAAATTTGTGGACATATACTCAACTTATATATGAATAACATATCCAAAAATTACCACGATCCAACGGTTGGATTAAAAATTATAACCCCCGCAATATTTCTCAAAAATCCTGATTTGATTTTTAATACCTCCATTCCGATAAAAATACTGATAAAACACCTCAACATTAACTCCTTCATTTTTAAACACAATAAATATATCCAACATTTATATCCACATAGAATAAATATTTTCTTATCATATGAATCAATAATTAATTATTCACAAATAATATTACAGAATCACATTTATGACAACCAGGCCGTTCCCAGGAAAGAGGGGGCTTTCCAATAAGGATTTTTCCTTACTAGCGCGCAATTAGATGACCAAACCTCTCCTTAGATAGAACTTTCTAAATATTGCCAATAATGCTATCTAATAATATTATTCAAATAATATGAATTATTGATCTGATAATGGAAAATACTGTGCAGCAACAATTATTGAAACAACAATAATATAAAATATCAACGCAACAATTATTGAATCAATAAAATAAAATATTGAACAATAACTACTCTAACAATTATTGAGTAATGCCTTCTTACGTAAGAATCAATAATTGGTGCAATACTGTGTGCTACTGTATTTTAACCACCAGGTATTCCAGCAGTATTAACGGTAACAACTATGCCAATAATTATAAACAACTTATACTTGTCATTTTTTTCATTCAATCGCTTTCCGTTATGGGGCCCACACAAGGCTGCGCCATCGTACGAATATTCCCCGACAGTAAGAATATTCTACGACCAAACGAATATTCGCCGACCAAAAATGAATATTTTATAACCACTTGCTTATTTGAAATATTTGCACATTTTACCCATAACTAACCACATTAATCAAATCAACACTTTCTATTTCAAAATAATAAATGAGAAAATTTAATTTCATTTATTAATAAGTTGGGGTCTTACAACCTCCCCTCCTTATGAAATTTCGTCCTCGAAATTGACGTACGTACCTAGTGTTTCGAAAAGGTGAAGATACCTTGCTTTCATTTCTGATTCTAACTCTCAAGTCATTTCTTCAATAGCATGGTTTCTCCATAAAACCTTAACTTGTGGTATAACCTTCGTGCGTAGAACATGCTCTTTCCTATCCAAGATCTTAACAGGTACCTCCTCGTACGTTAAATCTTCGGCTATCTCGTCTGGTTCTAACTCAATTATGTGGTTCGGGTGTTTCACATATTTACGAAGCACAGATATGTGAAAAATATTATGAACACAAGACATGCTTGGAGGTAATGCGAGTCGATATGCCACATTTCCAATTCGGTCAAGAATTTCAAATGGACCAACAAATCGTGGATTGAGCTTTTCTCTCTTCCCAAATCTTGTAACTCCTTTCCATGATGTAACACGTAACAATACATGATCCCCAATACTAAATTCTACATCCTTTCGATGAAGATTCGCATAACTCTTTTGTCGATCCTGTGACGTTTGTATACATTGTCAAATCGTTTGGATCTTCTCTGTAGTTATGCGTACCAATTCTGGTCCCAATAACGTTGCTTCACCCACCTCGTCCCAGCATACTGGAGAACGATACTTTTGTCCATATAAGGCTTCAAATGGAGCCATACCTATACTTGCCTGATAACTGTTGTTGTAGGAGAATTCCACCAGTGGCAAGTACTTATCCCAACTTCCTTTGAAATCTAGAACACAGAGTCTTAATAGATCTTCAAGGGTTTGAATAGTCCTTTTTGATTGCCCGTCCGTTTGAGGATGGTATGCTGAACTAAATCGTAAATCCGTGTCCATAGCTTTCTGCAAGCTAACCCAAAATCGTGAAGTGAATCTTGGGTCACGATCCGAAACTATGGATACTGGCATGCCATGCAATCTCACAATCTCACAATCTCATTCACGTACATACTAGCAAGACGTTCAAGGGAATAAGTCTCACGTATAGGTAACAAATGAGCAGACTTGGTTAATCTATCAACAATGACCCAAATCGCATCTATGCCTTGACAAACCTTGGGAAGACCCGAAACAAAATCCATAGTAATGTGTTCCCACTTCCATTTCAGAATCTCAGGTGATTGCAATGGACCCTTTGGTACTTGATGCTCCGCTTTTACACGTTAACAAGTTAAACACCTCGAGATAAACTCTGCGATCTCTCTTTTCATATTGCTCTACCAAACTGTATGTTGAAGATCGTGATACATTTTGGTACTCCCAGGATGGATTGCAAACGGTGTGTCGTGTGCCTCCATCATGATTCTATGCTTCAAGTCAAAATCGTTAGGAACACAAAGTCTGGAGTTGACTCGAAGTATTCCTTCTTCATCGATTTTTGCTTCTGGAATAGCACCTTCTTGCACTTTTTTTTCATACGCATCAGCTCCATGTCCGTAGCTTGAGCGGCTTTAACTTTATCGATTAAAGTCGGTTCTACTCGTATATTTGATATCATCATGTGGGTACTTGGAGCCTTCATCTCTATCTCCATTCTTTGCAAATCATACAAAATGGGCCTTTGTGTTAACACCATTGCACTCGTACCCGCGTATAATCTTCTACTCAATGCGTTAGCTACTACGTTCGCTTTTCCAGGATGATATTGAATGGTATGATCGTAATCTTTCAACAGCTCAAGCCAACGCCGTTGCCGCATGTTGAGTTCCTTTTGGGTGAAGAAATATTTGAGGCTTTTATGATCCGTATAGATCTCCACTTTCTCCCCATACAGGTAGTGTCTCCAAATCTTCAACGCGAAAATGACTGCTGCCAACTCCAAATCATGAGTAGGGTAATTCCTCTCATATTCTTTGAGTTGTCGCGAGGCATAGGCTATGACTTTCCCATGTTGCATGAGAACACATCCTAACCCTTTGCCTGAAGCATCGTTGTAGATAACAAATCCATCTGAACCAGATGGTATTGTCAGAACAGGTGTCGAAATGAGTCTCCTCTTGAGTTCTTGAAAACTCTTCTCACAATCCTCGCTCCAACCGAATTTTGTATCCTTCCGAGTCAGCTGAGTTAACGGAGTAGTGATTCTAGAAAATCCTTCCACGAATCTCCGGTAATACCCAGCTAAGCCCAGAAAGCTACGTACTTCGGTCACCGACTTCTGTTGCTCCTAACTTTATATGGCTTCAATCTTCGCCGGATCGACAGATACTCCATGTTTTGACACCACGTGCCCAAGGAATGCTACTTCCTCAAGCCAGAACTCACATTACTTCAATTTGGCATATAGCTTGTTTTCACAAAGCCTTTGTAGTACCAGCTTCAAATGGCGCTTATGATCTTCACAGCTTTTGGAATAGATGAGGATGTCATCAATAAAGACAACAACGAACTGATCTAAATATTCTTTGAATACACGGTTCATCATATCTATGAAGGCAGCAGGAGCATTAGTCAATCCAAAAGACATGACTAAGAATTCATAATTCCCGTATCGAGTTCTGAAGGCAGTCTTTGGAATATCTTCAGTTTTAATCTTCAGCTGATGATATCCAGAACGAAGATCGATCTTTGAAAAGAATTGTGCTCCTTGCAACTGGTCAAACAGGTCATCAATGCGAGATAGCGGATACCTATTCTTGATAGTGACATGATTCAGTACTCGGTAGTCGATATAAAGTCGCATACTCCCGTCTTTCTTCTTTACGAATAACACAGGAGCACCCCAAGGAGATGTATTAGGACGAATAAAACCGATGTCCAATAACTCCTGTAGTTGAACCTTTAACTCCTGAAGTTCAATAGGAGCCATTCGATATGGGGTTTTAGAAATGGGCTTTGTACCAGGTTCAAGGTCAATAAAGAATTCAACTTCACATTCTGGGGGTAGACCAGGAAGTTCTTCAGGAAATACGTCAGGAAATTCACTAACAACAGAAATATTATTCAAATCTATCGTGTTTTTGTTCAAGTCCATAACATGGACTATGAAAGCTTGACATCCGTTTTTTAATAAACGAATGGCTTTATGGCTTGATATGACAGCGATTGATTTTAGTGGTTTGGTTGCTTGAATTCGCATAACAGGTTGGTTAGGAATATGAAAACTAACAACCTTACGAAAATAATCAATTTTGGCATGATGAGTAGTAAACCAATCAATTCCTAAAATCACATCAAAAGCAAGTATCTTTAAAGAGATAAGGTCAACAGGTAATGTAATTGTGCCAACTTGGATTAAGCAAGATTTATAAACTGTAGATGTAATGAAAGTTTCTCCTAACGGAGTCTCCACAGATAGGTCAAAGTCTAATTTCTCCGGAGTCAAGTTTAAACGTTGAGCACAAGCAGGAGAGATAAAAGAATGGGTAGAACCGGTATCTAATAAGGTATAAACTTCGCAAGAGTTTATGATTAGCTTACTCGTGATGACCTCGTTTAGGTTTCTTGCGTTTTGGGCAGTCACGACAAACGCCCTTCCAGGAACCACTGACTTTGACTTGTCCGGAACAGCCTTCGGAGTACTATCCCCGTTGAACTTGGTTTCGCAACAAGATAATCTTTAGCTATATGACCTTCCTTTCCACAGTTATAACATACCTTGAACTTTTGTGGGCAGTTTGGGCTGATGTGTACCTCCTTCCCGTATTTATAACAAACGACCGATGCTCGTTCCCCTCCCCTAAAAGCAGTTGATGTTTGTGCTGACGTCTTCACGTTATCATTGTTGTACCTTCTCTTCTAGAAATCTCCTCCCGACTCGCTATTTCTATTATCACGGCCACGATTACCACCAGAGTGGTTACCGCTTTTGTCCGAATATTTTCCTCCCTGCTAGTTTTCATTGCTTCGATGACTGCCGCCATCGGTATGACCCTGATTGTGGTCCCTCGGTTGAACATACTCATTATCTCGCTCTAATAATTGAGCCCTATTTACAACATCTGAATATAAAGGAAATTTATGAGAGCTAAAAAATGGCCGAATCTCAGGTTTTAAACCTCTCAGAAACATCCTTGTCATTCGTTCCTCATTCTCGACCAAATGAGGTGCAAACCTGGATAACTCTGCAAACTTCGCCTCGTACTGGGACACCGTCATGCTATTTTGTTCCAGTCTAACAAACTCTACCTCCTTCATATGACGAATAATTTCAGGAAAGTACTTGTCATTGAACAGTTTCTGAAATGTTTCCCAAGACATGTTGAGTGCGTCAGGCTGGGTACGCTCACAGACTCCCACCAGTAGTCTACCTCACCGCAGAACATAAAGGTGGTGAATGGAGCCTTCTGTTCCTCCGTGCATCCCAAGACATCGAATATCTTGGTAATTTGCTTGACCCACGTTTCTGCCATTATCGGATCCGGCTTTCCCTTAAATTCTGGTGGTCCCAATTCTTTGAACTGCTTGGCTGTGACAAATCGCGCGTTGTTATCATTTCCACCCATATTCTGCACACGAGTCTCCCTCGTCTGATTTTGCATGAACTGCAAAAAGCTCCTAAACATTCCATCATTCATCGTTTGCTCGGTAACGTTGTTTACAGGAGGAATATTGCCTTCCTATTGAACGTTCCCCTGGGTGGTGATCAAAGGTGTCTCCACGGTCTGATTTACTCCATTATTAACGTTCTCAGATGCCATTCTTAAATACTTCCATAAAATAAGGGTTAATAGTCATGTCATATATTATCCCTACACTCTGACCGACCAAATAAACACCAAATAAACTTAGTCACGTCATACTAGCGAAGGAATTCCCTGTCGCTCCCCTCCTAGTTCTTGTCTCACATCTTAGCTAGGGGTCATATCCCTAAGCTCTGATACCAACTTTGACGCCCCCAAAATAGGTATACAACACCCATTCTGAGTCGCCAAATACATGGTACAAAAAGCAAACTACAACTTCAATAATACAATTGTCGTGCAAAATACGATAGCACATACTGTGAGTTTAAATGCAAATATTGTCTTCTAGACAATATTCACACTCAAATAAGTCCTCATTACAATTATTCAAACACTATTTTATAGAAATAGTGAGGACTGCTAAAATATCTTTCTGGAACCATCACTCCATATCCCGACTAGATCCTGCTATGTTCTCACCTCCTGAGAAGAAAAATGGAATAAAAAGAAAAAGGGTGAGCTCAACTAGCCTAGTAAAGAATATTATGACTAAGATAATATACAACAAATTATCATTAGTATTCAACAGGAAAATATTATGACTAAGATAATGACTAAGAGAACAGTAAAAGAAAGGATGAGCTAAACTAGCCCAGTAAGAAATATTATGACTAAGATAATGCATAATAAATTATCATTAGTCTTCAACAATGTTAAACTAATAAAATACAATAGACATCAAGTTTAACTGCAGCGGAACCAACAATCCATTAAAAGAGTCAAGTAGAGAATAAAATCTACTATCTTTTATGATTTAAAAGGTTTTTCATGACTTTTATCGCTGGGACTCATCTTAATAAATAATCCACATCATCGAATCACCCCTGCACTACGGCCAAGGATATTCTTTAGTATCACGACCATGAATCATCCATGCACTACGGTTAAAGATAATCATATTTTCATCAACGGTCCTAATCATGCCATAAAATAATTCATCTTTGCACTACGGCCATAGTCATAATCATACCAAAAACTGTCCATCAATGCACTACAGGCCAATGAGAACTTTTTCCACATCATTTGTAACATTACGGTCATGATTACACCGAATAATCCCTGGTCATGATGATACCAAGTCCATCTATGCACTACAGGCCATAGATGACTTTCAATAAAATATAAACATGAGGATGATGACAATGATATAAGAATTCAATAAAACAAGTTAAAGAATTAATTTATCTAGGAACTGATAACGTCCAAATTGTTAACATGATACTGCTTTGTAGAGTAAAATTCAAGAATGCTCAGAAGAATATTTCTATGAAAAGATAATGGATGAAGCGCAAATATCAAGGATATTCCACTAATTTCATGGAGTATAGAAGTCAAAGTTTTAACCAACTGAGTATAATAAAGAATGGAATATCAAAAGAAATCACCATGCATGCGATAGACCGCACAGACATGTTATTCCAACAGAATAATAAATAATGGAACCAGGTCCGGCATAAAATGCACAGATAGGATATTCCAACAGAATAATAATAAAGACATAACCATGTCCGGTGTAAAACACACAGACATGATGTTCCAACAGAATAATAATAAAGACGGAACTAGGTCCGGTGTAAAATACACAGACATGATGTTCCAACAGAATAATAATAAAGATGGAACCAGGTCCGGTGTAAAACACACAGACAGGATGTTCCAACAGAATAATAGAAGAATGTCACCAAGTATAGGGTAGACCGCGTATACAGGTTATTCCAATAGAATAATAAGAAATGGAATAACAACAGTTCTCTTCATGAATAAGAAAGAATAACACCCCTTACGGGTACAACAAATAATATCCCTTACGAGTACAACAAATAATATCCCTTACCGTTTTAAAGAAGAACTGAAATAAAGAAGTAGTTAAGTAGCAGAATACTTTTCTTCTTTCTCTTTATAGTTTCTCTCTATAGTTTCTCTATCTAGAGTTCAGTGAATTCGTAAGAAAATAATGAAGGAATGAACTTCTATTTATAGGAAAATATAATGCATAGTAACTAATCCATTAACGGTCCAGATTGATTTACTTTAATCTGATGGTCCATATTTAAAGAAAAATCTTTTAAATAAAACATAATATATTCTATTTATAGAATAACTTTAATAAAGTATTCTGTTTTATATAAAAAAATGTTTCTGTTTTATTACGAATAAAACAAAACTTCATTATCGCTAAATAATTCATATTATTAATTGACAATAATTGAATCAAACTGAGTGACTAATCACGTAAGCCTCAATAATCAATACCGTATACTACTATGCAACCACACGTATTACTGTACTTTTACTACCGAGTAGTTCAACAGTATCAACGGTAAAACTTCCGCCGTTATTTTTAATAAAATATTTTTGACGTTTTCTTAATCCGACAATAATTCCGTTGTGGGGTCCACCAATAATTGTGCCGTCGTACGAATATTTCCCGACCAATCGAATATAATACAACAACTTGCATACTTTACAAAATTTATAAATACTACCCACAACTATAACATTATCTCAAATTCACACCATAATATTTAAAAAAAAAATATTTCAAAAAAATTAAATCTTTATTCATAAAATCTGGGGTTTCACAATAATAACATGCGAATAAATCAAAGACATCTGAATAAAAGCTCAACTTTTGAATCAAGAATGAATAACAAGAATCAGAAGAATTCTGAGGGTCATAAGACCTTGAACTATGTCCTAGGTTATCAAGGGTTATACTTGAAACCTTTAACAGTCATAAGACTATGGACCTTTCTTCTCGTACTTAGGAGGATCAGCCCTTAGTACCATACTGTGCACAATATCTTAACGCTAACGCATAAGTAAATCCCTTTGCAGGGTTGTTCATCTCAGTTTGACATTCGAGTCCGCACCAAAGGAAGTTTGGTTTCGATAATTCCATAAGGGTTCTAAAATTTAGAATGTTCATCAACTAAGGACTAGTTGAATCAATAAGGTTCACTAGTTTAATAAGGTTCAACAATAATGATATTCGATTTGAATAATAATCTCAAGAGTATACAATAGGACAATTATTATATAACGGAATCATGCTTCGAAAAGATAATAAATCTTTAATATAACATTTGAATTTGAATAATAGTAATGATAATTTACTCGAGATAAATAATAATCTTGAACAGTAATGACAAGTAGGGTTAGGAAACTTGCCTCGTGCGTAGATTACACTTTAACTAAGCATGTTCTTTGAATTAAATCCTACATACCATTCATATACACAATACCAGTTAATTATAACTTAACTAATCATTATAAACTCATTCTCTTGTCTACTTTGATTATTAACTATACGTAATCAAATTATTGCGTTTACTGTCACATAATATCACTTCATGAATAATAATTTAATTATGAAATCAATAATTCAATCCACATGTAATTATGTTATTTACATGCTAAGTATCTATTTTAATATCTCATTATACTTATAACATAATTTTAGGTTCATTGCATTAAGCTAACATCACATTCATGAACTTTAACACTTTAAAATTTTCGTTTCAAAAATTTCTGCAGAGTGGCGCTGCGATGCCACTTTTGTACTAAGGCTTCGCGCTGCGGCGCCGTGGATCTGCGGCTTGAGACCTGGCGCTGCGGCGCGGTGGCGCGGGACATAAGGCTCTGGACTGGGGCCGCGGCGCGGCGAGCCAGATACTGTTATGCAATTCGTGAAAATTGCAGAACACAGCCCAAAAATTCCAATTAAATTACTACTACACGAATTTAATTATATACACATGTTATAATACATGCATAAACATAACCCAACATTTATAAATTGATTTTAACCATTTAAAACACATAATCACAGAATTAAATTATGCAAATTGTACTGTTCTTGATGTTCTTGAATATTTTGAACAAAAACATATAATTTAACGCTACAGATTCGTTATAACACCGAATCCGTTCGTTTAAGGCTTAGTCTCTTCGTATCAACATGCAAAATCAAATAAGAGTGTAAATTTTATGAAAATATTTATATTTGACACCTTAAAGTTACGTATAAGGCCATATGGCCAAAACCCAAACTCTGTAAATTTTTAAAATAGCAAGTCATCATATTACGAAACTTAGGATATGGAATCATGCAATATATATATATAATATGTTATGCTACTCGTATTATTACATATATCCTTATAACAACACCAATTTCTAATTCACAGAGATTAACAGAAGTTTTGAAAGACATTTTTATAAAACTTAAATACGTGAAATAGAAATTTGGGAAGGAGAGATTACCCTGAGAATAAAGTATATATATGTAAACTTAGATTTTTTCTTCAATCACTGAGTTCTCACAAATCCTCCGAACTCTCTCTTGAATTCTCTCTGACTCTCAACTTAGCAAAATAATGAAGAAAAGAGAAGACGTATTGTTAAAAAGGAGAAAACTGACGCGCGTTATGGGGGTCAGTTGCCTAACATGGGTAACTGGTCCAACTCTCATTAGGGCTCCGTTTGGCTAGTTAGAATAGATTTCAAAAGCCATTTAATTTAATAAACTTTATCATATAGTTTGAAATTGTCACATTCCTTATAAAATAATCCAATATATTATTTAATATCAATAAAATATAATAACTTCTCATAATTTCACATAGTCACATAATTAATTTTTTCATTAATAAATAATGTCAAATTATTAACTCTCTAATTAATAATTAAATTAATTAAATAACATCATGCTTAATTAAATATTTCATTTAATTCGATAAGCTCACATAACTAAATATTTGAATAATAATTATTCTCTACATTAATTTAATAAATGTAACACATATAATTAAATTAATCTACCACAATTGCATCAAATAATTATTTAATCCAATAATTAAATCATCGAAAATTTTTTATTTAATTCAATAAATATTAAAATTAAATTACAAAAATCTCGTTCGTCACAGATGTTATTTCTTTTAATATCATTATACCGAAATATTGGTATGAATTTTATTATGAAATTTTTATATTTTTATGTCTAGGTTACTATTCACGTATACGAGACTATTCACGTATACGACACTATTCACGAATACGATACTATTCACGAAGTATAATTTTTCTTATGAAATTTTTACTTTTTTGTGTCGAGGTTACTATTCACGTATGCACTATTCACGAATACGGCACTATTCACAAAAAAATTAAATTTTCTTTTTTTGGTCCAAATTGTCTATTATGGTTACTATCTTTGATTGTATCCATATTTTGATCTTCATTCCTGAATTTTGATCCATAATTGATTATTATGGAGTATTTTTGAACTTGGATAAACTGAAGTACGAATCCCTAATCTTTGTCCTTTTATCTCACTAGATTCGTTTTCTTTAAAACATTTTTCATCATCCTCAGTCCTAAATGGTGATATAACTGAATATCTTTGGCTCGTAGTGTAAAGATGAATGATTACTTGATGAATATCTTTGGCCCGTAGTGCAAAGATGGACAGGTGTTGAGATGAACATGACCAACTGGTGATACAAATGAATATCTTTGGCCCGTTGTGCAAAGATGAATATTTGATTCAAAATGTATATTGATTGATGTCACAGGGATAAAATATAGATGATGGACTTTTTAAATCATAGAAGGTAGTAAATTTCATGTTCTACTTGACTCTTCTAATGGATTGTTATTTTCGCAGCAGTTGTTGATCTAAAACTTGTTGTCTATTATATTCTATCACATTTTTCCCTATTAAGGACTAAGGATAATTTTTTCTACATTATCTTAGTCATAATATTCTTTACTGGCTAGTTGAGCTCACCCTTTTCCTTTTTGTTCCATTTTTCTTCTCAGGAGGCGAGAATATAGCGGGAACTAATCGGGGTGTGGAGTGATGTTTCAAGGCAGTTATTTTAGCAGTCCTCACTATTTTATAAAATTGTGTATCAATAATTGTAATGAGGACTTATTTGAGTATCGATATTTTCTAGAAGGCAATATTTGCATTTAAACTCACAGCATATGTTTTGTCATATTTTGCACGACAATTGTAATAATAAAGTTGTAGTTATTTTCTGTACCATGTATTTGGCGACTAAGAATGGGTTGAGTGAACTTATTTTGGGGGCATCACATGTGTGGTCACAAAGGGATAGCGAATGTTTATAGCGATATATGCTATATGATGTAAAATACTATGAATTAGTTGAATGAATATGAATATATGTTTGGTTAGGGAAATCAAATATTTTGAGTACATGATTATTTGAGTTTGAAATTATGCGTTATATGTTAAACTTATACGATAAGACATAGAATGTAAGTCAATAAAGAATAATTTATGATTTTATTTAATCAGATAATGCCGCCAAGAAGACAAAATTGAAACCAAAGAGCAGAAGAATCTGTTAACAATGCTGGAGGACAACCAGACTCAATGTAGTACTTTGCAAATATGGTAGCTCAAGCTATGCAGCACGGAATACCAGCCACTGAAAATCAGCCAGGTAATCGATTGGGGAACTTTAAAGACTTAAAGTTAGTAGGACCACCAAAATTTAGAGGGACAATAGAAGCCCAAAATTGGGTTAAGGAGATAGAAAAGGCGTTTGTGATTGCTAGGGTAGCAGAGGGGCAAAAGACGGCTTTTGCCACCTATATGATGAAAGGGGAGGCAAATTTTTGGTGGGAGGCAAATCAAACTAGAGCTAGAGAAGGAGTGGTAACATGGACTAGGTTTAAGACACTATTCTTCGAGAACTATTTCTCGTCCAGTATGCAGGCTAGGATGGAGGTGAAGTTTTTGGAGGTGAAGTAGGAAAATATGACAGTTTTGGAGTATGCCGCTAAGTTTAATGAATTAGCTAGGTTCGCTTCGCACCAAGTTGATACGGAGGCGAGGAAGGCAAGGAGGGTTGAGCTGGGTTTAAAACCCTGGCTCTATAATAAGGTGGCAGTGTTACAGATTGGTACTTTTGCAGCACTCTTGGAAAAGCCTATCATAGCTAAAAAGGGAAATGAGGCCATGAGTCTCCAAGGTTATGGTCAAGGGAGCTGTAAAGGTGGAAGGAAGCAGTGGAACTGGGAGTGGAAAAAGGAAGGGGAACAATTTTGGGAATATGGATAATAGGCCAGGAGGTGTAAAGAAACAGGTTGTGCAGTGTGGAAATTACGGGAAGAATCACTCGGGTGAGTGTTTGAAGGGGAAGTTTGTTTGCTATAAGTGTGGGTAGGAGGGACATATCTCTCCTAACTACCCCAATCCAAGGATGAATAGTGGGTGTTTCATGTGTGGATCAACGGAGCATAAGGTGAAGGATTGTCCGAAAAGGAGAATGGATGGGGGAAGTGTGAATACGGGGAAAAGCAGTAGAACGCTAGCAATAACTGGACCAACTTCAACAAACAAACCAATAAAATCGACCGCAAGGATCTTCAACATGACAGTTCAAGATACGGTAGCAGTCGGTGATGGAGTTCCAGGTATGAACCCTATTTTCTTACCGCAAGTTTGTTAATTTAAGTATGTTTACATTAGGAACCCTTGAATATAGGTATACGAAACACAATATAATAATTCATTAATAAAAGGATTTTTGAATGAGGAATTTGAGTTCCAGATTCGTAACTCGAAATCTTATAAGGAGGGGAGAATATACTAATTCAATAAAAGTTTATTAAATAAAGATTTAAAGATAAAACATTAATATTAAGCGTAAGGTAATGGTGATTCCGGGGACGGAATCTTTATAAGGAGGGAAGAATGTAAAGACCGAGAATTTTCAAACAATTATATCTATATTTTTACGAATAAATTTTTTTTATTTTATTTTATTAATTAGTATGAATATTGATTTTAGTACTAATATTTTGAAATATATATGATATGGATTTAGCAAGATTAGTCAATTTAATTTTTATAAGTTGTCTGAGAATGAAAGTTAAGTCGGATATGGTTCAAAACCCTAATTTTGGATTTTGAATAACGAATTTGAATATTAATAATATATTAATTGTATTTCAGTGTTATAAGTATGTACTGTATATGTGTAAGGTTAATTGATGAACAGTTATAGCGTAGCATTAGAAAACCCTAATTTGAAATTCAAATAGGAACTGAAAGCTGATAAGTAATTGTGATTTTATGATTAATGATATATATTTTTAATTATAAATCTAATTAGGGAAACCCTAATGATTAATTAGAAATTCTAATTATTAAAAACCTTAATTGCTAAGTTAGAAACCCTAATTAACTAAGTTAGAAAGCTTAATGTTAATTAGGAAACCATAATCCTAATTTGCAAGTTCTAAGTAATTAGGAAACCTAATATGATTAGGAAACTCTAATTTCCAATTTAGAAAACCTAAATTTCCATTTTAAACCCTAATTAGAAATCCTAAAAGTTAAATTTATAAAACCTAAGGGTTAAAACATAAGGGTTAGGTTAGATTACTTGTATGCCATTAAATTTGTGAACAAATGGACCAAAATACCCTTTTTGTATTTCTTAATTGAGAAAGAATGCAAATCTTGCCAAGATATAGGTTGGTGACCAACTCTAGATATTCCATGTGACTAAAATCAATTCAAATTAGTCACTTATTGACAACATTGCCAGCCAAATTCATTGCATCATAATATATATAGATTAAGAGAGAAACAAATCACAAAACTAGCTCATTTGTTCAACATACACTCAACCAAACTCTCTCAACCTCAAACCAACGAATTTCATTAGTGGACCAGTCCTAAATCAAGCCCTTAGAACATCAAGAACAGATTAGGAAACCAAGATTCAAGAATTATTCAAAGTGAGGTATAAACCCTAAACCAAAATCTGATCTTGTATGCTATGTTAGATTCTATGTTTTTGTGTTTAATCTTGTGTTATAAGATGTTATTTAGTGATCTATGATGTTACATCATAGATCCATAATACCAAAGTGCTCAAAAATCATGTTTTTCAAAACTATCAAGAACCATAGATTTATGGCTTGACAACCGAATGTTAGAGGCTATAGATCTAGATCTGTTTATGATTTTGCTTGTTTGATGTATTGGACTTGTAGTATGTTATGAGGATTGTGATCTGGAACTGGAATCATGCTTATATCATGTATATATTATCAGTTATTGAAGGTCAAATTCCGTTGACCGACCATGACTTTCAATTTCTGGGTAACCCAGAATGTACCCAGCAGTGTCTGACAACGAGTTCATGAGTCCAGATCTTGCTTGTGTTTGTTGATTTGATTGTGTTAGTATATCCATGTTGTAGTAGGGCATATGGACTATAGATTCGTACCTTTAGATCACCTAAATGACAAACAGGATTAATATAGTGGACGGTCAAAGTAGCATGAATGATCACGAATTGTGTTTTCTGGGTAACCTAGAAAACTCAAGAACACAAGTTCTGATAGGGTTTGACTGCTTTGGATTTCGTGTTTGTGATGTAGTTGGGTTGACCTAGTGTATTAGATCTATTCTTTAACATGAGGACTACGATATTGAACCTTTAAAACACCAAATCATTAACAGGAAATCAAGTTGTGGAAGCCCAAAAGTGACCACTCACACTGTTCTTATTTTTTAGGTAACTTGGAAAATGAAGAACAGCTCTGACAGTTACTTTGGAGGCTTAGATCTCCTTAGTGTGATGCAATATGACCTTGTTTATTGTTGATACATGTAGTATTACATCAATACTACATGATATATCCCTTAGCTAGCCCAAACACAACATGATCAGTGATTTAATGTTAGTCAAAGTAGACACTAAGAACACTACCTTTGAATGTTCTTGAGACTCAAAAACACCTTAGGCAACAGTTTTTGTCGCTAAAGGCAATAACGACAGTTTTATTAATACTAATTATTTTAATTACTAAAAATCATTTAATAATAGATATTAATTTCTAAAAATTCCAAAATTAGTTTTAAAAATTATTTTAAGCTATAAAAATTAACTTCTAGTAATTTGACATATTTTTCATTAATATTATTATTTAATTGAGTATTAATGATATTAAATTTATTTAATAAATTTATTAAATAAATTAGTTAAAAATAATGTTATTATATTAAAAATTATTTTAAATTATAATAAAGTATTTAAAAATATTTTAAGTTATAAAACATAACTTTTCATATTTTAAGGTAAATTTTATTAATAATTTAATATTAATGATATTAAATTTATTTAATAATTATTTTAAATAAATAGTTTAAAAATTGTTTTATCAATTTAAAAATCATTTAAAAAGGATATAAATGATTTAGAAATATTTTAAGTAATAATAAATGACTTTTAATATTTTGATAAATAATACATTAATATTTAAATATTAATGGTAATTATTTAAAAATGATTTTAAATGTTTTAAAAATCATTTAAGGGTAAAAATAATGTTTTAAAAATATTTTGAGTTATTATAAATAACTTTAATATTTTGGCAAGTATTTCATTAATATTTTAATATTAATTAAATATTAATTATAATAAGTCTATTTAGTATTTAACTTATTTAAAAATGATTTCAATGATTGAAAAATCATGATAAATGATAATAATTATTTGAAAATTATTATAAGCCACTAGAAAATAATATGACAGATATTTGAATTATCTAAAATGATATTGAAGCTACAGGATAGAGTTTAATTGAAAATAACCTCGATAATTATCTAATAAAGTCGTCGGTACATCGAATTGCTTCTAAAATTGATCCGGACCTATATAGTTGGACTTAATATGTGGTTGTTTATGTTCTAATAATGGACATAAGTGTGTGACAATTTCTTTAAGTTATGTGTTGACTGTAAATAGTAGTACTATGTGCTACGATGTATTATTCTAATCAAACGAATAATCTTATTAATGATAGGTCTTTGTACAAAAGATAAAACTAAGTTGTGTAGTTGTATGCAGCAAATTTGGTAAGTATCAGAACTCTATTTTATATTGTGCAAGCATATTAACCTTTGTATATACTTATGCAATGAACCTATGTAAGTAAGTTATGGAATTATATCCTTGTTATTCAAGATTCTTAACTCAATTATTATTGATCATGTATTTAAACCTTTGTATTCATGCAAGTTCTCGAACTCTATTCGTTCATTGTTGACCAGTGTAGTATTAATGTATGATCAAGATATATTATGTTGTTAATAGTTAAGTTTGGTTATGCAAGTGTCCTCACTTGGATAATGGTTGTATTTGAACCCTTGTTGATACATATTTATTGAATTCTGGTATGTATACGTTAATTAAAACCCGTCTAAGCTATTTGACTCAGCTAGACATAGATTGAAATGTATCGTTGAACATGATAGAACATTATTGTTGTCCGACTGAATTGTTTTGGTTCGGATTCTAGACTGAGTATAAACATGCCGAACATGAGAAACTTTTGTGCGCCCAAGGCGGATATAATAAACAAAAATATTGTTCTAAAATGTAGTGTTGATCATTACAGGGTATATCGGGCTGATCACCCTCTGTGTTAGTAAGTTATGACGATTTGCAGATGAATTTTTGTATAACCTTTTCAAAAATTAAAAATAGAAGTTCGTAGTCTGTCAACTGATCTCCATTCATAGTCAGTACGTAGTTTCAAAAATGTAAATTATTTGATATGTTGTTCAGAATTGTTTCAGTTTACTTCACAACTGTTGCCTCGTTGTAGAAGTGTAGTTCAAAGAAAATATTTATTTCTTTCAGCTAATATTTCTTATTTGATATTACTTGTTGGGAAATTGAATGCTCATTCTTACTTTAAATTTAAATGTTTTCAGTTAAGCTAGATTCACCAAAAGGTTCTGGTAAGGACAAAGGGAAGGGCAAGCTGAAGAATTAGTCTATTTAATGTTACTTGTAATAACTGGATTTATGATAATTTACTTATTAATATGTAATGTATGACCTAAAGGTTCTCGAAACTGCGGAGGTAGACAACTTTGATATAATACTTTTGTTTAATTAATACATTAAGTAGTTTGAATGAATGTTATCGTGGAGCACCAAGTACAAGTTTTAAGTATCCGAATTTGGGGGCATCACAGGGACGACGCAGCTGCGCCTATCCTAGGCCAAACTGCAGCGCAGCTGCACTGCAGGGTATTGTTGCTTGACTGTTTAAATTTTAATCTGAACCTTTAGGCATATGTGTATGAATGTCTTAAGCTTCAATGCTTGACTTAAGTGATGTTCTAAGTTGACAAGCATGTAGTGGTTATATAAAACCCAGATTTGTTAAGTTTTAATAAGATTTGCAAAATAAAAGAACAATGCGGTTTATGCATCTATGAGTTTTAAATTTGTAACGAACACATAAATAGTCAAGTGTGTGATAAAGGTTTATAAATATTGATGTCAAGTATGTGTGGCTACGGTATACCTATACATACATAGCTATCCTAAAAGTATAATAAGAAAGTGAAACGAAGGTTTTAAGAACTGAGTTAGAAAATAATGTAACGATTATTATTACATTGAGAATATAAGGAAATGTATGACTGATGGGTATGAATCCATGATAATACTGTAGGAATACACGAAATGCAAATAATGATAAGCAGCTAAGTTGTAATTGATAATCTATGAGCCAGACAAGTCTTTCAGTTCCTATTTGCTCTATAATGTTGATAACTGTTGATTAATTTATGCTATGATATGGAATGTTAAATTACATATGAAATGCATATGAGATATGTATGAAATGAATTATGTTATGCCATGAAATGTGGTAATGTCTATGAGATATGTATGAGATTGAAAGTAAATCTATGACTATGTGTTTTAGAAGATAATCTCTATACTTGCTATGTGAGAAGCAGCATGCGTATCGAGTTTAAATGATTATGATTTTATAAAATGCACATGATATTATGTGTTATGTGATGCATAAAAACTGTTAGATTTGTTGGGCTGTCGAGCTCACCCTTGCAAATAACCACTTTTGCAAGTTAAGAACTCACGGTAAAGGTACGTGCTACTTGATTGATAAAGTTCAATAGTATCACAAGAAGATTGATTTGTTTACCTGAAATTATGATCTTGGACCATGTTTTAGGTTTTAGATGATGTATTTGATAGTTGTTTAACTCTTGTGGAGTTGTAAAACTGTAATATTCAATACATAATGTAAGACCCCGAATTTTATGAAATAAAAGTATTCAATTTTCTTATAATTATTTTTCTATTTAGTAAATGGTTAAATTGATAAAAGGTTAAAGTTAAGGGTGATATTTGAAAATTTTACAAAGTAAGCAAGTTGATATAAAATATTCGTTGCGTCGGAGAATATTCGTTTTAATAGGGAATATTCGTACGATGACACCATCATTGGTGGACCCCACAACGGAATAATTGTCGTAGATAGAAAATGACAGAAATATCTTTTTATAAAAATAACGACGAAAGTTTTACTGTTAAACTATTGAACTACCCGGTGGTAAAAGTACAGTAATACACGTGGTTGCATAGTAACATACGGTATTGATTATTGATGCTTACGTAAGAAGCCACTCAGTTTACTCAATTATTGCTACAGTAATTGTTGTATAGTACCTCACGTTATTTGATTCAATTATTGTCACAGTATTATCTGCATAATATTTTATATTATTAAATCAATAAGTGAGACAACAAAGTTATTTATATTATTATTTGCAATATTGACGATGTCTAGAAAGTTCTGTCGAGGAGAGGTTTTGTAACCTAATTGCGCCCCAATAGGAAGAAATCCTTATCGAAAAGCTGTAAGACCCCAACTTTTATAAATAAAGATGAATTTTCTATAAATATCATTTTTGAATATTATGGAGTTAATTTGATATAATGTTATAGTTGCGGGTAATATTTATAAATTTTGCAAAGTACGCAAGTTGTTATATAATATTCGATTGGTCGGGGAATATTCATTTTAACAGGGAATATTCGTACAACAGCACAATCATTGGTGGACCCCACAACGGAATTATTGTCGGATTGAGAAAACGACAAAAATATTTTATTAAAAATAATGGCGGAAGTTTTACCATTGATACTGTTGAATTACTCGGTAGTAAAAGTACAGTAATACGTGTGGTTGCATAGTAGTACACGGTATTGATTATTAATGCTTATGTGAGAAGTCACTCAGTTTGATTCAATTATTGTCAGTTAATAATATGAATTATTTAGCGATAATGAAGTTTTGTTTTATTCGTATTATTAACGTAATAAAACAGAAACATCTTTTTATATAAAAACAGAATACATTATTAAAGTTATTCTATAAATAGAATATATTATATTTTATTTAAAAGATTTTTCTTTAAATATGGACCGTCAGATTAAAGTAATCAATCTGGACCGTTCATGGATTAGTTACTATGCATTCCATTTTTCTATAAATAGCAGCTCATTCCTTCATTATTTCTTACGAATTCACTGAACTCTAGAGAGAGAGAAGAAAAGTATTATGCTACTTAACTACTTTCTTATTTCAGTTCTTCTTTAAAACGGTAAGGGGTGTTATTCTTTCTTATTCATGAAGAGAACTGTTGTTGTTCTATTTCTTATTATTCTGTTAGAATAACCTGTATACGCGGTCTACCCTATACTTGGTGACATTCTTCTGTTATTCTGTTGAAACATCCTGTCTGTGTGTCTTACACCGGATCTGGTTCCGTCTTGTTATTATTCTGTTGGAATATCCTGTCTGTACGTTGACGTCGGACCTGGTTCCATTATTTATTATTCTGTCAAAATATTCTGTCTGTGCGTTTACGCCGGACCTGGTTCCATTATTTATTATTCTGTCGGAATATCCTGCCTGTGCGTTTACGCCGGACCTAGTTCTATTATTTATTATTCTGTTGGAATAACCTGTCTGTGCGGTCTATCGCATGCCGGGTGATTTTTTTTGTTATTCCATTCTTTATTATACTCAGTTGGTTAAGTTTTAACTTCTATACTCCATGAAATTAGTGAAATATCCTTGATAATTGCGGTTCATCCAATATCTTTTCATGAAAATATTCTTCTAAGCATTCTTAAATTTTACTCCACAAAGCAGTATCATGTTGACAATTTGGACGTTGTTAATTCTTGGATAAATTAATTCTTGAACTTGTTTTATTGAATTCTTATATCATTGTCATCATCCTCATGTTTATAAAATGTTAAAAGTCATCTGTGGCCTGTAGTGCATAGATGGACTTGGTATGATTATGACCAGGAATTATTCGATATAATCATGACCGTAATATTACAAATGATGTGGTAAAAGTCCTCATTGGCCCGTAGTGCATTGATGGACAGTTGTTGGCATGATCATGACCATTAATGAATACACGAATATCCTTGGCCGTAGTGCAGGGGTGATTCGATGATGTGGATTATTTTATTAAGCTGAGTCCCAGCGATAACAGTGTTGAAAATCCTTTTAAATCATAGAAGATAGTAGATTTTATTCTCTACTTGACTCTTTTAATGGATTGCTTGTTCCACTGCAGTTAAACTTTATGTTCGTTATATTTTATCAGTTTAACACTATTGAAGGCTAATGATAATTTATTCTGCATTATCTTAGTCATAATATTTCTTACTGGGCTAGTTGAGCTCACCCTTTCTTCCACTGTTCTCTTCAGAAAATGAGAATATAGCTGGGACGAGTCGGGGAACAGAGTGATGGACCAGATGATAGTTTTAGTAGTCCTCACTATTCTATTAAATAGTGTGACAATAATTGTAATGAGGACTCCTTTTGAGTTTGTATAGTCTCTAGTAGACAATAATTTTATTCAAACTCACAGTTATGTTTTGTCGTATTGTACACGACAGTTGTATTAGTAAACTGCATTTGTATTCTGTACCATGTATCTGACGACCCAAGATGGGTGATGTAAACTTAATTTTGGGGGCGTCACAGTTGGTATCAGAGCTTAGGGATATGATCCCTGGTTAAGATGTGAGAATAGAACTAGGAGGGGAGAGACGGGGAATTCCTTCGCTAGTATGACCTACCTAAGTTTATTTGCATGGTATTTAATTGGTCAATCATAATATAAGGATAATATATGACATATCAATTAACTTTTGTTTTGTGGCAGTATCTGAAAATGGCATCTGAGAATGTTGAGAATAGCAATGGAGCACAGACGACTGTTAATTCACAACATATTAATAATCAGGCTAATGTGCATCAGGAAGGTGACAATCCTCATGCAAACAACAACACTGACCAGATGATGAAGGATGGAATGTTCAGAAGCTTTATGCAGTTCATGCAATAGTAGGCGAGAGCGGCTCCTGTCCAAAATATAGGTGGAAATACTGAAAACTCTCGAACGGTCACCGCTAAACAGTTCAAGGAGCTGGGACCACCAGAGTTTAAGGGAGAGCCAAAACCACTTATAGCGGAAACATGGATAAAGCAGATCACCAAGATATTTGATGTCTTGGGATTCTTCGAGGAGCAAAAGGTTCCCTTTGCCGCCTTTATGTTGCGAGGAGAGGCAGATTACTGGTGGGAATCGATTAAGCGTACTTAACCTGCCGCACTGAAGATGTCTTGGGAGAAGTTCCAAGAGCTGTTCAATGACAAATACTTTCCCGAAAGTGTTCGTCACATGAAGGAGGTGGAGTTCATTAAATTGGAGCAGAATAATATGACCGTGTCGCAGTATGAAGAGCGAATGACGCGAATGTTTTTGCGAGGTTTGAAACCTGAGATACGTCAACATCTTATTTCTCATAAATTATGTTTGTATTCAGATGTTGTGAATAGGGCTCAGTTAGTGGAGCGCGATAACGAGTCAACGTAACCAAAAGAGAGCAGTCGGCAAAATGATAATACCAGGGAGAGCAGTCGTCGAAGCGGTGACAACAAGCATAGAGGGAATCAACAGGCCAGAAATGGTAACCACTTCAATGGTAATCATGGCCAAAACAATAAGAATGGTCATTTTAAGAAGAGGAAATTCAACAATGATGAAAAGACGTCAGCACCAGCACCCGTTGTTAAGGAAAGAGAACGACCACCTATCATATGTTTCAAATGCGGAGGGGAGGGGCACATCAGTCCAAACTGCACGATGCCATCTAAAGCATGTTATAATTATAGAAGAGAAGGTCATTTAGCTCGATTTTGTCGTTTACCAAAAACAAGTTCAGCCAAGATGGAGACACCAAAGGCCATCCCAGAAAAGTCAGAACCGGTAGTGCAAGGGAGAGCGTTTGTTGTGACCTCCCAGAAAGCAAGGAACCCGAATGAGGTCATCACAGGTAAGCTTATCATAAACTCTAATGAAGTCTATGCTTTATTTGATACCAGTTCTACCCATTCTTTTATTTCTCCTACTTGCGCTCATCCATTAAATTTAACTCCGGAGAAATTAGACTTTGATTTATCTGTTGAAACTCCATTGGGAGAAACCTTCATTACATCCACGGTTTATAAGTCTTGTTTGGTTCAAGTTGGTACCCACACATTACCTGTCGATCTTATTTTATTAAAAATACTTGCATTTGACGTGATTCTAGGGATTGATTGGTTAACTACTCATCATGCAAAAATTGATTATTTTCGTAAGGTTGTTTGCTTTCATATTCCTAATCGACCTATTATGCGAATTCAAGCAACCAAACCATTAAAATCAATCGATGTCATCTCAAGCCATAAAGCTATTCGTTTATTGTAAAACAGATGTCAAGCTTTCTTAGCTCATGTCATGGATCTAAACAAAAATACGTCAGTTTTGAATGATATTTCTATTGTTAATAAATTCCCTGACGTATTCCCTGAAGAACTTCCTGGCCTACCCCCAGAGCATGAAATTAAATTTTGTATCGACCTTGAACCCGGTACAAAACCCATTTCCAAAGCCCCATATTGAATGGCTCCTATTGAACTTCAGGAGTTAAAGATCCAACTACAGGAATTGTTAGACATTGGCTTTATTCTTCCTAGTACTTCTCATTGGGGTGCTCCTGTGCTATTCGTGAAGAAGAAAGATGGAAGTATGCGACTTTGTATTGATTATCGGGAGTTGAATCATGTCACCATCAAAAACAGGTACCCATTGCCACGTATTGATGACCTATTTGACCAGTTGCAAGGAGCACAATTCTTTTCAAAGATCGATCTTCGTTCAGGATATCATCAGCTGAAGGTTAGAACTGAGGATATTCCAAAGACGGCTTTCAGAACTCGGTACGGGCATTATGAATTCCTAGTCATGTCCTTTGGATTAACTAATGCTCCTGCTGCCTTCATGGATATGATGAACCGGGTATTCAAGGAATATTTAGATCACTTTATTGATGATATCCTTATTTATTCCAAAAGCTGTGAAGATCATGAGCAACACTTGAGGCTGGTACTCCAAAAGCTTCGTGAATACAAGCTTTATGTCAAGTTAAAGAAATGCGAGTTCTAGCTGGAGGAGGTAACATTCCTTAGGCACGTAGTATCAAGTCGTGGAATATCGGTTGACTCGGCAAAGAATGAAGCTATTCAAAGCTGGGAGCAACCTAAATCAGTGACCGAAGTACGTAGCTTTCTTGGTTTAGCTGGTTATTATCGAAGATTCGTGGAAAGATTTTCTTGAATCGCTACTCCATTAACTCAGCTGACTCGGAAAGATACAAAGTTCGGTTGGAGTGAAGAATGTGAGAAGAGTTTTCAAGAACTCAAGAGGAGACTCATTTCAGCACCTGTTCTAACAATATCATCTGGCTCGGAGGGATTTGTCATCTACAGTGATGCTTCGAGCAAAGGGTTGGGATGCGTTCATATGCAACATGGAAAAGTCATAGCCTATGCATCAAGACAACTCAAGGAATATTATTCACTCAGGTTACTATTCACCCGATTACTATTCACTAGAATATTATTCACTAGGGTATTCGGGGCACTTTTCGTGTCGGGGTACTATTTACGAGTTACTATTCACCTAGTTACTATTCACTAGAATATTATTCACTCAGGTATTTGGGGTACTTTTCATGCCAGGGTACTATTCACGAGTTACTATTCACCCGATTACTATTCACTCAGATATTCGGGGCACTTTTTGTGTTGGGGTACTATTCACGGGATACTATTCCCGAAGTACTATTCATAGGGTACTATTTACGGGGTATTATTCACCCAAAAATTTTATTTCTTTTCTGTCCAAATTATTTTTGATACATGGATATTATTCTTGAATTTTACTCCACAAAGCAGTATCATGTTAACAATTTAGATATTATTAAACTCTGGATAAATTTAAAGTCTTTAATAATTATCCTTGATTTCGTTTGATTAATGATTATATCGTTGTCATCATCCTCATGATTATATTGTGATGAAAGTTATCTTCGGCCAAGTGTGCAAAGATGAACTGTTGATTGGTATGATTATGACTATCATTGAGTATAATTATGACCCGTAATGTTATAAATGATATAATAAAAGTCCTTATTGGCCTGTAGTGCATTGATGGACAATTGTTGGTATGATTATTACCAGTGATTATTCGGTATAATCATGACAATTGGTGAAAATACTAATATCCTTGGCCCGTAGTGCATGGATAATTCGTGGTCGTGATACTAATGAATATCCTTAGCCGTAGTGCAAGGATGATTCAATGATGTGGATTATTTGTTAAGCTGAGTCTCAGCGATAAAATATTGATAATAAACTTTTAATTCGTAGAAGATAGTAGATATCATGCTCTACTTGACTCTTCTAAAAATACAGTTGCATGTCTTTGGCATGTAGTGTAAAGATGAACTATTAATGAATATTTTTGGCCTGTAATGCAAAGATGAATTTATTAGTATGATTATGAACAGGAACTATGATTTGGTATAACCATGATCTTTGACGTTTCAGGTAAAGACAGGTGATAAAAATTATCTTCGTTGTGACGCCCCCAAAACAGGTCCAATCCATCCAACCCATTCTGAGTCGCCAAATACATGGTACAGAAAATAACTACAACTTTATTATTACAATTGTCGTGCAAAATACGACAACACATATACTGTGAGTTTAAATACAAATATTATCATCTAGACAGTATTCATACTCAATTAAGTCCTCATTATACTTATTGATACACTATTTTTCAAAATAGTGAGGACTACTAAAATAACTGTCTTGAACCATCATTCCACACCCCGACTAGTACTCGCTACATTCTCGCCTCCTGAGAAGAAAATTGGAACAACAAGGAAAAGAGTGAGCTCAACTAGCCCAGTAAAGAATATTATGACTAAGATAATATACAACAAATTATCGTTAGTCTTCAACAGGGAAAAATCTAATAGAATACAATAGACAACAAGTTTTAAATCAATAACTGCAGCGGAAACAGCAAACCATTAGAAGAGTCGAGTAGAGAATGAGTTCTACTATCTTCTAAGATTTAAAAGTCCATCATCAATATTTTATCCCTGTAATAACAATCAATAACCATCTTTAATCAAATATTCATCTTTGCACTACAGGCCAAAGATATTCATTTGTATCACCAGTCGATCATGTTCATCTCAACACCTGTTCATCTTTGCACTACGGGCCAAAGATATTCATCAGAAATCATCAATCTTTGCACTACAGGCCAAAGATATTCAATTATATCATCATTTAGGACTGAGGATGATGAAAAATATTTTAAAGGAAACGAATCCAGTGAAACAAAATAATAAATATTAAGGATTCGTATTTTAACTATTCCATGTCCAAAATACCTCATAAATAATCATAGTGGAGTAAAATTCAAGAATGATCAAAACATGGATACAATCAAAGCTAGTATCCATAATAGATATTTTGGACAAAAAGAAGAAAATTTCATTTTTCGGTGAATAGTAACTCGTGAATAGTAACTCGTGAATAGTAACTCCGACATGAAAAGTTCCAAATTTGATAAAAAGTTCAGATCAATATCTCGGCATAATGATATTGAAGAAAATAATATCATTTAAGAAGAAATAACATCCCTTACCTCGGAAAGACGGTACTTCTGATGGAATACTAGATATAGTGCTGAAGGAAACTTGCACCGTATAGCAACACTCAAAGTATCAAATACTCACAAGAATACGCTCGATATAGAGAGAGAAATAGAGAGAAATTTGTGTTTCTGGTGTGATTTTCAATTCTAACCTAAGCAACCTATTTATAAGAAAATGCTTAGAACACCAAAGCAGAAAATTTAATAAAATAATAATATAATTTTTTTAATTTCCTTAGCACACCACACCAGCTGATTTCAGCCATTAACACATGCCCACAAATGAAAAAAAACGTTTTTGTTAATATAATTATTTAAAACTTCTAAAAATCAATTATTTTGGAACTTCAGAACTTCAATAATTCATAATAAATAGTCCTTTTATCAGAAAATTCGAATCTCGCGAGTATTTATAGGAAATTCAATTCTCTAAAACTTTACAGAAGAAAGTTTTTCCAAATTCTAAACAGAAATTGACCGAAATCCATAAACGGACGATTTTACAGTCAATAATAATTTTTCGGTCAAGAATTGTGTCCACCAACACACAAAATATGTGTTAATCATTTAATGCCACAAAAATACTTTTCCTCCTCATATACTCATATATCTCACATTCATTATAAAAATATCACCATCAATATATTATTAAAATAATATATTTAAATGAATTATTTTATCAGAAAAAGATAAAATATTAATTTTCAACAATTGTCACATTAAAAATTTTCTCCATCTATATCCACATAAAATCAATATTTTTCTCATCATATAAATCAATAATTAATTATACACAAATAATATTACAGAATCACAGTACTGGCAACCAGGCCGTTCCCAGGAAAGAGGGGCTTTCCAATAAGGATCTCTCCTTACTGGCGCGCAATTAGATGACCAAACCTCTCCTTAGACAGAACTTTCTAGACATTGCCAATAATGTTATCTAATAATATTATTCAGATAATATGAATTATTGTTCCGATAATAGAAAATACTGTGTAGTGACAATTATTAAAATAACAGTAATATAAAATATCAACGCAGCAATTATTGAATCAATAAAATACAATATTGAACAGTAATTACTGTAACAATTATTGAGTAGTGTCTTCTTACGTAAGAATCAATAATTGGTACAATACCGTGTGCTACTGTGCAACAACGCGTATTACTGTGTTTTAACCACCGGGTATTCCAACAGTATTAACGGTAACAACTACGCCGTTATTTATAAACAACTTGTTTTTGTCATTTTCTTCATCCAATCGCTTTCTGTTATGGGGCCCACAAAAGACTGTGCCGTCGTACGAATATTCTCCGACAGTAAGAATATTCCACGACCAAGCGAATATTCCCCGACAACAATGAATATTTTATAACCACTTGCTTATTTAAAATATTTGCGTATTTTACCCATAACTAACCACATTAATCAAATCAACCCTTACTATTTCAGAATAATAAATAGTATTTTGAAAAGATGAGGATACCTCGCTTTCATTTTCGTTTCCAACTCCCAGGTCATTTCCTCAATAGCATGATTTCTCTACTTTAACTTGTGGTATGACCTTCGTGCGTAGGACATGCTCCTTCCTATCCAAGATCTTGACAGGTACCTCCTCATACGTTAAGTCTTCGGCTATCTCGTTCGGTTCTAACTCAATAACGTGGTTCGGGTCGTCCACATATTTACGTAACATCGATACGTGAATAATGTTATGAACACGTGACATACTTAGCGTTAAGGCGAGTCTATAGGCCACAGTTCCTACTCGATCGAGGATTTCAAATAAATCGAAGGCTTGAGCTTTCTTCTCTTCATCGACTCTTACTTCTAGAATAACACATTCTTGCACCTTCTTCTTTATATTCATCAGCTCCAGGTCTGTAACTTGAGCGGCTTTAACTTTATCGATTAAAGTTGGTTCTACGCGTATACTTGACATCATCGCACTCGTTCCTGCATATGATCTTCTAATCAACGCGTCAGCTACCACGTTCGCTTTTCCAGGATGGTATTGAATAGTGTGGTCATAATCTTTCAACAGCTCGAGCCAACGTCGTTGCCGCATATTGAGTTTCTTTTGGGTGAAGAAATATTTGAGAATTTTATGGTCTGAATATATCTCCACTTTCTCCCCATATAGATAGTGCCTCCAGATCTTTAGCGCGAAAACGACTGCTGCCGACTCTAGATCATGAGTAGGATAATTCCTCTCATATTCTTTAAGTTGTCACGAGGCATAGGCTATGACTTTTCCACGTTGCATGAGAACACATCCTAACCCTTTAGCTGAAGCATCGCTGTAGATAACAAATCCATCCGAACCAGATGGTATTGTCAAAACAGGTGTCGAAATGAGTCTCCTCTTAAGCTCTTGAAAACTCTTCTCGCATTCCTCGCTCCATACGAATTTGATATCCTTCCGAGTCAGCTGAGTTAACGGGGTAGCGATTTGAGAAAATCTTTCCACAAAATCTTCGATAATAACCAGCTAAGCTTAAAAAGCTACGTATTTCGATTACTGACTTAGGTTGCTCTCAACTATGACTCATATCCCAATCTTGGATAGCACGTCACAATGACACCTATCAGTTTACTATCGCACGAATATGGCGTCCCCTACGAAAAGTCTGGCTTCGATGCATTCCACAAAGGAAGTCACTAGATAGAGGCTCGGTTATCAACTTCTATAGTTGGGTTTTTAACTCCTGAAGTTCAATAGGAGCCATTCAATATGAGATTTTAGAAGTGGGTTTTGTACCGGATTCAAAGATGATACAAAATTCAATATCACGCTCTGGGAGTAAGCCAAGAAATTCTTCAGGAAATACGTCAGGGATTTACTAACAATAGAAATATCATTCAAATCTGACGTATTTTTGTTCAAGTCCATAACATAGCTAAGAAAGCTTGACATCCGTTTTTCAATAAACGAATAACTTTATGGCTTGATATGAAAGAGTTTGACTTCAATGGTTTGGTTGCTTGAATTCGAATAACAGGTTGCTTAGGAATATGAAAACTAACAACCTTACGAAAGCAATCAATTTTGGCATGATAAGTAGTTAACCAATCAATTCTTAAAATCACATCAAAAGCAAGTATCTTTAAAGAGATAAGGTCAATAGATAATGTGATAGTGCCAACTTGGATCAAATAAGATTTATAAACAGTGGATGTGATGAAAATTTCTCCTAACAGAGTTTCAACAGATAAGTCAAAGTCTAATTTCTCCGGAGTCAATTTTAAACGTTGAGTATAAGCAGGATAAATAAATGAATGGGTAGAACCGGTATCTAATAAGGTATAGACTTCGTAAAAATTTATAATTAACTAACCCGTGCTAACTTCGTTCGGGTTCCTCGCATTCTGACCCGTCACGAAAAACGCTCTTCCAGAAACCGTTGACTTTGACTTTTCTGGAATAGCTTTTTGAGTCACCACCCCCGTTGGACTTGGTTTCGCTACAGTGCAATCTCAAGCGATATGTCCTTTCTTTCCACAATTATAACATACCTTAAACTGTTGTGGGCAGTTTGGGCTGATATGTCCTTCTTTTCCGCACTTATAGCATATAACCGGTGGTCGTTCTCCTGCCTTGGAACCAGTTGCTGCTGGTGCTGACGTCTTCGTATTATCATTGTTGAATCTTCTCTTTTTAAAATCTCCTCCCGACTCGCTTCTTCTATTCTCATGGCCATGATTACCACCAGAGTGGTTGCCGCTCTTGTCCGTATTCTTCTTTCTCCGCTGGTTATCGTTGTTCTGATGACTGCTGTCACCGGTATGATCCTGGTTGTGGTCCCTCGATTGACCGTACTCGTTATCTCGCTCTAATAATTGAGCCCTGTTGACAACATCTGAATAGAGAGAAAATTTATGAGAAATGAGATATTGACGTATGCCGGGTTTCAAACCTCTCAGAAACATCCGCGTCATACGTTCCTCATTCTCCACCAAATGAGGTGCAAACCTGGACAACTCTGCAAATTTCGCCTCGTACTGGGACACCGTCATGTTATTCTGCTCCAGTCTAATAAACTCTACCTCCTTCATATGACGAATACTTTCAGGAAAGTACTTGTCATTGAATAGTTTCTGAAATGTCTCCCAAGACATGTTGAGTGCGGCTGGATGGGTACGCTTCACAGATTTCCACCAGTAGTCTGCCTCGCCACGGAACATAAAGGTGGCGAATGGAACCTTCTGCTCCTCCGTGCATCCCAAGACACAAAATATCTTGGTAATTTGCTTGACCCACGTCTCTGCCTTAATCGAATCCGGCTTTCCCCAGAATTCTGGTGGTCCTAACTCCTTGAACTGCTTGGCCGTGACAAGCCGCGCGTTGCTATCATTTCTACACGTATTTTGTACACGAGTCTCCCTCGTTTTGTTTTGCATGAACTGAAAAGAACTCCTAAACATCCCGTCGTTCATCGTCTGCTTAGTGGTGTTGTTTACAGGAGGAATATTGCCAGCCTGTTGCACGTTCTCCTCGTTGGTGAGCAAAGGTGTCTCCACGCTCTCATTTACTCCACTGTTAACATTCTCAATCGACATTCTCAAATACTGCCATAAACAAGGGTTAATTTAACAAATTAACAAATCACATAATACCCCTATATTATGACCGACCAACAAATAAGCTTAGGTAGGACACACTAGCAAAGGATTTACTCGTCTCACACCTCCTAGTTCTATTCCCCGATCTCCGCCAGAGATCATATCCCTAAACTCTGATACCAACTATGACGCCCCCAAAACAGGTCCAATCCATCCAACCCATTCTGAGTCGCCAAATACATGGTACAGAAAATAACTACAACTTTATTATTACAATTGCCGTGCAAAATACGACAACACATATACTGTGAGTTTAAATACAAATATTGTCATCTAGATAGTATTCATACTCAATTAAGTCTTCATTATACTTATTGATACACTATTTTACAAAATAGTGAGGACTACTAAAACAACTGTCTTGAACCATCATTCCACACCCCGACTAGTACTCGCTACATTCTCGCCTCCTGAGAAGAAAATTGGAACAACAAGGAAAAGGGTGAGCTCAACTAGCCCAGTAAAGAATACTATGACTAAGATAATATACAACAAATTATCGTTAGTCTTCAACAGGGAAAAATCTAATAGAATACAATAGACAACAAGTTTTAAATCAATAACTGCAGCGGAAACAGCAAACCATTAGAAGAGTCAAGTAGAGAATGAGTTCTACTATCTTCTAAGATTTAAAAGTCCATCATCAATATTTTATCCCTGTAACAACAATCAATAACCATCTTTAATCAAATATTCATCTTTGCACTACAGGCCAAAGATATTCATTTGTATCACCAGTCGATCATGTTCATCTCAACACATGTTCATCTTTGCACTACGGGCCAAAGATATTCATCAAAAATCATCAATCTTTGCACTACAGGCCAAAGATATTCAATTATATCATCATTTAGGACTGAGGATGATGAAAAATATTTTAAAGGAAACGAATCTAGTGAAACAAAATAATAAATATTAAGGATTCGTATTTCAACTATTTCATGTCCAAAATACCTCATAAATAATCATAGTGGAGTAAAATTCAAGAATGATCAAAACATGGATACAATCAAAGCTAGTATCCATAATAGATATTTTGGACAAAAAAAAGAAAATTTCATTTTTCGGTGAATAGTAACTCGTGAATAGTAACTCGTGAATAGTAACCCCGACATGAAAAGTTCCAAATTTGATAAAAAGTTCAGATCAATACCTCGGCATAATGATATTGAAGAAAATAATATCATTTAAGAAGAAATAACATCCCTTACCTCGGAAAGATGGTACTTCTGATGGAATACTAGATATAATGCTGAAGGAAACTTGCACCGTATAGCAACACTCAAAGTATCAAATACTCACAAGAATACGCTCGATATAAAGAGAGAAATAGAGATAAACTTGTGTTTCTGGTGTGATTTTCAATTCTAACCTAAGCACCCTATTTATAGGAAAATGCTTAGAACACCAAAGCAGAAAATTTAATAAAATAATAATATAATTTTTTTAATTTCCTTAGCACACCACACCAGCTGATTTCAGCCATTAACACATGCCCACAAATGAAAAAAAACATTTTTGTTAATATAATTATTTAAAACTTCCAAAAATTAATTATTTTGAAACTTCAGAACTTCAATAATTCATAATAAATAGTCATTTTATCAGAAAATTCGAATCTCGCGAGTTTTTATAGGAAATTCAATTCTCTACAACTTTACAAAAGAAAATTTTTCTAAATTCCAAATAAAAATTGACCGAAATCCACAAACGGACGATTTTACAGTCAATAATAAATTTTCGGTCAAGAATTGTGTCCACCAACACACAAAACATGTGTTAATCATTTAATGCCCCAAAAATACTCTTCCTCCTCATATACTCATATATCTCACATTCATTGTAAAAATATCACCATCAATATATTATTAAAATAATATATTTAAATGAATTATTTTATCAGAAAAAGATAAAATATTAATTTTCAACAATTGTCACATTAAAAATTTTCTCCATCTATATCCACATAAAATCAAAATTTTTCTCATCATATAAATCAATAATTAATTATACACAAATAATATTACAAAATCACAGTACTGGCAACCAGGCCGTTCCCAAGAAAGAGGGGGCTTTCCAATAAGGATCTCTCCTTACTGGCGCGCAATTAGATGACCAAACCTCTCCTTAGACAGAACTTTCTAGACATTGCCAATAATGTTATCTAATAATATTATTCAGATAATATGAATTATTGTTCCGATAATAGAAAATACTGTGTAGTGACAATTATTAAAACAACAGTAATATAAAATATCAACGCAGCAATTATTGAATCAATAAAATACAATATTGAACAGTAATTACTGTAACAATTATTGAGTAGTTCCTTCTTACGTAAGAATCAATAATTGGTGCAATACCGTGTGCTACTGTGCAACAACGCGTATTACTGTGTTTTAACCACCGGGTATTCCAACAGTATTAACGGTAATAACTACGCCGTTATTTACAAATAACTTATTTTTGTCATTTTCTTTATCCAATCGCTTTCTGTTATGGGGCCCACAAAAGACTGCGCCGTCGTACGAATATTCTCCGACAGTAAGAATATTCCACGACCAAGCGAATATTCCCCGACAACAATGAATATTTTATAACCACTTGCTTATTTAAAATATTTGCGCATTTTACCCATAACTAACCACATTAATCAAATCAACCCTTACTATTTCAGAATAATAAATAGAGGAAATTAAATTTCATTTATTAATAATTTGGGGTCTTACATTCGTCCTAGGTGCGAAGAGGAACTTAGAACCACAATTATGATTATGAGTTATTCACATGATTGTGGACAGAAACTGTTGATTGATGTTACAGGGATAAAACATTATTGGTGGACTTTTAACATGGAGAAGATAATAGACTTTATGGTCTATTTGACTCTTCTAATGGATTACTCGTTCCGCTGCAACTATGGTTGAAAAGTTTTATCATCTACCATATGTTCTAAATCTCTGATTTATTACTGACGAAGGCTATTGATAATTTAATTATCTTTAGTCATGATATTCTTTACTAGGCTAGTTGTGCTCACCCTTTTGCTTCACAATTCCTTTCAGATAATAAGAGTGTAGCTGGGTCGAGCGGGGGGTAACAGGGGAATAGAACGGTGGTCTATAGTTGTTGAGGTTCTCCCTAAAAAAGTATGGAAATAATTTTATTGAGAATTATAGATAAGTGTGTCGTATTTTATATGTCATTTTAACCGTTGATTTTGGTGAACCAAATAGGGTGAGGTGAACCCAACTTTGGAAGGGCGTTTTCCCACTATCATACAAGATATCTAATGACAGACGACCTTGTGTTATCATAAGATAGGGTTGTGCACATGCACTTGCTGATTATATCTATGAACACTACCTATATAATCTTGGAGTTTAGTTGAAATATAGTTCTCAATTGGAGACAATGGAGATAATTATATGTCAAGAGAAGACTCACCATTGGAAAGAACATGATAGTAATCTTCTCGTTTTTCTTTGGGGTCTATTGGGTCAGGCAAGGATAATTCTCGAGTCATATGATATCTATCATAACTTAGACGTATGGCCTCCCATGTACGAAGGTTTTCTTGAGCATTTTCTAAAGATTTTAATTTCTAAAATAGTTATTGACTGTACCTTTATGTAAGGTACCATTGTAAGGTATTGTGGTCGAGGCACCATGAGAGTTGCATATATTTGTATTAAAACTCACAATTTAACTGTGGTCGTATTCTGTACGACAGTTCAACAATTGTATAAATGAAGTTTGTATTTGATTTTTGTACCATGTATTTGGCAACTCAAAATGGGTGATGTATACCTATTCTGGTGGCATCACACATAAAGAACATCGAATTTAGATGTAAATTCTATAATGTAACTCTGATGAATCGAAGCATAGAATAAATTTGATTCAAAGATATGTAAATGATGAAGGTTGTGATTCATGGAAATGAATAAAGAATTCAGAAAAGTTTTAATTATTCTGCATCTTATTAAGCATAACTTCGAATATGATGTAAAGCCAAGAATGGTTAATGACCAAGATTGGGAATTGACTTATGAAGATTTTGGGATCGATCCATAGATCCTGAAAATAAAAAGGAATTAATATATTAATTAGTATCAAAGTTAAATTGTATTCATTAAATTATGAATGGAAGTTGTTAATAGTTAGACGAAGATAGTATCGTGACGCACCATGTCCGAGGTAATGGATACCCGGATTTTGGGGTGTTACAGGTTGGTATCAAAACAGTAGGTTATAAACCTTAGGTAAGAGTACCTTAGGCTATAACCTTAGAGAGAGAAAGTAAAGATGATAAAGATTAAACTCAGATAGAGTTTAAGTTGTTAGGTTTGTAAGATTCTTAGACGCAATCAAATTGCAGAAATAAAGCGGAAGCATGAAAAATCAGAGTTTTAAAATTTTACAAACCATATACCCGGATCATCCTTTATGCACAATTATTAATTAAACGAAAAGATAAAGAATGAGAATCATACCCTTGAAGATTCGAGCTTTCTCAGGTACAAGTTCACCTCCAAATCCTTTTCATGTTCAACTTGAATCCACGGGGTTGGGTTCCTTCCTTTGATCAACGTTAGCCACCCAAGTGTTTGGCCTCTAGAGGTGATCCACCAAGGAAGAAAAAAGTGTGACGCCCATAAAATTAGGTATACATCACCCATCTTGGGTCGTCAGATATATGGTACAGAATACAAATATAACTTACTAATACAATTGTCGTGTACAATACGACAAAACATAACTATGAGTTTGAATACAATTATTGTCTACTAGAGACTATACAAACTCGAAAGGAGTCCTCATTACAATTATTGTCACACTATTTAACAGAATAGTGAGGACTACTAATACTATCATCTGGTCCATCACTCCGTTCCCCGACTCGTCCCAGCTATATTCTCATTTCCTGAAGAGAACAGTGAAAGAAAGGGTGAGCTCAACTAGCCCAGTAAGAAATATTATGACTAAGATAATGCAGAATAAATTATCATTAGCCTTCAACAGTGTTAAACTGATAAAATATAACGAACATCAAGTTTAACTGCAGCGGTACAAACAATCCATTAAAAGAGTCAAGTAGAGAATAAAATCTACTATCTTATATGATTTAAAAGGTTTTTCAACACTGTTATTGCTGGGACTCAGCTTAACAAAATAATCCACATCATCGAATCACCCCTGTACTACGGCCAAAGATATTCTTTAGTATCACGACCACAATTATCCATGCACTACGGGCCAAGAATATTTGTGTATTCATTAATGGTCATGATCATGCCAACAACTGTCCCTCAATGCACTACGGGCCAATGAGGACTTTTACCACATCATTTGTAATATTACGATCATGATTATACCGAATGATCCCTGGTCATAATCATACCAAGTCCATCTATGCACTACAGGCCACAGATGACTTTCAACATTTTATAAACATTAGGATGATGACAATGATATAAGAATTTAATAAAAACAAGTTCAAGAATTAATTTATCCAAGAATTAACAACGTCCGAATTGTCAATATGATACTGCTTTGTGGAGTAAAATTCAAGAATTCTTAGAAGAATATTTCCATGAAAAGATATTAGATGAAGCGCAAATATCAAAGATATTCCACTAATTTCATGGAGTATAGAAGTCAAAACTTTAACCAATTGAGTATAATAAAGAATGGAATAACAAAAGAAATCACCATGCATGCGATAGACTGCACAGACAGGTTATTCTAACAGAATAATAAATAATGGAACCAGGTCCGGCGTAAAACGCACAGACAGGATATTTCAACAGAATAATAATAAGGACGAAACCAGGTCCGGTGTAAAACACACAGACAGGATGTTCCAACAGAATAATAATAAAGACAGAACCAGGTCCGGTGTAAAACGCACAGACACGATATTCCAACAGAATAATAATAAGGACGGAACCAGGTCCGGTGTAAAACACATAGACAGGATGTTCCAACAGAATAATAATAAAGACGGAACCAGATCTGGTGTAAAACACACAGACAGGAGGTTCCAACAGAATAATAATAAAGACGGAACCAGGTCCGGTGTAAAACACACAGACAGGATGTTCCAACAAAATAATAGAAGAATGTCACCAAGTATAGGGTAGACCGCGTATACAGGTTATTCCAACAGAATAATAAGAAATGGAATAACAACAGTTCTCTTCATGAATAAGAAAGAATAACACCCCTTACCGTTTTAAAGAAGAACTGAAATAAGGAAGTAGTTAAGTAGCAGAATATTTTTTTTCTCTCTCTCTCTATAGTTTTTCTCTATAGTTTCTCTCTCTAGAGTTCAGTGAATTCGTAAAAAATAATAAAGGAATGAGCTGCTATTTATAGAAAAATAGAATGCATAGTAACTAATCCATGAACGGTCCAGATTGATTACTTTAATCTGACGGTCCATATTTAAAGAAAAATCTTTTAAATAAAATATAATATATTCTATTTATAGAATAACTTTAATAAAGTATTCTGTTTTATATAAAAAGATGTTTCTGTTTTATTACGTTAATAATACGAATAAAACAAAACTTCATTATCGCTAAATAATTCATATTATTAACTGACAATAATTGAATCAAACTGAGTGACTTCTCACATAAGCATTAATAATCAATACTGTGTGCTACTATGCAATCACACGTATTACTGTATTTTTACTACCGAGTAGTTCAACAGTATCAATGGTAAAACTTCCGCCGTTATTTTTAATAAAATATTTTTGTCGTTTTCTCAATCCGACAATAATTCCGTTGTGGGGTCCACCAATGATTGTGCCGTTGTACGAATATTCCCTGTTAAAACGAATATTTCCCGACCAATCGAATATTATATTACAACTTGCGTACTTTTGCAAAATTTATAAATATTATCCACAATTATAACATTATATCAAATTAACTCCATAATATTCAAAAATTATATTTATATAAAATTCATCTTTATTTATAAAAGTTGGGGTCTTACAACCTCCCCTTCTTATGAAATTTCGCCCTCGAAATTAGGGTACGTACCTGGTATGTCGAAGAGGTAAGGATACATTGACTTCATTTCAGATTCTAACTCCCAAGTCATTTCCTTAACATCATGATTTCTCCACAAAACTTTGACTTGAGGTATAACCTTGGAGCGTAGAATATGTTCCTTCTTATCCAAGATTTGAACAAGAACTTCTTCATACGTCAAATCCTCCGCTATTTCGTCCGGTTCTAACTCAATAATGTGGTTCGGGTCTTCTACATATTTACGTAACATGGATATGTGAAAAAGGTTATGAACACGAGACATACTTGGCGGTAAAGCGAGTCTATAAGCCACAGTTCCTACTCGATCGAGGATTAAAAATGGACCGATGAATCGAGGATTGAGCTTTCCTCTCTTTCCAAATCTCGTAACTCTTTTCCATGGAGCAACATGTAAGAACACATGATCTCCTATATCAAATTCCACGTCCTTTCGATGAAGATCAATATAACTCTTTTATCGATCTTGTGAGGTTTTTATAGGTTGTCGGATCGTTTGAATCTTTTCTGTAGTCATACGTATCAACTCTGGTCCCAACAACGTTGCTTCACCCACCTAATCCCAGCATACTGGAGAACGACACTTTCTTCCATACAACACTTCGAATGGAGCCATGTCAATACTTGCTTGATAACTGTTGTTGTAGGAAAACTCCACCAATGATAAGAACTGGTCCCAACTTCCCTTGAAGTCAAGGACACAGAGTCTTCATAAATCTTCCAGAGTTTGAATAGTCCTCTCTGATTGTCCGTCCGTCTGAGGATGATATGCCGAACTAAATCGTAAATTCGTGCCCATAGCTTTTTATAAACTAACCCAAAATTGTGAAGTGAATCTTGGGTCTCAGTCAGAAATTATAGATATTGGCATACCATGCAGTCTTACAATCTCGTTTATGTACATACGAGCAAGGCGTTCAAGTGTATAAGTTTCTCGTATCGGTAAAAAATGAGCAGACTTGGTCAATCTATCAACAATGACCCAAATCGCATCAATACCTTGAGAAACCTTAGGAAGACCGGCAACGAACTCCATGGTAATGTGCTCCCACTTCCATTCTAGAATTTCAAGTGGTTGCAATGGACCTTTTGGTACTTGATGCTCCGCCTTGACTCATTGACAAGTTAGACACCTTGAGATAAATAGCGCTATCTCTCGCTTTATATTGCTCCACCAAAATGTATGACGAAGATCATGATATATTTTGGTACTCCCAGGATGGATTGTAAACGGTGTGTTGTGCGCCTCCATCAAGATTTTATACTTTAAATTAGGGTCGTTAGGAACACAAAGTCTGGAGTTGACTCGAAGTATTCCTTCTTCATCGATTCTTGCTTCCGACATAGCACCTTCTTGCACTTTCTTCCTCATACGCATCAGCTCCAGGTCTGTAGCTTGAGCAGCTTTAACTTTATCGATTAAAGTCGGTTCGACTCGTATATTCGCCATCATCACATGGGTCCCTGGAGTCTTTAACTCTATCTTCATCCTTTGCAAGCCACACAAAATGGGCCTTTGTGTTGACAATATCGCACTCGTACTTGCATATGATCTTCTACTCAATGCGTCAGCTACCACGTTCGCTTTTCCAGGATGGTATTGAATGGTATGATCATAATCTTTCAATAGTTCAAGCCAATGTCGTTGTCGCATGTTGAGTTCCTTTTGAGTGAAGAAATATTTGAGGCTTTTATGATCCGTAAAGATCTCCACCTTCTCCCCATACAAGTAATGCCTCCAAATTTTAAGTGCAAAGACAACAGCTGCCAACTCTAGATCATGAATAGGATAATTCCTCTCATATTCCTTGAGTTGTCTTGATGCATAGGCTATGACTTTTCTATATTGCATGAGAACGCATCCCAACCCTTTACTTGAAGCATCACTGTAGATGACAAATCCCTCCGAGCCAGATGGTATTGTTAGAACAGGTGCTAAAATGAGTCTCCTCTTGAGTTCTTGAAAACTCTTCTCACATTCTTCGCTCCAACCGAATTTTGCATCTTTCCGAGTCAGCTGAGTTAGTGGAGTAGCGATTCGAGAAAATCCTTCCACGAATTTCCAATAATAACCAGCTAAACCGAGAAAGCTAAGTACTTCGGTTACTGATTTAGGTTGCTCCCAGCTTTGAATAGCTTCAATCTTTGCCGGGTCAACAGATATTCCATGAATTGATACTACGTGCCCAAGGAATGCTACCTCCTCCAGCCAGAACTCGCATTTCTTCAACTTGGCATAAAGCTTGTATTCACGAAGCTTTTGGAGTACCAGCCTCAAGTGTTGCTCATGATCTTCACGACTTTTGGAATAAATAAGGATGTCATCAATAAAGACGACCACAAAGTGATCCAAATATTCCTTGAATACCCGGTTCATCATATCCATGAAGGCAGCAGGAGCATTGGTCAATCCAAAGGACATGACTAGGAATGCATAATGCCCGTACTGAGTTCTGAAAGCCGTCTTTGGAATATCCTCAGTTCTAACCTTCAGCTGATGATATCCAGAACGAAGATCGATCTTTGAAAAGAATTGTGCTCCATGCAACTGGTCAATCAGGTCATTAATACGTGGCAATGGGTACCTGTTTTTGATGGTGACATGATTCAACTCTAGATAATCAATATAAAGTCGCATACTTCCATCTTTCTTCTTCACGAATAGAATAGAAGCACCCCAAGGAGAAGTACTAGGACGAATAAAGCCAATATTTAACAATTCTTACAGTTGGATCTTTAACTCCTGAAGTTCAATAGGAGCCATTCGATATGGGGCTTTGGAAATGGGTTTTGTACCGGGTTCAAGGTCGATACAAAATTCAATTTCACGCTCTGGGGGTAGGCCAGGAAGTTCTTCAGGGAATACGTCAGGGAATTTATTAACAATAAAAATATCATTCAAAACTGACGTATTTTTGTTTAGATCCGTGACATGAGCTAAGAAAGCTTGGCATCCGTTTTTTAATAAACGAATAGCTTTATGGCTTGAGATGACAGCGATTGATTTTAATGGTTTGGTTGCTTGAATTCGCATAATAGGTCGATTAGGAATATGAAAGCTAACAACCTTATGAAAATAATTAATTTTTGCATGATGAGTAGTTAACCAATCAATCCCTAGAATCACGTCAAATGTAAGTATTTTTAATGAAATAAGATCGACAGGTAATGTGTGGGTACAAACTTGAACCAAATAAGACTTATAAATCGTGGATGTAATGAAGGTTTCTCCCAATAGAGTTTCAACAGATAAGTCAAAGTCTAATTTCTCCGGAGTCAAATTTAATGGATGAGCGCAAGTAGGAGAAATAAAAGAATGGGTAGACACAGTATCAAATAAAGTATAGACTTCGTTAGAGTTTATGGTAATCCTACCCGTGATGACCTCATTCGGGTTCCTTACTTTCTGGGAGGTCACAACAAACGCTCTCTCTTGCACTGCCGATTTTGACTTTTCTAGGACGGCCTTTGGTGCCTCCATCCTAGCTGAACTTGTTTTTGGTAAACGATAAAATCGAGCTAAATGACCTTCTCTTCCATAATTATAACATGTTTTAGACGGCATCACGCAGTTTGGACTGATGTGCCCCTCCCCTCTGTATTTGAAATATATGATATGTGGTCGTTCTCCTTCCTTAACAACGAGTGCTGGTGCTAACGTCTTTCCATCATTGTTGAATCTCCTCTTCTTGAAATGACCATTCTTATTGTTTTGGCCCTGATTACCACCGAAGTGGTTACCATTTCTGTCCTGTTGATTCCCTCCACGCTTGTTGTCACCGCTTCTGTGACGCCCCCAAATTCAGGTACTTGAAACCCGAACTCAGTGCTTCACGATACCATTTCTATGAGCGGAATAATACTAATAATAAGAACAATAATATAGATTATCAAATTTAATTTACATATTATCAGAGTTTTCAATCCCAAGTACGAAACCTTCAAACATTCTTTTCATTACATGATAATTAATATATATCATCATTACCCTAATAAAGTCTAGTTATTACAAAAGATAGCCTTATCATTCATTCAGCGACCTTCCCTTTCCCTTTGTTATTAGAAGAGCCTCCAAGTTGTTCACCTTTAGCTGAAAACATTTAAATTTAAGCAAGGATGAGCATTTGAGTGCCCAGCAAGTAATAGCAACAATAACAGTTAGCTGAACGAATTAAATATTTTCTTTAAACGATACTTTTACAACGAATCAACAGTTGTAAAGTAAACTGAACCGAATATAAACAATATATCATTTCGATTTCAAATTTTTGAAACTACGTAATGACTATAAACGAGGATCAGTTGACAAACTATGAACATTATTTTCTATTTTCGAAAAGGTTAAACAGAACTTCATCTGTAAACCGTCATTACTTACGGGCACGGGGGGTGATCAGCCCGTTATGCCCTGTATTGATCAATACTACATTAAAGGACGATATTTTCATCCAGCATTCCCGCCTTAGGTGCATAAAAGTTTCCCATAGTTGGGATGTTCATACCAGTCTTGAATCCAATCCAAAACAATTTAGTTGGATAAAGTTTTATCTTGTTCAACAACAACTTTAAATATATGTCTAGCAGGATCAAATAGCTTAGACGACTTTTAATTCAACTTATACATACTGAACACCGATAAGTATGTATCAACATGTGATAAAATATAATGATTATCCAAGTGGGGACACTTGTATAACCATGTTTTAGAAATTAACGATCAGAATATATAGTTTGATCAATAATAACATAATAAAGGAACTTTTACAACAATTATAGTTTAATAACAGAATCATTGCATAAGTATATACAAATGTTGAAATATTTGAACAATTGAAAGGAACAATTCAGATATTATCTTACGCATGTCCGTTGCATAACGTAAAAGCAAAGAGTTAGATACTTGCCTTGTCTGCTGCTTGCACAACTTAGATTTATCTTTTCTATCAAGCCCTATCATTAAATAGATCATTTGTCTGATTAGAATAACATATTATATCATATAATACTGCTTATTACAGTCAGCACATTTCCTAATCACATTGGCACATAGGTTTAACAACCATTGAATCACAAATAATCACTTATCTAATCACATTATCTAAGTCCAGATCAATTTCTGAAACATGTCGGTCTACCGACAACTTTATCGGGTAATTATCGAGTCTAAGACTATGTCCTGTAACTCAATATCCGCCATATTATTTTTAAATGACTTATAATAATTTTAAAACATTTATTATGATTTATCATGAATTTCAAACCTCGGAATCATATTTAAATGATTTAAATACTAATCAATTATATTATCATTAATATTTAATTAGTATTAAACTATTAATGAAATCATTTCTAAAATATTAAAGTTATTTATAATAACTTGAAATACTTTTAAAGTATTAATATTACCCTTAAATGATTTTTAAAACATTTAAAATTATTTCTAAATAATTACTATTAATATTAAGATATTAATGTTCTATTTATCAAAATATTAAAAGTCATTATTCATAACTTAAAATATTTTTAATTTATTTATATCCTTTTAAATGATTTTTAAATTAATAAAACCATTTTTAAACTATTTATTTAATATAATTATTAAATAAATTTACTATTTTTAATAATAAGTTAGTAATCATTAATATTAATTTATTAATAAAATTATCCTTTAAATATTAAAAGTTATATTTTATAACTTAAAATATTTTTAAACACTTTATTTTCATTTAAAATGATTTTTATAATATTAAAATCATTTTTAAACTAAATTATTTAATATAATTATTAAATAACTTTAATATCATTAATAATAATTAATTAATGAAATTTACCTTTAAATATTGAAAGTTATATTTTATAACTTAAAATATTTTTAAATACCTTATTATTATTTAAAATAATTTTTAATCTAATAAAATCATTTTTAATTAATTTATTTAATTCATTTAGTAAATAAATTAATTACCATTAATATCAATTTATTAATAAAATTTATCACAAAATATTAAAAGTCATTAAAAATAACTTAAAATATTTTCTTATATCATAATATAATTTTTAATGATTTTTTTCCAATATTAAAATTATTTTTAAATAATTTATTTAATATTATAATTAAATAAATTAAATATTTTTAATATTTCAAAAATATTAAATATTTATGAAATATATTTAAAATAATTAAAAATTAATTTTCGGAATTTAAAATAATTTTTAATAATTTATTTTGTATTTTTAATAATTAAAAACTATTTTTTTCTATTTAATAATTAATTTTCGGAAAATAATAAGATGTCTGTCGCTAAAGGCCACCTATAGTGACAAAACTGTCGCTATAGGTGTTCTTCATGTTCTTCATACAAACCCAGAACACCAAGTCAGTGATCATGTGGCCTAGTTTGACCGCGATTTATGATCATACCAAACTGTTTCTGGACTATCTATTGCTCACAGATTATAGAACTAATATAGTACTACACGATACAGCAACAATCATAATCATATAATACCTAACAAAGCAGATCTGACCGTCCAAAGTGGCTGTCAGAGCTGTTCTTCATTTCTGGGTTACCCAGAAATGAAGAACAGTTCGTGAGGCCTACTTTGGGCTCCCACAACTTGCAATACATGTAAGGTATTAGTGATCTAAAGATTTCAGGTTGTAGAACACATGTAAGTCTAGAGATCCATTACATAAAATCATAACAACAACATCAAAATCGCGAGATCTAATATGGTCAAACTATGTCAGTCGTCATGTTCTTACGTTTTCTAGGTTACCCAGAAAACAGAAAACATAATCGGCTTCACTAGTTTGACCGGCCAGAAATTTCAACCTATTTACTATATATGTGATCTTAAAGCCTAAGAATGTAGTACAAGCAACATAGTATAACTTAGATACATCCATAAACACGGATCAACAATAACATGACAGATCTAAACGCTTGAAAAACTTGTCAGAGGCGGTTCTTGGCTTTCTGGGCTGCCCAGAAAATGCTCGGTCAATGCCGGTCAACGGCCTTTGACCGTTAATAACAACAAATCTAGACATCAAATGACTATTCTACCACTTGCATCTTAAAGATCATATACCAGGCTACATATTGAAGCTTTAAAACAACACAAACAACAAACGAGCAATGATTTATAAGGCCTGACATTTTTCAGATTTCTTTAAAACTTAAATCTGAGCCTCTAGGTGTTATGGATCTAACATCTAGCAACCCAGATCAACATTAGACAACATAAACAACATATTCTAACACTTAATCATAACATCTAACACAGATTTTGGACAGAAATTAAAGCTAGGATTTTATACCTTTCTTTGATAAATTTCTGATTTTGTTTTGCTAATTTGATTATGGTGGACGTGGGGCTATGTTTTGGGACTATAAAACTTACAAACTTCGTGGGTCTTTGTGAGAGGAAGTCTTGGTTAGGTGTTGTGCAATTTTTTTTAGTAACCAAATGCATTTTCTCTCTCCTTAAATCTATTTATAGACAAATTAAATGCATGAATGGCTGAGCTAGGGTTGTGTGCTGTCCATTTTGAGTCACATGAAGTTGATATGAGTTGGTCACCAACTCTCATCTTGTATAGATTTGCAAGCAAACATAAAAATATGACAAAAGGGCTTTTTGGTCATTCCCATAAAATTTTTATTTCTAGATTGATCATTTGATACAAACCCTTAGGGTTTGACCCTTAGGGTTTAACCCTAAGGTTTAGCACAAAATAATAATAGGATTTCCAATTAGAGTTTGCACAAAAAAAATAAAATCAAATAAAAATTAAATAAATATTAGTTTCTAAAATTTTGAAATTTGGGTTTCCTAATTATGATTAATTATCTAATTACCTTATACAGTAATATTAGGGTTTAAATCATATAATTATCATTAACCTTGCTAATTTAGCAATTAGGATTTACGATTTTGGTAATTAGAGTTACTAAAATATAATTAGGATTTTCTAATTATCAAATTAGGCTTCTAGATATTTAGGGTTTTAAATTGCTAATTAGGTTTTCCATAATTAACAATAAAATCTAATACTTGTTAATTAAACACATTAACACAATCACCAATCAATCTCGAACTCTAATTTGAATTTCAAATTAGGGTTTCTCATTTTAAAAATTAGGGTTTTAGAAATATTAATTAGGATTTTACCTAATTAATACATTTAATACACAACATAAATTATATAACACACTTATAAAATAATCTTGCACTCTAATTTGGATCTCAAATTAGGGTTTAACATTATTACTAGGGTTTGGTCATAATACACCGTAATTGACTTACCATTATCAATACGGAAATACAGTACATATTCATAGCACTGAAAAATTAAAATATAATTAATATTATATTATTATTCTTATACCTTGACAATAATCTAAAATTAGGGTTTGGATTCCATATCTGATTTATTCTTTATATTTAACCTTAATAATTAAGGTAAAATAATTAACTTAATAATCTGTACAAAATTTATATAATAATTATTATAATTATTCTAAAAATCACTCCATATATTATTTAAATAATATATGATTATATTTTCATGAAAATAGTTAATAAAAACATTTCTACCATAATTTTAATTATTATAAGAATATACTTTATAATAATTAAAAATTCTAAAATAAATTCATTTGTAAATATTTATGTAATAAATATATTTTTATTTACCACATAAATACATATATATACAATATCTTGTACAAATCCTCATCCTTAAAATAAAAAAAAATAAAAAATTTATACGCAAAATTTCTAATTTATTTATATAGAAAATATCGGGTTGCTACAGCTTCGATGACTGCTCTCATTGGTATTATCATTTTGCCTACTGCTCTCTTTTGGTTGCGTTGACTCGTTATCGCGCTCCACTAACTAATCCCTATTCACAACATCTGAATACAAACACAGTTTATGAGAAATAAGATGTTGACGTATCTCAAGTTTCAAACCTCGCAAAAACATTCGCGTTATTCGCTCTTCATTATCCACCAAGTGGGACGCAAACCGGGACAACTCAGCAAATTTAGCCTCATACTGCGACACGGTCATATTATCCTGTTCCAATTTGATGAAATCCACCTCCTTCATGTGTCGAATACTCTCGGGAAAGTATTTGTCATTGAACAGCTCTTGGAACTTCTCCTAAGACATCTTTAGTGCGGCAGGTTGAGTACGCTTAATCGATTCCCACCAGTAATCTGCCTCTCCTTGCAACATAAAGGCGGCAAAGGGAACCTTTTGCTCCTCGGAGCATCCCAAGACATCAAATATCTTGGTGATCTGCTTTATCCATGTTTCCGCTATAAGTGGTTTTGGCTCTCCCTTAAACTCTGGTGGGCTCCTTGAACTGTTTAGCGGTGACCGTCCGAGAGTTTTTAGTGTTTTCACCTACATTTTGAACAGGAGCCGCTCTCGCCTGTTGTTGCATGAACTGCATAAAGCTTCTAAACATTCCATCATTCATCATTTGGTCAGTATTGTTGTTTGCATGAGGATTGTCGCCTTCCTGATGCACATTATCCCGATTATTGATATGTGGTGAATCAACAGTCGCATGTGCTCCATTACTATTCTCAACATTCTCGGATGCCATTTTCTAATACTGCCACAAAATAAAAGTTAATTGATATGTCATATATTATCCTTATATTCTGACCGACCAATTAAATACCATGCAAATAAACTTAGGTAGGTCATACTAGCAAAGGAATTCCCCGTCTCTCCCCTCCTAGTTCTATTCTCACATCTTAGCCAGGGATCATATCCCTAAGCCCTGATACCAACTGTGACACCCCCAAAATTAGGTATACATCACCCATCTTGGGTCGTCAGATACAAGGTACAGAATACAAATACAACTTACTAATACAACTGTCGTGTACAATACGACAAAACATAACTATGAGTTTGAATACAATTATTGTCTACTAGAGACTATACAAACTCGAAAGGAGTCCTCATTACAATTATTGTCACACTATTTAACAGAATAGTGAGGACTACTAATACTATCATCTGGTCCATCACTCCGTTCCCCGACTCGTCCCAGCTATATTCTCATTTCCTGAAGAGAACAGTGAAAGAAAGGGTGAGCTCAACTAGCCCAGTAAGAAATATTATGACTAAGATAATGCAGAATAAATTATCATTAGCCTTCAACAGTGTTAAACTGATAAAATATAACGAACATCAAGTTTAACTGCAGCGGTACAAACAATCCATTAAAAGAGTCAAGTAGAGAATAAAATCTACTATCTTATATGATTTAAAAGGTTTTTCAACACTGTTATTGCTGGGACTCAGCTTAACAAAATAATCCACATCATCGAATCACCCCTGTACTACGGCCAAAGATATTCTTTAGTATCACGACCACAATTATCCATGCACTACGGGCCAAGAATATTTGTGTATTCATTAATGGTCATGATCATGACAACAACTGTCCCTCAATGCACTACGGGCCAATGAGGACTTTTACCACATCATTTGTAATATTACGATCATGATTATACCGAATGATCCCTGGTCATAATCATACCAAGTCCATCTATGCACTACAGGCCACAGATGACTTTCAACATTTTATAAACATTAGGATGATGACAATGATATAAGAATTTAATAAAAACAAGTTCAAGAATTAATTTATCCAAGAATTAACAACGTCCGAATTGTCAATATGATACTGCTTTGTGGAGTAAAATTCAAGAATTCTTAGAAGAATATTTCCATGAAAAGATATTAGATGAAGCGCAAATATCAAAGATATTCCACTAATTTCATGGAGTATAGAAGTCAAAACTTTAACCAATTGAGTATAATAAAGAATGGAATAACAAAAGAAATCACCATGCATGCGATAGACTGCACAGACAGGTTATTCTAACAGAATAATAAATAATGGAACCAGGTCCGGCGTAAAACGCACAGACAGGATATTTCAACAGAATAATAATAAGGACGAAACCAGGTCCGGTGTAAAACACACAGACAGGATGTTCCAACAGAATAATAATAAAGACAGAACCTGATCCGGTGTAAAACAAACAGACAGGATGTTCTAACAGAATAATAATAAAGACGGAACCAGGTCCGGTGTAAAACACACAGACAGGATGTTCCAACAGAATAATAGAAGAATGTCACCAAGTATAGGGTAAACCACGTATACAGGTTATTCCAACAGAATAATAAGAAATGGAATAACAACAGTTCTCTTCATGAATAAGAAAGAATAACACCCCTTACTGTTTTAAAGAAGAACTGAAATAAGAAAGTAGTTAAGTAGCAGAATACTTTTATTCTCTCTCTCTATAGTTTCTCTCTATAGTTTCTCTCTCTAGAGTTCAGTGAATTCGTAAGAAATAATGAATGAATGAGCTACTATTTATAGAAAAATGGAATGCATAGTAACTAATCCATGAACGGTCCAGATTGATTACTTTAATCTGACGGTCCATATTTAAAAAAAAATCTTTTAAATAAAATATAATATATTCTATTTATAGAATAACTTTAATAAAGTATTATGTTTTATATAAAAAGGTGTTTCTATTTTTTTACGTTAATAATACGAATAAAACAAAACTTCATTATCGCTAAATAATTCATATTATTAACTGACAATAATTGAATCAAACTGGGTGACTTCTCACATAAGCATTAATAATCAATACCGTGTGCTACTATGCAACCACACGCATTACTGTACTTTTACTACCGAGTAGTTCAACAGTATCAATGGTAAAACTTTCGTCGTTATTTTTAATAAAATATTTTTGTCATTTTTTCAATCCGATAATAATTTCGTTGTGGGGTCCACCAATGATTGTGCCGTTGTACGAATATTTTCTGTTAAAACGAATATTCCCCGACCAATCGAATATTATATAACAACTTGCTTACTTTTACAAAATTTATAAATATTACCCACAACTATAACATTATATCAAATTAACTCCATAATATTCAAAAATGATATTTATAGAAAATTCATCTTTATTTATAAAAGTTGGGGTCTTATAGAAAGATTCAAAAAGATGGGTGTTTGGCAAAACTCTAGTTTTTCTATCTCTCATAGAAAATGTAATGATCCGAAATTTTGATTTGTAATTTAAATATTTATTGAGTTATATAAATATTATTTGAGGTGTTTATTATTAAATAAATATTTTATTGAAGTGATGGTTGATGAATTTAAGTGTATTAGAGAATTTTTTAAATTAAATTAATTTGTAATTTAGAGGTTGTATTATTACGTGAGTTGTTATGGTGTTGTGTTGATTTAATAATTTAGATAGTATGTTAAATTATTAAATAAAGTTATAATGAAAATTATAATTTGGTGATAATTGCAAAAAGGCTATATTTAATTAAAATATAGTATGTGATTAATTTAATGGATTAATGTTTGATATGAAAATAATATGTAATTATAGTTTATAAACTAAAGTGTTTATTAAAATAAATTAAAAAGGATTTAAATTAGTTTTTGCTAATTAAGGCTTAAGTGTTTTAATTCTTTAAAATTTAAATGGTTTGCCAAACAAGCCTTAGGGCTTTTGATATTTCTAATTTTTGAAATTAAAATAAATAATATAAATAAAATCAAATAAATAATAAATATAATGTATTTATGTTATAGACGTTATTTTGATAACTGATTATGACTATTAAGGCCGTAACAGTTTGTGTTTTTATGTTACGCATACTAGCTATCAGAGTTCATTCTAGTTGTGTTAGGCAATAGAGAAAATTGAGAGAGAAAGAGAGAATCTTAAGAATTTGCATAGCAATTTTAGTAATTGGCAGCAATTGTGTTGATAATTGAAGGTATGTTCTACAACTTGGATATTATATATATGTTTATGAGTATTACGACAAACTTTTATATAATATGTGAATTTCAAATTGTTGGATTATTGCTATACAATGAGATTACTTGTGATTATGTGAGTATATGATGATAGAGATTATGTATAAACAATAATTGCATGCTAAATTCGGTTGACAGTAGTAGAAATAATGTCAGTATGTATATGTCTTCATGTGTGGTTATGTAAGTATCGATTCTAGTGGCTAATTCTTATGTTAAACTGTAAATTTACGCTTGTATATGATAGTTCATTGAGATACGAACATAACATAATTTGAATGAGATGATTTGGTCATGTTTTGAAATCACAATGATGGTTTTTAGAATGAATATCAAGAAAATTGAGTTTTTATGAAAAATATGAATTTTGAGAAAATTAAAATAGTACTAGTTGTTGATAAATTGTGCTAATCGGTTGTAAATGTTAGCAAACGTGTTTCTGATACTATTATATTTATCTTATGTGTTAGTATCACTGTTTGGTGGGTAATATTCGTGTTAGTTGGCTTAATAAAATGTGTCAAAGCTATGTTTTGAAAAACTGGGTTCTGCAAGTTGCGCGGGCGCGCAGCTGTCGCGCGGGGGCGCAGCATCCCCATATAAAACTTGTGCGGCTGCACGAGTGGCCATTTTCAAACACTGAATTCTGTTTAATCTGTAGACTTTGGTTGTTCGTTGTAGCTTAGCTTAAGGTTATGGAATGTTAGAATCATGCAACAACAAGATTAAATAAAGTCATGTTATGTGGTTTATGAATTCAAAATTTTAAATGTGATTAGTAAATCGAGAATGCGTTATGTGATAGTTTGGTATACATAATGAAAGTTAGACAAGTGTTGCTAAGTAAAACACTTGGAGTTTCTGAACTGTGAATGGTAATGAACCTGTTATGATATGTTAGCATGTCTAATAGGTATTGTGGTTCTAAAATTATGTGTAGGTGATCGTGAGTTTAACTTTATACCTTACGCTCAAGGAAGTTTCTAAACTTTATCTTTTACATTGAGAAAGTTTCCTAATTCTTTACTTTCGTGGGCTAGTTTCATTATTACATTGTGAAGCTTTATTCTTTGATTGAGCAAGCTTTCTATTTCAACTGTTGATTGAATAAGTCAACCGTCCTAGTTCATTCGAACTAATTTTAACTCTAATGTTATTTGAATTCTCATGTTGTTGATTCATTCTAACTTGTTTATAGTTAAGCAAGTTTCTTAAGTTACATTCTTGTATAATGAACACAGTTTGAACTCTCGTCTTTATGTTTGAACTGTTTTATTCTTTGCTTGAATTTAATACCATGTTGGGCAAGTTTTTAGCCTCCAGCTTGCTATCAATTAATGTACGCTCGGTAATTTAATTTCTAATGTTATAAGACTTTAACCTTAGCTTATTTATTGTTCAAGCAAAGGGCTACCATTTAATTCATTTTGTTGAATACTTATGCTCTATAGTTAATTCAAGCATGAGTTTAATATGTACAACCAGTTCATTTATGATTCTCAATTATTCTATGTTACATTGTTATTAAATATCTGTTGTGATTATCAAATACTATTGATTCAACTAATCCTCTAGTTGATATTTGTTAAACTTCAATTTCCCTTGAAAGCTTATCCAAACCAAACTTTCTTTGGTGCGGACTTGTACTCTAAATACTGGGATGAACAACCCTATTATTATTAGGGGATAATTTACGCGTAGCGTTAAAATGTTTGTGCACAATACATTATACGAAGGGCTGATCCCCATAAGTACGAGAAGTCCTTATAGTCTTATGACTGTTAAAGTTGGAGTTAAAAGATTACTCACAACTGTGGACATAGTTCATGGTCTTATGACCCTCAGTTATATATATTCTATATTTTGGATTCCATTTTTTGATTATCATTGTTGGAGTATTATTCAGACTTGATGAGCCTATTCGTTGGTAATTATTATTATTATTATTCCTGTTGATTCATTGTTATATCCAGTGAGCAATTTTTTTGCTCACTCTTGCATATTTATACACTCATTGCAGCTAAAGTTGAGAAGGCAGATGAGCCTTCAACTAGCAAAGAAAAAGGAAAGATGTACAAGTGATGCTGATTTATACTTTTATTTACTGTTATGATCATAGACTTTTCAGTAATGATGTAATGTAATAATTAAATTCCGCAATTGAATGTTGTTTAAAGGTTAGATGACCTGGGATGTTTTTGAATTAATGTTGTAACCCTATTTAAAGGGAGGATTATGGTTTAAATATTATTTTATTTGGGTAGATAGTATGAATATATGGATAGTGAGCACCAAATCTTGTGGAAATGAAATATCTAGATTTGGGGGTGTCACAAAAAAGGTGTACTCTCCAACAATTGGATTCACGTATGTTGTGAAAAAGTCAACAACAACTCTCACCCATAATAAGACTCCTCATATTTATAGATGTGGGCAACCCTCCTTAACAAATAAAAAATTAGGTTTTATTTTAATTAATTAAATTCCTTTAATTAATTAGGCTCCCAATCATATTAAGAATAAATGAGAGTACTTTTATTAATTAATTCTCAAAGTCCTTTAGGAATTAAATAATAATAATAGTAATAATAATAATAATAATAATAATAATAATACGACACCTCTTATTAATTTATATTTAATATTTCTAAAATATTAAATAATAAATATTAAGCTATTTAATTTATTCTATCACCATAGATTAAATTAAATATACTTAACTTATTATTACGATTATGCCATTTGTTTCTTAAATAATTATTCTTCCTTTTATGGTGTGACCCTTTAGGTTCTCCATATTAAACCGACTGTGAATAAATCAATTAGAACAATTCTAATCTTATTTAAATAAATAAATTAAACTATTAATTTATTTAAATAAATAATATTTATTCTACAATAGGGATAAGTCTCCCTAGTGATTAACGGCTTTTCAGATAATATAGATTTTAACATTAATCATAAAAGAACCTTTGAGTAAATAGTTACCGTACAATTCAATCCTTCCACTATACAATGTCCCAATTAAATATAAGACATGAAATTGCTGTCAAGTTTTATTTTATTTAATTATATGTATTTCGACTCTTAAATGCACAACTCAAAATAATGCAAATTAGAAGCTTCTTTCTAATTTCATTCTGCATTGGCCAAGGACTACTGGGTTGTCATTTATCGAATCACATAGGACATTTCTCTTCTTTTACTAGAAGTGGTAGATTCTTTATTGATCATACATTATCTCCATGTACAACTTATTATACCCAAGCATACCCTTTGATATACCCTAAGGGTCTTAAGGAATAAGTCAAAGTATAACTCATCATACACAAGATACTATGATGATCTCAAGTTCAAGGATCACTTGTACTACTATCACTACAGGAATTCCTATTTACAGGCAAGTAAAACTCCATTAGGTATTCCTTAGCGAGCCACGTTCAGTGAACATATTCTCTAATAAGCACCTACATACTTGCTTTAGTGTCTCCACACAAATAATCATGAGATCAATCATCTTCATCCAATGAGCAAGCAACGTACGTACCAATCTATTCGGATTCACTAATCCCCAATTTAGTAATCCAGCGATTGGGAACTATTTTAGTTTTAAGCTTTCTAAGAATTTAGATCTTATTAGAATGATCATCATCATTATTCTAAAATCATTGCTTAAGACTATGGGTTTATCACATATTATAAAACAGCATCACGTAGATAATTATAAGCCTTTAATAAATTAATACTTTTTATTAATAAACGAATAAGATTGTTACAAAGTATATGCTTTATCATCAATCATGATTGGCTTGTGTGCATACTACTTTCATAAGTGATAAGAAATAAAATTCATAAAGAATAGATTAAAATATATATGAGAAGATTCAAAGATGAATCTTGGAATATCTAGAAGATGAGGATCAGGAGTCACCTGACTCCAGTAATGGAGATGAAAAGTGTTTTAGACAATGTTTATAGAATGAATATGTTAAGCATAACGAGAATGAACTCAAATAGAGTTTACTTAATGAATTCAGGAAATTCATGTGAAACAAGTTAAGATAATATGATAGGTTCAAAGAAGAACTTAAAGAGCCAAAAGTTCAGTGAACATCTAAGTCGAATAATCAAAAGACTGTGATTAAAAAGAAAGGAAAGACGGTCGTAAAATATTAAAACGATCGAAAATAGGAAGAATCATAAGGTAAATCGATGGTAGAATAGGATCACCATGTGATCAGATTGAGCTATGAATTGATAGATGGTACGAGATAATTATATCTTGATGCTATAAAGAGAAAATTACTATGAAATGGTACGAGATAAACTCATGAAGAGTTGTAAATGATGAGATACAAAAAATTCATTTTGAGCAAAGAGCAAGTTAAGAGTGAGATAGAGTTAAGTGGGATTTCAATTAAGGACACATGTGAGGGCTGAGTTGTACAAACCTTTGTATGGGCGGAGGCTTTGTGCTCACGCTTGGTTCCTCACAGTGATAATCATTGGAATGTTGGTGTCGCGCTACCAATATATATATGGCGAAAAGGTGATTCTTTTCTTATATTTATATTTGATAGTTAGAGACTATTAAGATTAAGTTAGAGAATATTAAGATTATGCGCGAGTTCTTAAAACTCATGCTTATGGTATGTTTGTGACTCATAGTCGTATGTATATTTTTGAGCCCTTAAGCGTATGGACAATCCCTGATTGGTTCTTGGACTACGTATTGCTAGGACAAGCTCCTAAACTCATATTATTATGGTAAGTTCCTAAAATTCAAAGGTGTGGTAATTTCGATGAACTGTATTGGGAATAGATATGTTATATATAATGAATTAAGAAATTTTGGTATAGTGAGCATTGATGGTGTTGAAGATTGATATAATGAGGCAATGAAGTAAAGATTGGAGTTGATGGAGAAACATGGATTTTCTAAATCTTCTAGCTATGTTATATTTTTAAAACTTTTTGACTTCGAGCTGATGGTTGCACTTCCCTTTTCTTAAAAAAAACATTGGATCAGGTGATTGAACCAATGAGTTTTATAAACAATACCACTATTTGTATGTCCATGCTATTTGGTTCGGTTAAGACAAAAACGTTTAGAAAATTTTCAAAATGTATTTTTGGACTGTATGCATAATTTATTATGGTGTAGAAAATGGTAAATGATGGAGTCATCAATGCAATCGAACCAAGTGTTGGGTGTGATCGAAAGATCATCAGCCCACTATGCTATGATGTAATATGAAAAAGTCATACAATGACGGAATCCTCAACGTACTACTAATCTGGTACGGTATTATGACGTCATAAAAGAGATGTTGGTTTTCTTTTAAATTATGAAGAAGGTCAATTAAGTTGGCTAAATTATTTCGATTCATGTCCGAGTTGTTGAAAGTCTAAGCTATTTGATTCAGCTAGACGGTTGTTGATAAATATTTATGGAATTCAAGCATTCTTGAGTATTTATGCCAAACCAGATTGCTCTGGTGTGGATTCAGATGTTAAAAGGCTGAGGTGAATAACCCTATAAAGAGGACATATTTTTGAAGACAATGGTTCTGAGTGTGATGCAAATAGTCATTATGGTATGCTACATTTGTACACAACATAGTGGTATGATAGGTTGATCACCTAGAGTACTTGTAGAGGGTGTTTATAGTCTTTGGGATTGATAAACATTTTGTGGAAAGGGTTTACAGTATGAAGGATTTTGTTGAAGCACTAGTAAACCTAGAGAAGAGTTCACGATCTAATGATCCCTCAACATAATTTGGAATCTGAGTTATTCATACTACATCCCAATTATTGAATGATTGTGGAAGATTCTTATTCTTTTGAAGGGTTAATGTGGTAAGGAAGATATTCCTTAATAAAAAGAAGAAGAAAGTGGTAGAACACGACATGTAGTAATGAATGAATTGAGTAAACTAAAAAAAATTCCAAGAAAGAAATAAAATTTTGAAAGAGAAAAGATGAAGTTATAGAATGGGATCGAGTAGAGAAGTTTCGGTGATTCCGAGGACGGAATCCTTATAAAGGGGATAGAATGTAATAACCTGAATTTTCAGAAATTATAAAAATAAGAATTTAGTAAATAAAATTCTTATTATAGAATGTGTCGGGTTTGAATAAGAATATATATATAGGTGTTATATATTTTGAATTTTGTGTTATGGGTGGAAAGAAATTCATAAATGAGATTTTATAGTTGGTTAAACTATTAAGGAAAAATAGAGTTTTAAAACTTGAAGTTTGATCTTTAAATTATTAAAAAAAAGTAGTAATCGATGATGTGAAATCAAAGGTGAGATTGATGTTAGACGAGTTAACACTTAAGAAGGATGGGCAAAGTATTTAGGAATTTAGATCCTATTTCTGCTAAAGTATAACTTGTCTGCGTCTAAACTTGAGGTGGCACAGCTGCGCCACTTCCAAGCTTATGACTAGCGCAGCTGCATCGGTCTGCAGAAGGTTCTGAGTAAGTTTGTAAAATTTGAATTTCAAGACATGTATATTAAGGACTCATATGTGTAATAAAAGTCATAATTGGTGTTTTAGCTGTCCTATAATGGATTGAGATAGCAAAACATGAATTGGATAAGAACTAGTTATGGAATTAATTAACCCGAAATAAATATTGGTTAATTAAATGATATTATGGAATATTATATTATAAAGCCTTGTGTGGTAATGGCGTGATAGTAAATAAAAAAGAGTTAATTCACTTACATAAGACGGTGAATTAATATTTGTGTTTTTCATAAGAGGATTAAAGGAATATGTTGATTAAAATTTGATATTTTAAATATATTGCATAGTATTGTAATATATAAAAGGGTTAATATTTGAAAGATAAGTGATTAATAAAAGAAGAGAACCAATGAAATTATAAATAAATATTGGTTAGAGATTATGCATTAAGTTAATATTTAAGTTATGGCTAACTGAAAATGTGTTGGGACAATTTATGGAAGAAAAGAAATTGAAGAATTATAGAATAATAATTAGTTTTGTGCATACTAATTATTCTAAGAAAATGGTTATATTAAATAAAGGTGTTATGAGTATAAAATTCATAAAGCCTAATATAGTAGTTCTACATATTATAAGTGTGCAATTATTTAAAGTAAGCTAAATAATTTAGCATTAAGGTAAAGTGTGTCACACAAATTTTATATTAAATGAATATTAAAGTAATGTGGAATTGGGGAAAAGCCAAATGTGGCCTAGACCCCTTATATTTTATTGTTGAGATTATGAACTTGAATTATATAACTCTAGTAAGTGGGATAAATGAGCCTTGTGTGGCCTGAGTATTAAAGTTAAACCAGACTAAAGGTTTAACTAGAATTATTAAAAGAGAAGTAATGATAAGGGAATAAATGATTGATATTAATTAATCATGGTGATATTTATGTGTGATATGAAATAATGGATTGAGAGTACCCAATTGAATTATATTTAGCCCAATTAAAATATTATTTAGACTAATTCTGTGTACCTGAGATACATGAATATATGTGCTGAATATATTATATATGAGTATACTTGTGGGGGTACATTTATGAAAATATGTGTATATGTGCCCATAACTTAATTTAATGTATTAATGTTAAGTCATTATAATTGATTTAATAATCCCAAAAGGAATTAGCTTTAGTAGAACGGGGACCATTTTACTAATAAATAAGGAAGAAATAGAGCTTGTCCCATTTTCTGTGTCCTAAAACTTTTTCACCGTGATAGGCCATTGGCATATACTATGTTAGGAATAAGCATGTGAATGATATTCCTATTTATATATGATTTGATTATGATATAAATGAATTAATATGCAAGTATGCTTGCATTAAGAAAAGTTGTAAAGTCCTTTGATAGATAATAGGAACATATGTACAAGGACTTTGAATGAATTGATCAAATATGTTAGGTTGATCCTACATAACCAAAATAGCTTTGTAAAGTCTTGATAAAGAAATGATGTACAAGGACTATAAATATAGAAAGATCAAGCTTGTTAGGTTGATTTTATAATGTAATAGATAGGCTTGTCTGATCGTCGAGCACTGCACCAGAAATCGTAGTCTGCCAGGAAAGTCAAGGAAAACTCGAGAACTATCAAGGCAGAATCATAGTCTGCAAGATAGTAGATCTTGGAGTTCATAGACTGCCAGGAGAGACGAGGAAGGATCGTAGTGTGTCAAGAAGAACTTCCTCGGAGCCATAGTCTATTGAGAAAGTCATGTTCAGAATCGTAGAGACATCATGTCTAAGAGCCGAAAAAGCATCTACCAAAGCCATGTTAAGAATCGTAGACCACACTCGAAGTCGTAGAGTCTATTGATCATATCAGAGGCAGAGATCGTAGTCGAGCCAGATCAGATGAAGACAACAAGCATAAAGATAGAAGAGGTCAGAACAAGAAGTCAAGCTATCAGTTCCTGAGATCAGTCGAGGCAAATAGAAGTGTTGAAGCACTGCACAAGAGAAGGAATAGGTGTTCTACCTTGAAGATCAAATGAACACTTCTTCAGGATCGTAGTGTTGTCTCAACCTGTCGATGAGCAACATTCAACAAGACTCACTACGATCAGGTCCAAGAATATCTGCATCAGAATCATAGAGTTCGGTCATTTAAAGATTGAAGCATTGACAATGGTTCAATCTAAAGATTGATATTCAAAAATTGCTAGTTGAGAGCATCGATGTAAAAGGACAGCTCCTGACGTTCTAATCGAGAAGTCAGAAAGGAGAAATAAAGATAAAAACCTGCCCGAGACATCAAAGTGACATCTCTGATGGGGTAGGTGAAACAGTAGACTGCAGTGTCAGAAAGATGAAAAAGGGGATATCATGTCACATCTACAGTCTGTACCAAATAACTCAAGATCTATAAAGCAATTCAAATAGCTTTTAATGGCTATATTCCAACGGGAAGATTGGGAAGGAGTATATATCAGCCAGAGCTTCAAAGATCAAGAGTTATTGAGTTGAAGGATCGTAGAGTTATTGGAATGCTATAGTGTTGACTCTACGAGTTCCACCAGAGCTAAACAGAACAAGACTCAGTGACAGTGAGACTACAAAGGTGGAAGTGAACCAACTTTAAAGAAGGACTTGAATAGACTAAAGCTTCACTCAACAAAGATAAGAATACCACTGAAGATGGTAGCTAAGCTGAGAGTTGAGAAGGCCAAGAAAATAGCATTCAAAAAAGTGGCAGAGCACAAAGAAGATCCAGAGAGCCACCCTACAAATCATCATGAACCAAAAGCTAAAACAGAATAGATGCAGAACCATATCTACAAACCACTCAAGAAGGGTTCAGGGAATGCTAAGTGCCAGACGAAGTCTACCAAAAGCTCAAACACTTAGTAAACCTAAATGGTGGTGGTGCACAGCTGACATCGGATGAAGATGAGCAGAACAGAATGAAGATCAGCTGCATCAGAGAAGATGTGGTCCATACTCTACATAGAATGCAAAGAAGATCATGCCAGGATGCTAAGTACAGAAGATGTTCAAGCTTAAGGACATCTTAGCAGTAAGGCACCAATAACAACAACTGCACCAACAAGTAGCCAGGGCCTGAGGGATCCTTGTCCGGAGGGACTAAATGAAGTTCCAAGCCTGTTGGGCTTGAAGAGTTCCTGAAAACTAGAGGAGTTCCAAGCCTGCTTGGCTTAAAGAGTTCTTAGTGAACTGAAGTTCTAAGGATATTGGCCTTGAAGGAATCTTAGTGATTCAAGGTGCTGCCCTTCCTTGGTGGAAATCCTGCTAGTTAAAGCAGAAGAGTGGATTAGGAGCTTGAGTCTCTGAACCACTCAAAATCCCTTGTGTCTTTTACACTCAGTCATTTACTTTCTGTCATTTACATTATGTATCTAACTGCTATAAATGCTATGTATGTATTAACTGCTTACGACTTAACTAACTCTACGAACAATGTATGTATGTTCATGAATATATCAATGAATGGGATCTTTTACTTATTCCGGTGTGCTTGAAAAGATTCTTATGTTTGTCATATGCTAAGTTATTAGCAATAAAAAATAAATGAGAAAAGTATTTGAAATTAAAAGGATCTATTTAACCCCCCCCCCTTCTAGATCTATTATGTGCCTACTTGGAACTAAAATATTATTTCGTGGTTGTTGAGAAATGATAAAGGCTAGATAGAGCTAGTAATGAAGGGAGGGATGGATGGAGGAAGAGGGAGTAGTTTACCAACTCTTCATTGCCCTTTGGTTTCTTCTTCCCCCTGCTAGTTCAAAATATTGTGTAAAGGCATTGTCTATGTATTGAAATCTCTATAAATAGAGCCTCCTTCTTCTCCTTTCCCATTTATTGAAGTTATCTAAGAATTTGGTTATGGAAGGTTAGTAGAATTGAGAGCAATTGGAGGATTGAAGAGGTATAGTTAGCAAATTCAAGCAATCAAGTGGTAATAATATTCACATATATGCTCTTGATTCCTAAGTTTTGCAAAGTAATGACAAGAAATACTTACTTTCGAGTCAAAATATTGATGGCTAAGGATTTTTGTAATCCATAAATTGTTGTTAGATTGATAATATAGTTAAATGCGAAAATAACAGAAGTTAAACGGACCAATTTGGTTTAGAAATGAATCCGTAGTGATAAAATTCGCTAATCATGTTAAAAGATTGAAACATAGCATGTTAGTTGAGCATCATATGCATGTATAGAAGCAATGTGATTAGTTTAAGCATGTTACATGAAGGATTTCTTGCATGGGTTTTAAGTTCTATAGAAGTAGAGACCCTTCTAGAGTTGTTTAGGAAGGGCGCCGTTGCGCCCATTCTGTAGTTCATTTCAGCGCAGCTGTGCCGGATGCTATCTCTGGAAATGTCCTGAGGCAGCGCAGCTACGCTGCTCCCATAGTTCAACACAGCATAGCTGCGTCGTGCACCAGTATCTGTTGGTGTTTTCTGCTATAATCAGATAGGTCCTAGCATGTTGGTTTGGCTTAGTCATGTATGAAAATGAGTATGACATATAGTCTAGAGTTCCATTGAATATCATGAGTGCCTCTACTTGCTTTAATGTATGTTTCTAAGGAAAACTTGAAGATCTTGAAAAATGAACCTTGACGAACTTTGAGTCTTTTAAGCACACGTATATGGTTGAGTCATGTGAGCATGAAATGTGATTTTAAGTTGCCTTGTATATAATAGATTGCATGGCTTGGATATTATGTGTTTTGAAAGACAAATTCAATGTTTTGGAAACTAATATTCATGAGCATTGTCTCGCATACATTCTAACCTTGATAGCATGTATGCAGCAACCTTTGCTTCATTTCCCACACATAGGATTACTTATCTTTGTTTAGCTTTCTACATCTGTTTGGTCCCTTCATAAATCTATATTTATGATAACCAAAGTCGGTATCCAATACTCAAGTAGAACTTTGACTTAAAAAAAATAAAAAAAAATTATTTTAAATTATGAACAAAGTTGTATTTGTGACCAAAACTTTACTAAGTCTCTTTTGGTTAGCCTCTACAAGATACTTCTCGCAGTTTTTTTTCCAGTGTCCAGGCTTATTGCAGTGGAAGCAAACTCCTTTGCTATCCATATCAGTTTTGTACTTATTATCCTTTGTTTTTGCCTTTTCTACTTACCTTCTTAGAATCGTTCTTCTTTTTATAAGATCATTTGGCCTCTACCAGTAAGGCTTGGTCTTTCTTGGTTGGAAAGTGACTCAACATTTTTTAACATGTTAAGCAAATCAGCAAAGCTGATATCTAACTTGTTCATATGAAAAATTCACAACAGTTATGAAAGGAGTCCGGGAGTAAGTGCAAGATCAAATCTTGGCTCAACTCTACATCCATGACAAAACCCGTTGTCCTAATTAATCAATCAAATTGATTATGTTAAGGACTTTTATCTATACTATAGTGTCATCGGTCATTCTAGATCGGAAGAGCTCCTTAGATATCTGATATCTATCCGTCCTACTTTCCTCACCATCAACTACTTGATGTGCAGGAATATAGTAAGAGCATCCATAGTTTCATGCTGACGCTGAAGCTCGTTACTCATGGATGCGAGCATGATGCATTGACCCAACTGTGCATCATCTTGCCACTTTTAAAAAGTAGCAATCTCTTCCTCAGATGCATTGTCTGCAACCATTGTAGGGATAGGCGTATTAAGGACATAAGATAGCTTTTCAGCCGTGAGAACTATTCTTAAATTCCTTAACCAATCCGTTTAATTCGGTCCGGTTAAATAGCATCTAATATGCTTCGCAATGATAGTAATTTAGACATTGTAAAATTCTGTAAATGAATTTGTAATTAATAATATTTTAGCATATATTCTTTTATTAATTACCAAAATAATTTAGGTCTTGTTTCAAATTGGTATCTCCCACTATTTTCTTTAAACTATATTACCCTCACTTCTATAGTTCGGCAAAATCTAATTAAAGATATGCTAGTGAGAATAAGGATCTCATTTCAAATGTATATAGTCTTGTGTGTGCACAACAAATAATATATAAATAAATAGGTAGACAACTCTTGTCAATTACATCAACTATGTAACTCCTTGTATTTTGCCTCTTAAATCATAATGGTCAAGTGTGTGCACATCCGAACTAAAATAATTTAAGTTAAGTCAGACCCAGCATTTCTATATAAGTGAAGAGAAAACTACAGCCCTTGTGTGTGCACAACAAAGCAGTAATATTCAATTCCTTATAAACATCATATGTAATAAAAACAACATCTTAAATATTTAATACTTGCCTTGTGTGTACACAACAAACTCATATTAAATATTCAATACTCTATTGTTTCTATCATGCTAGAAGGCGACGTTTGATATTCCAAATATCTTTGAACGTTACAACTTAATATAAAATATTTGAGGGGTTTGTTATTAATTGTCTCATCTTGTTTAGCGCGCATGCACATATATATATAAAATACGCGTCATATTAATTGACATGCGAAGCATGTTTGTATAATATATAATATAAATAGTATAAGCATACACATATAGTATACTATATTCTATCCGGATTGATTATGGACTTTATTCTAGTTTGGTTCACTAGAGCCACTAAGTGAACCAAAAGGTCAAACCTAGGGTGCAAGAATTAAATTTAAATATAACTATTACATTTAAATCACAGGCTCCATTACAAATGGGTCTTCAAGCGCTCTTTGCTCCTTGATCTCTAATTCTTCAAAATTAATTCTAACTATTACTGTGACGCCCCCAAAATTAGGTATACATCACCCACCTTGGGTCGTCAGATACATGGTATAGAATACAAATATAACTTACTAATACAACTGTCGTGTACAATACGGCAAAACATAACTATGAGTTTGAATACAATTATTGTCTACTAGAGACTATACAAACTCAAAAGGAGTCCTCATTACAATTATTGTCATACTATTTAATAGAATAGTGAGGACTACTAATACTATCATCTGGTCCATCACTCCGTTTCCCGACTCGTCTCAGCTATATTCTCATTTCCTGAAGAGAACATTGAAAGAAAGGGTGAGCTCAACTAGCCCAGTAAGAAATATTATGACTAAGATAATGTAGAATAAATTATCATTAGCCTTCAACAGTGTTAAACTGATAAAATATAACGAACATCAAGTTTAACTGCAGCGGTACAAGCAATCCATTAAAAGAGTCAAGTAGAGAATAAAATCTACTATCTTCTATGATTTAAAAGGTTTTTCAACACTGTTATCGCTGGGACTCAGCTTAATAAAGTAATCCACATCATCGAATCACCCCTGCACTACGGCCAAGGATATTCGTGTATTCATTAATGGTCATGATCATGCCAACAACTGTCCATCAATGCACTACGCGCCAATGAGGACTTTTACCACATCATTTGTAACATTTCGGTCATGATTATACCGAATAATCCTTGGTCATAATCATACCAAGTCCATCTATGCACTACATGCCACAGATGACTTTCAACATTTTATAAACATGAGGATGATGACAATGATATAAGAATTCAATAAAACAAGTTCAAAAATTAATTTATCCAAGAATTAACAATGTCCAAATTGTCAATATGATACTGCTTTGTAGAGTAAAATTCAAGAATGCTTAGAAGAATATTTTCATGAAAAGATACTGGATGAAACGCAATTATCAAGAATATTCCACAAATTTCATGGAAAATAGAAGTCAAAACTTAACCAACTGAGTATAATAAAGAATGGAATAACAAAAGAAATCACCATGCATGCGATAGACCGCACAAACAGGTTATTCTAACAGAATAATAAATAATGAAACCAGGTCCGGCGTAAAACGCACAGACAGGATATTCCAACAGAATAATAATAAAGACGGAACCAAGTCCGGTGTAAAATACACAGACAGGATGTTCCAACATAATAATAATAAAGACGGAACCAGGTCCGGTGTAAAACACACAGACAGGATGTTCCAACAAAATAATAATAAAGGCGGAACCAGGTCCGGTGTAAAACACACAGACAGGATGTTCCAACAGAACAATAATAAAAACAGAACCAGGTCCGGTGTAAAACACACAGACAGGATGTTTCAACAGAATAACAGAAGAATGTCACTAAGTATAGGGTAGACCGCGTATACATGTTATTCCAACAGAATAATAAGAAATGGAATAACAATAGTTCTCTTCATGAATAAGAAAGAATAACAGCCCTTACCGTTTTAAAGAAGAACTGAAATAAGGAAGTAGTTAAGTAGCAGAATACTTTTCTTCTCTCTCTCTATAGTTTCTCTCTATAGTTTCTCTCTCTAGAGTTCAGTGAATTCGTAAGAAATAATGAAGGAATGAGCTGCTATTTATAGAAAAATGAAATGCATAGTAACTAATCCATGAACGGTCCAGATTGATTACTTTAATCTGACGGTCCATATTTAAAGAAAAATCTTTTAAATAAAATATAATATATTCTATTTATAGAATAACTTTAATAAAGTATTCTATTTTATTTAAAAAGATGTCTCTATTTTATTACATTAATAATACGAATAAAACAAAACTTCATTATCGCTAAATAATTCATATTATTAACTGACAATAATCGAATCAAACTGAGTGACTTCTCACATAAGCATTAATAATCAATACCGTGTGCTACTATTCAACCACACGTATTACTATACTTTTACTACCGAGTAGTTCAACAGTATCAATGGTAAAACTTCCGCCGTTATTTTTAATAAAATATTTTTGTCGTTTTCTCAATCCGACAATAATTCCGTTGTGGGGTCCACCAATGATTATGCCGTTGTACGAATATTCCCTGTTAAAACGAATATTCTCCGACCAATCGAATATTATATAACAACTTGCGTACTTTAAAAAATTTATAAATATTACCCACAACTATAACATTATATCAAATTAACTCCATAATATTCAAAAATGATATTTATAGAAAATTCATCTTTATTTATAAAAGTTGGGGTCTTACAACCTCCCCTTCTTATGAAATTTCGCCCTCGAAATTAGGGTACGTACCTGGTATGTCGAAGAGGTAAGGATACCTTGATTTTATTTCAGATTCTAACTCCCAAGTCATTTCCTCAACATCGTGGTTTCTCCACAAAACTTTGACTTGAGGTATAACCTTGGAGCGGAGAATATGTTCCTTCTTATCCAAGATTTGAACAGGAACTTTTTCATACGTCAAATCTTCTGCTATTTCTTCCGGTTCTAGCTCAATAATGTGATTCGGGCCTTCCACATATTTACATAACATGGATATGTGAAAAACGTTATGAACACGAGACATACTTGGCGGTAAAGTGAGTCTATAAGCCACAGTTCCTACTCGATCGAGGATTAAAAATGGACCGATGAATCGAGGATTGAGCTTTCCTCTCTTTCCAAATCTCGTAACTCCTTTCCATGGAGCAACACGTAAGAACACATGATCTCCTATATCAAATTCCACGTCCTTTCGATGAAGATCAGCATAACTCTTTTGTCGATCTTGAGAGGTTTTTATACGTTGTCGGATAGTTTGAATCTTTTCTGTAGTCATACGTACCAACTCCGGTCCCAACAACGTTACTTCACCCACCTCATCTCAGCATACTGGAGAATGACATTTTCTTCCATACAATGCTTCGAATGGAGCCATGTCACTACTTGCTTGATAACTGTTGTTGTAGGAAAACTCCACCAATGGTAAGAACTTGTCCCAACTTCCCTTGAAGTCAAGGACACAGAGTCTTAATAAATATTCTAGAGTTTGAATAGTCCTCTCTGATTGTCTGTCCGTCTGAGGATGATATGCCGAACTATATCGTAAATCCGTGCCCATAGCTTTTTGTAAACTAACCCAAAATCGTGAAGTGAATCTTGGGTCTCGATCAGAAACTATGGATATTGGCATACCATGCAGTCTTACAATCTCGTTTATGTACATACGAGCAAGACGTTCAAGTGTATAAGTTTCTCGTATCGGTAAGAAATGAGCAGACTTGGTCAATCTATCAACAATGATCCAAATCGCATCTATACCTTGAGAAACCTTAGGAAGACCGGTAACAAAATCCATGGTAATGTGCCCCCACTTCCATTCTGGAATTTCAAGTGGTTGCAATGGACCTTTTGGTACTTGATGCTCCGCTTTGACTCGTTGACAAGTTAGACACCTTGAGATAAACAGCGCTATCTCTCTCTTCATATTGCTCCACCAAAATGTATGACGAAGATCATGATACATTTTGGTACTTCCAGGATGGATTGCAAACGGTGTGTTGGGTGCCTCCATCATGATTTCATACTTTAAATCAGGGTTGTTAGGAACACAAAGTCTGGAGTTGACTCGAAGTATTCCTTCTTCATCGATTCTTGCTTCCGGCATAGCGCCTTCTTGCACTTTCTTCCTCATACGCATCAGCTCCAGGTCTGTAGCTTGAGCAGCTTTAACTTTATCGATTAAAGTTGGTTCTACTCGTATATTCGTCATCATCACATAGGTCCCTGGAGTCTTTAACTCTATCTCCATCCTTTGCAAGTCACACAAAATGGGCCTTTGTGTTGACAATATCGCACTCGTACTTGCATATGATCTTCTACTCAATGCGTCAGCTACCACGTTTGCTTTTCCAGGATGGTATTGAATGGTATGATCATAATCTTTCAACAGTTCAAGCCAACGTCATTGTCGCATGTTGAGTTCCTTTTGAGTGAAGAAATATTTGAGGCTTTTATGATCCGTAAAGATCTCCACCTTCTCCCCATACAAGTAATGCCTCCAAATTTTAAGTGCAAAGACAACAGCTGCCAACTCTAGATCATGAGTAGGATAATTCCTCTCATATTCCTTGAGTTGTCTTGATGCATAGGCTATGACTTTTACATGTTGCATGAGAACACATCCCAACCCTTTGCTCGAAGCATCACTGTAGATGACAAATCCCTCCGAGCCTGATGGTATTGTTAGAACAGGTGCTGAAATGAGTCTCCTCTTGAGTTCTTGAAAACTCTTCTCACATTCTTCGCTCCAACCGAACTTTGTATCTTTTCGAGTCAGCTGAGTTAATGGAGTAGCGATTCGAGAAAATCCTTCCACGAATCTCCAATAATAACCAGCTAAACCAAGAAAGCTACGTACTTCGGTCACTGATTTAGGTTGCTCCCAGCTTTGAATAGCTTCAATCTTTGCCGGGTCAACTGATATTCCATGACTTGATACTACGTGCCCAAGGAATGCTACCTCCTCTAGCCAGAACTCGCATTTCTTCAACTTGGCATAAAGCTTGTATTCACGAAGCTTTTGGAGTACCAGCCTCAAGTGTTGCTCATGATCTTCACAGCTTTTGGAATAAATAAGGATGTCATCAATAAAGACGACCACAAAGTGATCCAAATATTCCTTGAATACCCGGTTCATCATATCCATGAAGGTAGCGGGAGCATTAGTCAATCCAAAGGACATGACTAGGAATTCATAATGCTCGTACCGAGTTCTAAAAGCCGTCTTTGGAATATCCTCAGTTCTAACCTTCAGCTGATGATATCCAGAACGAAGATCGATCTTTGAAAAGAATTGTGCTCCTTACAACTGATCAAACAGGTCATCAATACGTGGCAATGGGTACCTATTTTTGATGGTGACATGATTTAACTCCCGATAATCAATACAAAGTCGCATACTTCCATCTTTCTTCTTCACGAATAGGACAGGAGCACCCCAAGGAGAAGTACTAGGACGAATAAAGCCAATGTCTAACAATTCCTGCAGTTGGATCTTTAACTCCTGAAGTTCAATAGGAGCCATTCTATATGGGGCTTTGGAAATGGGTTTTGTACCAGGTTCAAGGTCGATACAAAATTCAATTTCACGCTCTGGGGGTAGACCAGGAAGTTCTTCAGGGAATACGTCAGAAAATTTATTAACAATAGAAATATCATTCAAAACTGACGTATTTTTGTTTAGATCCGTGACATGAGCTAAGAAAGCTTGACATCCGTTTTTCAATAAACGAATAGCTTTATGGCTTGAGATGACAGCGATTGATTTTAATGGTTTGGTTGCTTGAATTCGCATAATAGGTCGATTAGGAATATGAAAGCTAACAACCTTACGAAAACAATTAATTTTTGCATGATGAGTAGTTAACCAATCAATCCCTAGAATCACGTCAAATGCAAGTATTTTTAATGAAAGAAGATCGACAGGTAATGTGTGGGTACCAACTTGAACCAAACAAGACTTATAAATCGTGGATGTAATGAAGGTTTCTCCCAATAGAGTTTTAACAGATAAGTCAAAGTTTAATTTCTCCTGAGTCAAATTTAATCGATGAGCGCAAGTAGGAGAAACAAAAGAATGGGTAGAACCTGTATCAAATAAAGTATAGACTTCGTTAGAGTTTATAATAAGCTTACCTATGATGACCTCATTCGGGTTCCTTGCTTTCTAGGAGGTCACAACAAACGCTCTCCCTTGCACTACCGGTTTTGACTTTTCTGGGACGGCCTTTGGTGTCTCCATCTTAGCTAAACTTGTTTTTGGAAAACGACAAAATTGAGCTAAATGACCTTCTCTTCCACAATTATAACATGCTTTAGACGGCATCGCGCAGTTTGGACTGATGTGCCCCTCCCCTCCTCATTTGAAACATATGATAGGTGGTCGTTCTCCTTCCTTAACAACGGGTGCTGGTGCTGACGTCTTTCCATCATTGTTGAATCTCCTCTTCTTGAAATGACCATTCTTATTGTTTTGGCCCTGATTACCACCGAAGTGGTTACCATTTCTGGCCTGTTGATTCCCTCCACGCTTGTTGTCACCGCTTCGATGACTACTCTCACTGGTATTATCATTTTGCCGACTGCTCTCTTTTGGTTGCGTTGACTCGTTATCGCGCTCCACTAACTGAGCCCTATTCACAACATCTGAATACAAACACAGTTTATGAGAAATAAGATGTTGACGTATCTCAGGTTTCAAACCTCGCAAAAACATTCGCGTCATTCGCTCTTCATTATCCACCAAGTGGGACGCAAATCGGGACAACTCAGCAAATTTAGCCTCATACTGCGACACAGTCATATTATTCTGCTCTAATTTGATGAACTCCACCTCCCTCATGTGACGAACACTTTCGGGAAAGTATTTGTCATTGAACAGCTCTTGGAACTTCTCCCAAGACATCTTCAGTACGGCAGGTTGAGTACGCTTAATCGATTCCCACCAGTAATCTGCCTCTCCTCGCAACATAAAGGCGGCAAAGGAAACCTTTTGCTCCTCGGAGCATCCCAAGACATCAAATATCTTGTTGATCTGCTTTATCCATGTTTCCGCTATAAGTGGTTTTGGCTCTCCCTTAAACTTCGGTGGTCCCAGCTCCTTGAACTGTTTAGCGGTGACCGTCTGAGAGTTTTCAGTGTTTCCACCTATATTTTGGACAGGAGCCGCTCTCGCCTGCTGTTGCATGAACTGCATAAAGCTTCTGAACATTCCATCACTTATCATCTGGTCAGTATTGTTGTTTGCATGAGGATTGTCACCTTCCTGATGCACATTATCCTGATTATTGATATGTGGTGAATCAACAGTCGCCTGTGCTCCATTGCTATTCTCAACATTCTCAGATGCCATTTTCAGATACTGCCACAAAACAAAAGTTAATTGATATGTCATATATTATCCCTACATTATGACCGACCAATTAAATACCATGCAAATAAACTTAGGTAGGTCATACTAGCGAAGGAATTCTCCGTCTCTCCCCTCCTAGTTCTATTCTCACATCTTAGCCAAGGATCATATCCCTAAGCTCTGATACCAACTATGACGCCCCCAAAATTAGGTATACATCACCCATCTTGGGTCGTCAAATACATGGTACAGAATATAAATACAACTTACTAATACAACTGTCGTGTACAATACAACAAAACATAACTGTGAGTTTGAATACAATTATTGTCTATTAGAGACTATACAAACTCAAAAGGAGTACTCATTACAATTATTGTCACACTATTTAATAGAAAAGTGAGGACTACTAATACTGTAACACCCCCTTTCCAAAATAGAAAGAGAGGTTACTCAAAACATAACCAAAACTGATGAATTTAATAACAAGGCTCAAAGCCACAAAAGAATGGTCTTAAAAACTGAAAAATACCACAAGTCAACCATAATAAATCTCAAACTATCTCAAACCACAATCTAAAATAATTATTACAATTCCAAGTAAACTAACACATCCAGTCTAAACAGAATATTTCTAAATCATTGAAATGAATGGAGCTCTCATCACACTTGCCCTTGATTCCCCTGATTACTTGCCGGAAGAAAACACAGCATGAGCCAAATGCCCAGTACGGATATAGAATACAAAATAATGAACTGAAATAACTAACTCAATTAAATGAAAAGAGACGAAACGAATTGAAACGAAACGAACAAATCTAACACAACGAAATAATAGGCTGAATCAAATGGCTGGGTGTTATTTCATACCGAGCTCAGAACAAAACAGAAATATACCTTGCCACACAGGCAAGTCAAATAATGCCACACAGGCAAGTCACACACATTGGACCGCGAATCCAATGCATGTAAAATCGGAAGGTGTGTTTGGCACAAACATCACCAATCCGCAGAACAGAACAGAACAGAAAACAAGGGTCGACCCATACGCCTCCCACAACAAAATACCAAATGGCCAACTCCCACTGGAGCACAAAACGGAGACACCGTGGACTGATCACACCGCCACGAAAGGTGTCATGCCTCGGTGCCAAGAGGACATGCCTGTGGTACCCCCACAGGTGGTTATAGCTCAGGTATACCTTACGGTATTCTAACAAAATATAATGTCACAACACATGCAACAAAATATTAACACGAAGGGGTTCTAACGTGTACATGTTAAATCGAAAGAATTATCAACACAAGTCTCTAAAAATATAATAACATATACATCACTATAATTATCGAAATAAAATTTAGACATGATACACTAGTCTAACGAGTACAAACATGAGTTCTAAATATCAATGCCCCAAAACGAAACTATCACATGGAATTGAGAAGGAACAAACATGCGAAACAATAACTATCTTCTAAACGAAAACAAAACGAACAAATCAAAATTAAAAGGATTATCGCTGAAGGAGTACGGAATCTGTACCTGAATTAAGTAATGTAATACCTAAAGTTATTATCCCAATATTTTTCGTTAAATTCCTTCCGTCCAATCTAATAAAAATAATAATAATACAATTATAAGTTACCTAATAATTATAATTTATACTAATATAAAATTAATTCCTCCAATTACATCAATTTTACAAGACAAGACAATTCAAATTAAATTATAATTTATAATCTAATCATTTTTTTAACATACCAGTAATCCTACTATATTATATATATTATATACAACATCATTCATAAAAGAAAGTTCAGCAACTTAGCTTCTTCACATGCCCACGATTTTATCATTATTAAATTTTATTAAGCTAGCATACTAACTTTATCACCCCACTAGCCATCCGAAATTAGAATGCTACAAGAATTTCAAGTTTCGCATATTGCCAATCATTATATGTACACTGCCATCTGACTACAATTATAGACTACAACTAAGAAAATTACAATTACTCACCGGAAAGAATTGGCAACCAACAACAATCCGTTCTCCTGCGCCGCCGCACTGCTTCGTTTTTTTTTTCCCTTCTTCTTTTCGCGTAAGACTTATTATGGGTAAATTTAGGTTTTGCTTATTTATTTACTTAAACAAATTTTATTAATTAATATAATATATTTATTAACTCTCCAAATTTTAATAAGATTTTAAACTACACAATTATAAATTAGACCCACTTAGTTTTAAGGCCCAAATGGTACTAAATTAATTTATCCACACTTATTAATATTTATTAGCCCATATAAATTAAATACTAGTTTGACCCAAATAAATGACAAAGTCCAATTAATATGTTTTAAAATAAGGTAATTTTTATTATTTATATATATATATATATATATATATATATATATATATATATATATTTCTCGGGTATTACATCACCTACCCCTTAAAAAGAATTTCGTCCCCGGAATTAAAAGAATAGAACGTACCTAATTATCAAAAAGATGCGGATATTTCGCTCGAATAGACTCCTCAAGCTCCCAAGTGGCTTCTCGCTCCGAATGGTTCCTCCATAAAACCTTAACAAACGATATAGTTTTCCTCCTCATAATCCGCTCTTGACGATCCAAAATCGCCTCGGCTTGTTCCTCACAAGTAAGATCCTCCCGAATCTTATCGAATGGATATTGCACCACGTGCAACGGATGATAATGATAACTCCTCAACGCCGACACATGAAATATATTGTGCACATGAGCTAGCTGTGGAGGCAAAGCTAACCGATATGCAACCTCACCAACCCTCTCCAAAATCTCAAATGGGCCAATATAACGCGGACTAAGTTTCCCTTTCAACCCAAATCGCCGAACGCCCTTCCAAGGAGAAACTTTTAGAAACACATGCTCGCCAGGTTCGAACTCTAAAGTCCTTCTATGCTTATCAGCATAACACTTCTGCCGTGATCGAGCCGACTTTAATTTGTCCTTAGCCACTGCTACCTTTTTCGTAGTGATTTGGACTAACTCAGGCCCTTCTATGGCCCTTTCGCCAACCTCATCCCAACAAGTTGGTGCCTGACACTTTCTACCATACAGTGCCTCAAACGGAGCCATTCCAATACTTGCATGCCAGCTGTTGTTATAAGCAAACTCAACTAGGCTCAAGTAATCATCCCAATTACCCGACCACTCAAGTGCACAAGACCTCAACATGTCCTCTAATGTCTGAATAGTCCGCTCGGATTGCCCATCAGTTTATGGATGGAAAGAAGTACTGAAGTTGAGCCGAGTGCCCCAAGCTCGTTGAAACCCTTTCCAGAATCGTGAAGTGAACCGTGGATTCCGATCTGAAATAATAGACACCGGAGTACCATGAAGTCTAACAATCTCCTACTGAAAGATATATGCCAACCTATCCACCGAGTAACCCTCACGGATAGCCAAAAAGTGTGCCGATTTAGTCAGCCGATCCACTACTACCCAAATGGCATCATTCTTCCTAAAAGTCTTCGGCAAACCAGTTACAAAATCCATCGTGATATCCTCCCACTTCCACACTGGAATGTCTAACTGCTGCAGCAAACCACTAGCTCGCTGATGTTCTATCTTCACTTGTTGACAAGTGAGGCACTTCCCAACATATTCAGCCACGTCTCGTTTCATCCCATTCCACCAAAATTCTTCTTCAAATCCCTATACATCTTAGTAGAACCTGGATGAATAGAAAAAAGCGAACTATGAGCCTCAGCCAGCACCGCCTCCCGAATGATTGGATCAGACGGTACACACAACCGCTCACCCAACCAAATCACACCATGGTTATCAATACAAAACTCAGGCTGCTTGCCCTCCTCTAGATTCTGCGTCAGACCCCACAACTCCCCATCTTCTTTTTAAGCTTCTTTGACCCGCGAGATAAGAGAGGGCTCCACGCTCATACCCGCCAAATGCCCATCTGAACCTCGTACATACAACTCCAACTCGAGCCGCTCCATATCTGAAATAAGCTGAGGTTGTGTAATAAGGGCTGCTACACTCCCTGAACTCTTTCAGCTAAGAGCATCTGCAACCACATTTGTCTTCCCCGGGTGATACTGAATCCTCGCATCATAATCTTTTAGAAGCTCCAACCAACGCCTCTGCCTCATATTGAGCTCCTTTTGAGTGAAAATGTATTTAAGACTTTTATGATCGGTGAAGATATCACAAGTCTCTCCATACAAATAGTGCCTCCAAATCTTTAAGGCAAAGATCACCGCTGCCAACTCCAAATCATGAGTGGGGTAGTTCACCTCGTAAGGTTTAAGCTGCCTAGAAGCATAAGCAATCACCTTACCGTGTTGCATCAAAACACACCCCAAGCCCTTCTTAGAAGTATCACTATAAATCTGGTAACCTCCTGTCCCCGACAGCAATACAAGTATAGGAGCTGTCACAAGTCGTTTCTTTAACTCCTCGAAACTCTTCTCACGCTCCTCATTCCACACAAACTTCATGCCCTTTCTCATCAACTGGGTTAATGGTAAGGCAAGCAAAGAAAACCCTTCCACAAATCGCCTATAATACCCTGTCAAACCCAAGAAACTCCTAATCTCTGTCACTGTAGTAGGTCTCGGCCATTTAGTGATAGCCTCAACCTTCGCAGGATCCACTTTAATGCCCTCAGCAGAAACAACGTGACCCAAAAATGCCACCTGCTCCAACCAAAACTCGCATTTGGAGAATTTAGCATACAACTTCTCTTTCTGCAAAATCCCCAACACTGTGCGAAGATGCTCCTCATGCTCTTCCCTAAACTTGGAGTAAACCAAAATGTCATCAATAAAGACAATAACAAATTGGTCCAAGTACTCCCTGAACACCCGATTCATTAAATCCATGAACACCGTCGGAGCGTTAGTCAATCCGAATGGCATCACCAAAAACTCGTAATGCCCATATCGAGTGCGAAAGGCCGTCTTAGCAATATCCTCATCCCTGACCCTCAACTGATGATAACCCGACCTCAAGTCTATCTTCAAAAAGTACTTTGCCCCTTGAAGTTGGTCAAACAAGTCATCAATTCTCGGCAATGGATACCGATTCCTGATGGTGATCTTGTTCAACTCTCTGTAGTCTATACACAGCCTCATAGACCCATCCTTCTTCTTTATAAACAAGACTGGAGCACCCCATGGCAAAACACTCGGTCAAATCACCGCACGATCTAACAATTCCTACAACTACTCCTTCAACTCCTACAACTCCAATGGTGCCATCCGATACGGCGCCTTAGAGATAGGCTCCGCACCAGGAATAAGCTCAACAGCAAACTCCACTTCTCGTTGCGGTGGCAACCCTGACAACTCCTCAGGAAACACATCAAAAAAGTCACGAACAATTGGAACATCCTCAAGACGAGACTCACCCTTAGAGTTATCTTTCACAAATGCCAAATACCCCTCACAACCCTTTGTTACCAACTTCCCAGCCTTCAAAGCTGAAATCAACTTCACCACCCTACTCGGTTGTGAACCCTGAAACACGAATTCTAGAGACTTCACATCTCCAAATATAACTTTCTTCACCTGACAATCGATAGTGGCCTGGTGCTTATCCAACCAGTCCATTCCAAGAATGACATCAAAATCGTGCATACACATCGGAAGAAGATTAACGCTACGGATCTTATCTCCAAAACTTATCGGACACCCTCGATATAAATCAGAAATAACAACAGAAGTCCCCATCGGGGTAAAAATAGACATAACAGAATTTAATAACTGAGATGGCACACCCAGGTTCCGAACAAAAGACTGAGCAACCACGGAATGAGTAGAACCCGTATCAAACAAAATAGACGCCTCACGATTGCCAACTAAAAGAGTACCAGAAACAGTACCTGGTGCACCTGTCGCCTGGTTATATGTCAAGGCAAACACTCGACCACCCTGATGCTGACCTCCATTGCCACCATTATCACCACCTCCACCATTTCCACGTGGACCGGTACAATCCCTAGCAATATGACCCATCTGTCCACACAAGAAGCATGCACCTGTGAGTCTATGACACTGCCTCCCCGGATGAATAGCCCCACAAGTAGCACAAGGAGCTATCGGGATAAGATTTGGGTTACCCCCACCAGCTGGTCCTGGATAACGACCCTGATTTTGCCCCTGCTAATAATTCTGCCACTGCTGACGATTCCGACCATTCCAAGGTAGCTACAGCTGACGATTCTGCCCTTGCTGAGGCATCTGCTGATAACCCCTGTTCTGATTCTGGCCACGCTACTGTCCCTGTTGGCCACCACGGTTCCTGTTCCACTGACCACCCTGATTCTTCCCGTGCTGACCCGAAGTTTGACCCTGCTGGTCATCTTTGTCCCTCTTTCGACTCCCTTCCGGTTTAGAAGATCGAAAGTCTTGTCGCTCCATTTTAATATTCTTGGCTGCATTTGCCACAGCCGAAACATCTGCAAATTTGTTGTTTATAAGGTGTTGGCGATACCTATAATGAATCTGCCACTTGAACTTCTCCGCCTGTTCTGCTGCAGTCCCTGTAGAAGTTCTCGGAAAGCCTGCCAACTTGGTGAACCTCGTCATGAAATCTGTGATGGACTCATCATCTTTCTGTCAAATGGACAGATAGTCTCTAGCATAGGCCTCTTTATCAGCAGTTGGGAAGTACTGCTGATAAAAGACCTCACAAAACTCTGCCCAGCTAAGTGCCTCAACATAACCATCACCCTTTGTTGTTTTTAACGCTTTCCACCATCTCTGCGCATCCCCTTCCAGCTTGTAAGCAGCTAGCAACACTTTCTGATTATGCGAGCACCCCAGCACATCAAAGATCTTCTCTAGGTGAGCAATCCAATTCTCTGCATCAATTGGAGTCGGAGCTGAATTGAATGCCTGTGGTTTCTGCTTTTGAAACCTTTCCAACCACACATACATTGTAACCACCTGCTGATCAATACCATCTACATTCCCTTCCTCAATATTTACACGCTGATCATTATTTCCCGGGTTCCCCTGCTCAGGAATTTCTAGTGGCGGCTGCTGCATTGCCTGTACAACCTGTGCCACTAACTGAGGTAACGCCTGATTCACTGCTTGATTCACCAAGTTAGCCAGTTGAGCATTCATCTAATCATTAGGTTGCTCATTGGACCGACCTTCACCTCTTCCCCTATTATTACCTAGCCTTCCAGCAACTCTAGCTGATCTTCGAGCCATCTAAGAAAGAGATCACGAATATAAACAAAGCAGATTAGGGATAAATTCAAATATGACTAATATAATAGCTGAACAGAAAATCAAACGAAACAGAAACCTAACCCAGAAGTCTACCCATAACTCACAGGTCAAACCTAAATAGGTTTTCTACAAGAAAGAACCTAAGCTCTAATACCAACTCTGTAATACCCCATTTCCGAAATAGAAAGAGAGGTTACTCAAAACATAACCAAAACTGATGAATTTAATAACAATGCTCAAAGCCACAAAAGAATGGTCTTAAAAACTGATAAATACCACAAGTCAACCATAATAAATATCAAACTGTCTCAAACCACAATCTAAAATAATTATTACAATTCCAAGTAAACTAACACATCCAGTCTAAACAGAATATTTCTAAATCATTGAAATGAATGGAGCTCTCATCACACTTGCCCTTGATTCCCCTGATTACCTGCCGAAAAAAAATACAGCATGAGCCAAATGCCCAGTACGGATATAGAATACAAAATAATGAACAAAAATAACTAACTCAATTAAATGAAAAGAGACGAAACGAACTAAAACGAAACGAACAAATCTAAGACAACGAAATAATAGGCTGAATCAAATGGCTGGGTGTTATTTCATACCGAGCTCAGAACAAAATAGAAATATACCTTGCCACACAGGCAAGTCAAATAATGTCACACAGGCAAGTCACAAACATTGGACCGCGAATCCAATGTATGTAAAATCGAAAGGTGTGTTTGGTACAAACATCACCATTCCGCAGAACAGAACAGAACAGAAAACTAGGGTCGACCCATACGCCTCTCACAACAAAACACCAAATGGCCAACTCCCACCGGAGCACAAAACGGAGACGCCGTGGACTGATCACACCGCCACGGAAGGTGTCATGCCTCGGTGCCAAGAGGACATGCCTGTGGTATCCCCACAGGTGGTTATAGCTCAGGTATACCCTACGGTATTCTAACAAAATATAATGTCACAACACATGCGACAAAATATTAACACGAAGGGGTACTAACGTGTACATGTTAAATCGAAAGAATCATCAACACAACTCTCTAAAAATATAATAACATATACATCACTATAATTATCGAAATAAAATTTAGACATGATACACTAGTCTAACGAGTACAAACATGAGTTCTAAATATCAATGCCCCAAAACGAAACTATCTCATGGAATTGAGAAGGAACAAACATGCGAAACAATAACTATCTACTAAACGAAAACAAAACGAACAAATCAAAATTAAAAGGATTATCGCTGAAGGAGTACGAAATCTGTACCTGAATTAAGTAATGTAATACCTAAAGTTATTATCCCAATATTTTTCGTTAAATTCCTTCCGTCCAATCTAATAAAAATAATAATAATACAATTATAAGTTACCTAATAATTATAATTTATACTAATATAAAATTAATTCCTCCAATTACATCAATTTTACAAGACAAGACAATTCAAATTAAATTATAATTTATAATCTAATCATTTTTTTAACATACCAGTAATCCTACTATATTATATATATTATATACAACATCATTCATAAAAGAAAGTTCAGCAACTTAGCTTCTTCACATGCCCACGATTTTATCATTATTAAATTTTATTAAGCTAGCATACTAACTTTATCACCCCACTAGCCATCCGAAATCAGAATGCTACAAGAATTTCAAGTTTTTGCATATTGCCAATCATTATATGTACACTGCCATCTAACTGCAATTATAGACTACAACTAAGAAAATTACAATTACTCACAGGAAAGAATTGGCAACCAACAACAATCCGTTCTCCTGCGTCGCCGCACTGCTTCGTTTTTTTTTTCCTTCTTCTTTTCGCGTAAGACTTATTATGGGTAAATTTAGGTTTTGCTTATTTATTTACTTAAACAAATTTTATTAATTAATATAATATATTTATTAACTCTCCAAATTTTAATAGGATTTTAAACTACACAATTATAAATTAGACCCACTTAGTTTTAAGGCCCAAATGGTACTAAATTAATTTATCCACACTTATTAATATTTATTAGCCCATATAAATTAAATACTAGTTTGACCCAAATAAATGACAAAGTCCAATTAATATGTTTTAAAACAAGGTAATTTTTAATATTTATATATATATATATATATATATATATATATATATATATATATCTCGGGTATTACAAATACTATCATCTGGTCCATCACTCCGTTCCCCGACTCGTCTCAGCTATATTCTCATTTCCTGAAAAGAACAGTGAAAGAAAGGGTGAGCTCAACTAGTCCAGTAAGAAATATTATGACTAAGATAATGCAGAATAAATTATCATTAGCCTTCAACAGTGTTAAACTGATAAAATATAACGAACATCAAGTTTAACTGCAGCGGGACAAGCAATCCATTAAAAGAGTCAAGTAGAGAATAAAATCTACTATCTTCTATGATTTAAAAGGTTTTTCAACACTGTTATCGCTGGGACTCATCTTAATAAAGTAATCCACATCATCGAATCACCCCTGCACTATGGCCAAGGATATTCGTGTAAAACACACAGACAGAATGTTTCAACAGAATAACAGAAGAATGTCACCATGTATAGGTTAGACCGCGTATACAGGTTATTCTAACAGAATAATAAGAAATGGAATAACAACAGTTCTCTTCACGAATAAGAAAGAATAATAGCCCTTACCGTTTTAAAGAAGAACTGAAATAAGGAAGTAGTTAAGTAGCAGAATACTTTTCTTCTCTCTCTCTATAGTTTCACTCTATAGTTTCTCTCTCTAGAGTTCAGTGAATTCGTAAGAAATAATGAAGGAATGAGCTGCTATTTATAGAAAAATGAAATGCATAGTAACTAATCCATGAACGGTCCAGATTGATTACTTTAATCTGACGGTCCATATTTAAAGAAAAATCTTTTAAATAAAATATAATATATTCTATTTATAGAATAACTTTAATAAAGTATTCTATTTTATATAAAAAGATGTCTCTATTTTATTACATTAATAATACGAATAAAACAAAACTTCATTATCGCTAAATAATTCATATTATTAACTGACAATAATCGAATCAAACTGAGTGACTTCTCACATAAGCATTAATAATCAATACCGTGTGCTACTATTCAACCACACGTATTACTATACTTTTACTACCGAGTAGTTCAACAGTATCAATGGTAAAACTTCCGTCGTTATTTTTAATAAAATATTTTTGTCATTTTCTCAATCCGACAATAATTCCTTTGTGGGGTCCACCAATGATTGTGCCGTTGCGAATATTTCCTGTTAAAACGAATATTCCCTGACCAATCGAATATTATATAACAACTTGCGTACTTTGCAAAATTTATAAATATTACCTACAACGATAACATTATATCAAATTAACTCCATAATATTCAAAAATGATATTTATAAAAAATTCATCTTTGTTTATAAAAGTTGGGGTCTTACAATTACTATTACAAAACTATTTAAAAATAAATAGAAACATTGATCAACAGTCAAGGAGAAGTACATAGGAGATAGTTAGAATTTACATTAAGAAAAATTTAGAGAAGACGAGGTACGCAGACCCCATTTAATAAAATCCATACATTCATGCATCCAACTAAAATAAAATTCAATCACATTGGTCAATAGTCCATAATCAATCTCATTTATTATCATACACATCACCATATTCATCAATAAATAACATTCATCTCATGAATAATAAACATTCAATATATATATTGATATCATTTAATGAGCAAATTTAGTTAGTATAAAATCTAATTTTGAATCAAAATAAACTCCTTTATTTTAATCCAAATTTAAATCAAAATAAACCTCTTTTATTTTAATTTATCTAATTTTGAATAAAATAAACTATTTTATTTTAATCAAAATAAACTCTTTTATTTTAATTATGGAATCCAATTCCAAAAAAAAAACTTTATTAAAGGAAACACGAATTCTCTTTCCTATTCACAAATAAACTCCTTTATTTTGAATAATATGAAATCTTATTTCATATCTAAATAAACTCCTTTATTTAAGGAAATACAGAATCCAATTTTAACTCTAATTAGTTATCATGGAATCCAATTCCAACTCTAATTAGTTAGCATGAAATTTAATTTTAAAATTAAAATAAACTCTTTTATTTTAATATTAAAAATAAACCTTTTATTTTAATATTAAAAATAAACCTTTTATTTTAAGATTAAAATAAACTTTTTATTTTAATTATAAAATAATTAAAAATATATATATATATATATATATATATATATATATATAAAACCGTACGGTTTATATATATATACCATATATATATAAAGCGAAGTCAAGTATTCAAAATCCTGTTAACATGATTACATAACTTGATTACAAGAATTCTTAAAATCCTAGTATAACGTGAATCATGAATCACCTGGTATGCAATCAAGATTAACGGTTTTAAAAAAAAATCAGCCACGAATTTTGAGAATAACGTGTTTTTTTTATTTATTTATTTCATACAACTAAATTATGTCCAAATAAATTGTTCTAAACACATATCAATATACATATCAAATTATAACAATTAATAATTTTCATAAAGGTTTGGCTCTGATGCCACTGTTAGGTTTGTAATATTCATGAACGCAATCAAATTGCACAAAATAAACGGAAGCATGGAAAATCAGAGTTTTAAAATTTTACAAACCATATACCCGGATCACCCTTTATGCACAATTATTAATTAAACAAAAATATGAAGAACAAGAATCATACCCATGAAGATTCGAGCTTCCTCGTGTACAAGTTCACCTCCAATCCTTTTCGCGTTCAACTTGAATCCACCGGGTTTGGTTCCTTCCTTTGATCAACGTTAGCCACCCAAGTGTTTGGTCTCTAGAGGTGATCCACCAAGGAAGAATAAATATTCAAGAAGAAGGGTATTTGGCAAAACCCTAGTTTTTTTATCTCTCATAGAAAAGGAGCGTACTCTCCAACAATTGGAATCACGTCTGTTGTGAAAAAGTCAACAACAACTCTACACCCATAATAAGACTCCTCTTATTTATAGATGTTGGCAACCCTCCTTAACAATTAAGGAATTGAGTTTTATTTTAATTCATTAAATTCTTATAATTAATTATGCTCTCAATCTTATTAGGAATAATTAATTAAACTCTTTTAATTAATTAGTCTCATAATATAATTAAGAATATAAGAGAGTACTTTTATTAATTAATTCTCAAACTCCTTTAGGAATTAAATAATAATAATAGTAATAATAATAATAAGACTCCTCTTATTAATTTATTTTTAATATTTCTAAAATATTAAATAATAAATATTAAGCTATTTAATTTATTCTATCACCATAGATTAAATTAAATATATTTAACTTATTATTACGATTATGTCATTAACTTCTTAAATAATTATTCTTCCTTTTATGGTATGACTGTGACAATCCCAAAATAGGTCCATTCCATCTAACCTATTCTGAGTCGCCAAATGCATGGTACAGAAAATAACTACAACTTTATTACAACAATTATCGTGCAAAATACAACAACACATATGCTGTGAGTTTGGATACAAATATATACCAAATGTGACTCATGTCTCAACCGTGGACAGCACCTCACAATGACACCTTACATAAAGGTAAAGTCAAAAACTGTTTTAGAAATTAGAATCTTTGGGAAGTGCTCAAGAAAACCTTTGTACATGGGAGGCCATGCTTCTAGGTTATGATAGATATCATATGGCCACAGAATTATGCTTGGTTGACTCAATAAACCCAAAAGAAAAACGAGAAGATTACTATCATATTCTTCCCAATGGTGAGTCTTCTCTTGACTTATCATTATCTCCACTGTCTCTAATTGCGAATTATACTTCAAACAAACACCAAGATTATATAGGTAGTGCTCGTAAATATACTCAGCAAGTGGATGAGCACAATCCTGTCTTATGATGACACGAGGTTGTATGTCATTAGACATCTTGTATGATAGTGGTAAAACACCCTTCCAACGTTGGGTTCGCTTCACCCTAGATGATTCACCAAATGTAACTACTAAATGATGACCACCGTTCTATTCCCCTGTTACCCCCGCTCGACCCAGATACACTCTTATTACCTGAAAAGAATTGTGAAATAGAAGGGTGAGCACAACTAGCCCAGTAAAGAATATCATGACTAAAGATAAATAAGTTATCAATAGCCTTCAACAGAATTAAATCAAAGATTTAGAACATATGGTAGATGATAAAAATTTCAACCATAGTTGCAGCGGAACGAGCAATCCATTAGAAGAGTCAAATAGACTACAAAGTCTATTATCTTCTTCATGTTAAAAATCCACCAACAATGTTTTATCCCTATAACATCAATCAACAATTCTGGTCCACAATCATATAAATAACTCATAATCATAATTGTAGTTCTAAATTCCTCTTCTTATCCAGGACGAAGATAATTTTCATCACCTATCTTTACCTGAAATATCAAAGATCATGGTTACACCAAATCACATTTTCTGTTCATAATCATACTAATAACTTCATCTTTGCACTACGGCCAAAGATATTCATTTGTATCACCAGTTGGTCATGTTCATCTCAACACATGTTCATCTTTGCACTACTGGCCAAAGATATTCAACAACATGTCATCTTTGCACTACGGGCCAAAGATATTCATTAACAATTCATCTTTGCACTACAGGTCAAAGATATTTCTCAACAATTCATATTTGCACTACAGACCAAATATATTCATATCTCAAAGAAATATATAATCATTTTAAAATTTATATAAACAATAATTATAACCATGTTAATCAATTCATCTTTACACTTAAGCTAAAGATATTCAATTATAAATTCAATGGTCATGATCATACCAGTTAACAATTCATCTTTGCACTACAGGCCAAAGATATTCCTCAGTCACGATCATACCAATAATTTACCCATCTTTACACTTAAGTGAAAGAGAAATTCAACATCAGGGTTATAAAAATGTTATATATGATAATAAAAATAATATGATCAATAACTGCATTTATTTTTAAGAGCAACAACCATAAATCAACGATAATTTGGTCATAAAAAGAAACCAATTTTTATCGTGAATAGTACCCATGAATAGTAACTCGTGAATAGTAATTCGTGAATAGTAACTCATGAATAGTACTCCGTATTCGTACATGGTACCGTATACGTAAATAATATCATATACATAAATAGTGTCATATACATGAATAGTGTCGTATACATGAATAATGCCGTATACGTGAATAGTAATCCTGACTCAAAAAGGTAAAAATTCTACAATAAAATCCATACCAATATTTCAGTATAATGATATTAAAAGAATAACATCATTATGAAGAATATAGCATCTCATTAATATCCCTTACTATCCCTTACCTCAAAAGAGAAACACTTCTGACTGAATATCGGATATGACGATGAAAGAAACTTGCATTGATGAATAGTAACTCACTAAGTATCTAAATACTCACAAAATACACTCGATAATCTAGAGAGAAAAAGAGAGAAAACTTATGAATTCTGGTGTGATTTTCAATTCTAACTTAGTCCTCTATTTATAGGAAAATGTTAGCACGCCGAAGCAGACTTGACCTGCTACCTGATGGCTTTACCTACTACTATTCCACCCACCAACAACCAAAAGTGGGGCCCACCCATTTCTAAAATTTTCTACCAAAATCATTTATAAACCTAATTTTCGAATCAGTCACCTCTTAAAATTCATAAGAAATCATTCGTTCATTTTTAACGGTTCAAAATTTGTGAACATATACTCAACTTATATATGTATAACATATCTAAAAATCACAACGATCCAACGGTCAAATTAAAAATTATAACTCACATAATAAAGCTGTAAGAACACTGATTTGATCTTTTAATACCTTCAATCCGATAAAATACTGATAAAATACCTCAACATTAATTCTTTCATTTATAACCACATAAATAAATCAATTATTTATATCCACATCAAATAAATATTTCATTATCATATAGATCAATAATTAATTATTCACAAATAATATTACAGAATCACAATAATGACAACCAGGCAATTCTCAGGAAAGAGGGGGCTTTCCAATAAGGATTTCTCCTTATTGGCGCGTAATTAGATGACCAAACCTCTCCTTAGACAGAACTTTCTAGACATTACCAATAATGCTATCTAATAATATTATTCAAATAATATAAATTATTGATCTGATAATGGAGATGATGTGCAGCAACAATTATTGAAACAACAATAATATAAAATATCAACGCAGCAATTATTGAATCAATAAAATAAAATATTGAACAGTAATTACTGTGATAATTATTCAGTAGTGCCTTCTTACGTAAAAAACAATAATTTTAAAAATACTGTGCAATACCGTGTGCTACTGTGCAATAATGCGTATTACTGTATTTTAACCACCGGGTATTCCAACAGTGTTAACGGTAACAACTACACCGTTAATTATAAAAACTCAATTCTTGTCGTTATCTTCATCCGACCGTTTTCTGTTATGGGGCCCATAAATAGCTGCGTCGTTGTACGAATATTCTCCGACAGAAAGAATATTCCACGACCAACGAATATTCTCCGACAACAATGATTATTTTATAACCACTTGTTTATTTTGAAAAAATTTCACATTTCACCCATAACTTTAACTTTTTATCAATTTAACCAATTACTGAATTGTAATTATAAGAAAAATTGAATACTTTTATTTCATAAAATTCGGGGTCTTATAATGACCCTTTAGGTCCTCCATATTAAACCGGTTGTGAATAAATCAATTAGAACAATTCTAATCTTATTTAAATAAATAAATTAAATTATTAATTTATTTAAATAAATAATATTTATTCTACAATAGGGATAAGCCTCCCTAGCGATCAACGACTTTTCAGATAATATAGATTTCAACATTAATCATAAAAGAACATTTGAGTAAATAGTTACCGTATAATTCAATCCTTCCGCCATACAATGTCCCAATTAAATATAAGACATGGAATTACTGTCAAGTCTTAATTTATTTAATTATATGTATTTCGACTCTTAAATGCACAACTCCAAATAATACAAATTAGAAACTCCTTTCTAATTTTATTCTGTCTTGGCCAAGGACTACTGGGTTGTCATTTATCGAATCACATAGGACATTTTTCTTCTTTTACTAAAAGCGGTAGATTCTTTATTGATCATACATTATCTTCATGTACGACTTATTATACTCAAGCATACCCTTTGATATACCCTAAGGGTCTTAAAGAATAAGTCAAAGTATAACTTATCATACGCAAGATACTATGATGATCTCAAGTCCAAGGATCACTTGTACTACTATCACTACAGGAATTCCTATTGACAGACAAGTAAAACTCCATTAGGTATTCCTTAGCGAGCCAAGTCTAGTGATGTAACATTCCAGATTTTTTTAAATGTAAGTTATAAATATTTATTGGATGTGTTTATTATTGAATAAGTAATTGTTCAAATTGATTGAGTTGATTTAGTTAATTATTTATTTGCTAAATAATTAATGTGATTAGTTAATTATTTATTTGTTAAATAGTTAATGTGTTATGTGGATTGAGTTATGTGATTAAGTAATTTATTTAATAAATTGTTATTTCATAAAGAGTGACAAATAACTATGTTATAAAGAGTTACTAAATTAAATTAAAGTAGTTTAATTTAGTTCTTTGCCAAACAAGGCTTAAGTATTAATCCTTAATTTTTAAATGGGTTACCAAACGAAGCCTTATGGCTTTTGTATTTCTTTTGAATTAAAATTATTAATAAAATAAAACAAATATATAAATAAAATATATTTATATTTATAAGTTATATGTTATATAAGTTATATGTTTTTGGTAACTGATAGTATTTAGTAGTATTATAATGACCACATGCGTTTCTTTTATTTACGTTGGCTTATCAGTTTTAGAGTACGCATAGTTTATCAGTTGATTTTTTTAGTTTACGCATTTGTCTAAACCTAAGCCTAAGTAAGAAAAGGGAGAGTCTGAAAGAGAGAAACAAGAGAAAGACAGGTCTTTGGATTCTTCAACTTTTGTCAGTGATTTACAAGTGTCGTTTGAACAAACTAAAGGTATGTTCTATAAACCTTATCATATATGTTTTACAGTATATAGTCTCTGTGAAATTGTAGGTCTCGGTTTTCTTAAAAAAATCACGGTGTATCAGAATGTTACCAAAAATCTCTTGAAAAACTATGCTTGTATAATTAGTTAGAGAATTGTGATAATATGTGTAATTTTAATTGTTATCACTAGCATGTGTGTGTGTGTGTGTGTGTGTATATATATATATATATGATTGGATGCTAATTACGTGTTAAAGAAAGAGGAACTTGGTTTTTACAGTTAAAAACATGTTTGAACGTATGTTTTGCAAAATAACAAAATTGGTATGTGATTATATAAATTGTGAACTACTATGAAATTGAACTATACATGTTAATATGTGAGTATACTTGTATTTTAAAGGTATTAATTTGGTTATAAGTATGGAATTTTAGTTCACTGTGTCAAGAAATTTATCAACAATGGAGTTTTTGTTTTAAAAAGAGTGTTTTCAAAGAATTAGTTTATGATGGTGTTGATTAGTGGTTGATAATTGGTATATAGTTGATTGTTAACATTCATGTGTAATTTATGTGAAGTTATACATGTTATTGGGCGTTGATTGTTGTTAGAAATTAAGACAGTAGCTTTGGCTCTGTTCTTCGTTTTGGTTCTGCGAGTTTCGGCGCCCCAGCGTCAAAATTCACGCTCCAACGCCAATTTTCGCGCCCCAGCGCCAAAGTTCGCGCCCCAGCGCCTAGCATGGGCCAGTAACTCGCGCCCCAACGCTGGAACTCGCGCCCCGACGCTGGTACTCGCGCCCCGGTGCCACTGATCCGCGCCCCGGCGCCGGAAAAGTGTCCGAGTTGGGCAGTTTTGACCTCCTGTAGTAAAACAGCCATAACTTTTTCATACGAACTCCGATTGAGGTAATTCAAGATGATCCGGAACGAGGACGAATAGACCTACAATTTTCATGCTTTAAGTGTTTTAATTTTAGGTCTTTAACAGTAGTCAAAATGGCCATCTTTAGGACTATTGTGTATTTAGAGCCAATCGGAGGGCGTCGGGATGCACGAATGCAAGTGCAACCCTTTGGGTATTAGTATAACTTAATGATAACATATTGGACATGTAATAGGATGTTGTATCAAGTTGTTAATGTACATGTGGTGCAATGACATGATCACTTAAGTAGTTATAATAAAGCTAAAAAGTAATGTTCATGGAAAGATGTGATGTTGTTTAAACTTAAACTTAGTTAGTAGCTATACTAAGAGTAATAAAGTAACTCATAAATGTAATGTTAGTGTAACTAATGTATATTGTCAATACATATGGTATGTGTAGGACTTGGGGTGAACGTGAATAGTAATTGTTTAACCTACGCACGAGGCAAGTTCCCTAACCTTTGCTACTTTATTATTCAGCAAGGTTACTTTTCACTATTATGTTATACCTATGCAAGTTCTCTAACTCTACTTTTATAATTGGGCAAGTTTTCTTAACTCTAAACTTGTTATATTAGCATGCAAGTACCTTTAGTTTATCATTCAAGTTATTATTTGTTGTACATGCTTGATATTAAATTCTAAGATGTAACCTTAGCTTAATGTTATTCAAAGCAAGGTATGATGTGTTATTCAATAGTTATGCTATTAGATTATCCCTAAAGCATGAACTTAGAACGAAATACTTATTCAGTTATGATTATTCAATAACATAGTGTTATTATCTTTTATTCAACTAATCCTTAGTTGATGTCCGTTGAACTCCAAATTATCTTGAAGTGTATCCAAACCAAACTATCTTTGGGACGGACTTGTACTCAAAATATTGAGATGAACAACCCTATTTATAGGGGTTACGCTTAGTTTTGTACTTTGTGCTGAAATGTTTGTATACAATACATGTACGAAGGGTTGATCCCCCTAAGTACCTTAAAGTCATTATGGTCGTATGACCGTAAAAGTTTAAGTTTTAAAGATTACTTATAACTGTAGACAAGGTTCGTGGTCATTAGACCCTCAGTGAATGTTTAAAGTATTAATAGAACTTATTGTTCAAGTTCTATTGAGCCCCTGAATAGGCAAGGAATGTTTAAGATGTTAATAGAACTTATTATTCAGTTCTATTGAGCCCCTGAATGGGCAGAGAATGTAAAAGTTATTCATTATTATTTCAAGTGAGCCTTGTTTGCTCACTCTTGCCTGTAAAATCCTTACAGCTAAAGATGGAAAGGGCGACGTACCTAGCACCAGTAAAGGAAAGGGAAAGACGAACAAGTACTAAAGGCTTGTAATAGTTTTGATAGTTTTATTATCAGACTTTGGTTTAAAGAATGTAATGAAGTTTATTTAAATTTTCCGCATGAATGATTATATGTAAAGGTTAGATAACCTGGGAGATATTATTTTATGTAATTCCTGTATGGGCAGGTTTATTATCCAATTTTATTTATGATTGGCTAGTTATAAATGAATGTTTTGATTACGTGAACACCAAATTTTGAGGTGATGAAGTACCAAGATTTGGGGGTGTCACAGGTGAACTTATTCTCTAATAAGCACCTACATACTTGCTTTAGTGTCTCCACACAAATGATCATGAGATCAATTATCTTCATCCAATGAGCAAGCAACGTACGTACCAATCTATTCGGATTCACTAATCCCCAATTTAGTAATCCAACGATTGGGAACTATTTTAGTTTTAAGCTTTCTAAGAATTTAGATCTCATTAGAATGATCATCATCATTATTCTAAAATCATTGCTTAAGACTATGGGGTTATCACATATTATAAAACAGCATCATGTAGATAATTATAAGCCTTTAATAAATTAATACTTTTTATTAATAAATGAATAAGATTGTTACAAAGTATATGCTTTATCATCAAACATGATTGGCTTGTGTGCATACTACTTTCAGAAAATAGGAGTTGTCATCAGGTAAATGACTACTGCTTTTGTTGATTTCAGTATAAAATTCTATTTTGATGGCATTTTCCTTTCGAGGTAAATCTCAATGTTCTTTTTCTTTTTACTTAAGTCAGTGTTTGGCATGATGGAGAAATAGTCATAAATTGAAAATGTTGTGTTCAACCTTTACTAAAGGTTTTGCTTTAATTTCTTTTTCTATTTATCTGCCTTCTCAATGTTTCTTGAAACAAGTTTACACTATGATCTGGGTAATGTTTTCCAACCTCGTGGATCAGTGATGACCTCGCTGTTCAATGTGTGCCTTTGATATTCCAAATAGAATTATCTGTATTGTCTTTTTAGTTGTGCATGCTCCTCCTCCTTGCAGGCAATCAAAGTGCTCCTGCTCCTACTTCTGTTTCTGCTCCAATTGTAATGTATCCAAGTAAGACGGATGGTGTCCCAAAGAACATTTTTTTGGTGAACATAGTAGTAATTTATAGTGAAAAGTGAATTTGAGATGTATATATGGATAGTTTTGTATATATTTTGTGGATATAGTAATTTGAAACTGTAAACGAATGGTATTATTGGGATGTATTTTGAATGGTTGATACATTTTGGCTTTAAATTTAAATGAGAATTTAGACCTTTTAGCTACATATCATGGCATTAGCATATTGTAGGTGCATTGGTAATATAGGTGAATCACAATCTTTTTTTTCTTTTTTTTTAATCTACAATATTTTAAAAATGTTGTATATTTGTATAAATAAATGACACCTTCTAAATAGATGACACATTATAAACGTTGTGTAAATGTGTCTAAACGTTGTCTGATATATTAAACTACAATATTTTTAGCCAGAAAACGTTGTGGAATCATACCTTCTACAACGTTTTTAAGCATCTACTAATTTATGAAAAATAAATCTACAACGTTTTTTTCTTTAAAAACGTTGTGTAATGTGCTTAACTACAACGTTTTAAAAATATTGTGTAAGGGTGTCAAATAGATGACACCCTTAACCGCGACGTTTTTCTGACTGAAACCACAACGTTTTTTTCGCGTTATCTATTTACTATTGTGTAGTAGTGATGGAAACGTGACGTACGAAATTCGGGTGTGGAGATAGACCGGATTTTGGGACGTTAAATTATGGTATCAAAGCTGATAGGTTATAAATCTTAGGTATGAGTACCTAAGACTATAATCGTAGAGAGAAGGATAAAAAATCGTTAAGTAAAACGATTAAGGAAGAAGATCACCACGTGATCATAGTAAATCGTAATAACAGTTGTTCTGTTAAACGATAGATGATTTATTGCTAATGATATAGATGAATGGTACTACAAAGTAGTACAGGAAGGAGAACTCAGATTGAGTTGTAAAGGTTAGCATACGAATTAAAGAAAATTCGTATTAAGTAAAGAGAAAGTAAGAAGTTCTAAGATTTCGATTGAGGACTCATGTGATAGCTGAGTTGTATAAACCTTTGTTATGGGCAGAGGTTTATGCTTTGGTGTAACAACCGCTTAGCTTATTATAGAGATAATCATTGGAATAGTATGTCGCGTTATCATTATGTATATGACGAGAAGGTGAATCTTTTCTCATGTATATGTGTGATAGGTAGAGAATGTTAAGATAGGTGCGAGTTCTTAAAACTCATACTTATGAAAAGTTTGTGACTCATAGTTATATGCTATGTTTCTGAGCCCTAATCATATGGATAGTCCTTGATTTGTTCTTGGATTACATATTGCGAAGATAAGTTCTTAAACACATATAGTTGTGGAAAGTTCCTAAACACATAAAGTGTGGTAAGTTGATGGACTATACTAAGGTATAGGAATGGTTAGACTGCAAACAAGTATTTTTCAGTAGGCTTAGCATTGAAGGTACTAGAGAAGGTTAAGTATTGTCACAAGTAAGACAAAAATAGGATATTCCAAGTCATCTAGCTACGCTAGATTTCGAATTTTACTGAAATCGTGCTTATGTGCGTGTTTTGAAAACGAAAGAATTGGTTCAACTTTTGGAACCAATGGATTTTAAAATGAACTATTCTTTATATGTCTATGCTAATTATTTCGGCTAGACAGAAGTTGATTTGAAATATCAAAATAAATTTTATATCATCAATGCATTTGATGCAAAGATGGTAAACGGATGGAGTTATTAATGCAATTAAACCTAGTGTTGGATTTGATCTCATGATCAACTACCCGCTATAGTATGATGTATAATGATGAAGTCATAAATTGACGAAGTCCTCGACGTACTGTGAAAAGTATGGTATCACTGTGAAAAGTATGGTATCATGACATTATGAAACATTTTGATGTATTGTGAAAGAATTTAAAGAAGTAGTTGATGTCAATTGATTTGACTGGGCGAATGTTTCAAGTTGATGCCCAAATTATTGGTATGATCTAAGCTATTTGATTTGGCTAGACAAATGGTATTTCATGTTATAAGAAAATCAAGCTTTCTTTGAGAAGTTATGCCAAGACAAATTATTTTGGTGCAGAATCTAATGATTAAGTCTGAGGTGAACATATTGTTAGAGTTTATGCCCTAGAGGCCAATTATTTGATATAATTGCTTAACGTTTTGATATTATGTTTGATTGAATAAATGAATGATTTTATTATGGTTTTATTTACTGCGTTATATAAATGTTAACATAATAAAAAAATCCTTAGAATAATAATAAAAATTATATAGTTTCAAGTATGTGACTTGAACATGAGATTATATAATTATAATTAGTATCATTGTTCTTAAATGTCCCTAGTCGAGTATTATTGTTGATGGGACAACAATGATGCATTAAGACTAGTATGTGGATTGGCTGATGACCAAATCTCATTGGTCATAAATATATGAGATATTAAGTCAATGCATAGGTACATGTTAGAGAACGATGTACTGGACAGACCCACCATGAGAATTCTATATGGAGCATTATGCGAAGTGTCATTAGCAATTCTCATAGTGACAATGATGTAATGGTCCTCCGACCTGAAATTGCTATATTACTACACGAGAATTTATGTACTTTGATATCATCAAATGTCATCTTTAATAGGGTGGACTATAAAGGTGATTATTGGGTTCATCATGAATCGTGTGAGAAATATGAGTGATCTAGATGGAATTTAACCATCCTATATATTATGGGTGATATCCATAGGCCTCTTGATTGAGTAGGACTATGAAATGCATGGCCATGCTCAAATAGTGATTTGTTTCATATAGTCTACTCATTGATCAAGAAAACTCAGATTAAATTATGAAGAGTATGACACATTCCATGACTCGAGTTCAATCTAGGATATTAAGATTAAAAGGATTAAATTACATTGAAACATTGGTCATGAAAAGGTTGCATCGAATCATCGATCTTATTATTACTTGGGTAGCAGTGATGCATTACTAGATGCCGCTCACTGTTTATAATTTTATAATATGATTTTAAAATTATTGCCAACGTAATAATAACATATAGGGTCACACACATAGAACGTAATTTAAAAGGGAATTAATTTAAATTTTAAAGATTTAAATATATTAATATGATTAATAGTATTTAAATCACGAATTTAAATTAAAAGGATAATTTGTATATATGTATATTAATTAAGTAAGACTTAATTAATATATATATATATATATATATATATATTCGAATTTTATAAAATTAGGTTTTGATTAATACCTTTTAACTACTATATATATGATATATAGCAGCCACTTAGGGGAATTATTCAAAACCAAAAACCCTAGCCACTCTCAGAGAGAGACTAGAGAGAAACAGTTCTAAAATCCTCATCCTTGGTGGCTAGTACCGCAGTTCCTTCTTCTGCAGATCGTAGGACGATTCGCGGAGCGTTCGTGTGGATACCGTAGAGGCGCAATTCATTTGGATTGCGTTGAAGATTCGAGCGCATCAATTTAATTTTCATAATCGGTATAATTTCTAACCATTGAGTTAATTGATTTTCGCATGGATCCTGTTTAGGGTTTCTAAATTGCTTTATATTTATTCTATTTCTGCTGTGTGTTTCTGTCGAAACCCTTCACATACCCCGAAATGGGGTTATGCGATGGGTTGATCACCTACGTATGGAAGAGGTAGTTTACCTTCTTGGTGATTGTAAATTGACCATGGTAGAAGGGTTTACGGTGAAATGCTGTTAAACCTAGTAAGAGTTCATGGTCGATTTGACCCCTAAACAAAAGTATGAAAGGTTTTAAAGGAATTCTTATATTCCTCGTTATTCATTCTACTTCATAATTCTTGATAAGTTATGAAGGTTAGGAAATGTTTGAAAGATAAGAACTTCTTTAAAGAGAAGTTGAGAAGAAAAGTAAGCTAAAATTTCGAGGACAAAATTATGTGAAGGGGAGAATGTGAGGACCTGGGTATGGGTGTGGTTTTAAGAAATTTTGAGGACAGAATTTTTATAAGGGAGGAAGAATGTGACAACCAAGAAATTCAGATTGTCCATAATTTAGTTTAAAGAATTATTTATTAATAAAATAATTTTTTATTAATACTATTCTATGTTATGTTTTTATTAATCGTTCTAGAGCCTAGGATGATTATAAGTCGGGAGGATTCTGGCTACGAGCTAGACTGAACGAGTAAGAATTTTCAAGACGAAAGTGAAAAAATTTCGGGAAAAAAAATATTTTCGGGGAAAAAGACGAAATAGGTACTATTCACCCGACGAAACCTAAGAGTTAGGGTTTAAATAACCTAAGCCTTTCTGAGAGTTCGATATGTCTAAATGACATTCCGTCGAAAGATTTGACGATAATATATCGTGAAAAGTTAAGTAAGCTGATAAAAAATTTTCTCGAAAAACGTTCAGAAATTGTACGAAATAAAAATGACGAAAAGTATTGTTATGTATTTTTCATCTATTTAGCTACGTTAGGGGAAAACGTGAAGAAAAATGCTTAACATCAAAAAGTATTTTTTAGTTTTTCAGAGTTTCGAAGAATGCGTAAAAGTTAGACTATAGAGGAAATACGAAATATTCAAAAATATTTAGATTCCGAGAATTGCAATTTTTCAAACTGTCGAACGAATTCCGCAAGACGGAAGCACGAAGCTTCCAAGTGAAGCTTCGTGAATAGTAAGGAGGTTGGAATAGTAAGGAGGTGTGAATAGTAAGGTAGTTTGGCCAAATGACTAAAACGCCCCTGGCTTGGTTTTTCTATAAAAAGAGAGCTTAACTCATTTGTTGGTGATTTTGAAAATCACCAACACTTGAGAGAGAGAGAGAGAGTTCGGATGAAGAGGAAGAGGAAGAGAAAGAGGAAAAGCTAGCTCATGAGCAAACTTTGTCCAACAGAAGAGAATTAAAGAAGAAAGGTAATTTGAAACCTAACTTTTAGATAATTTTCTTTAAGTTTTCTATGTTTAAAACATAGCTTAATGAGAATAAGAAGTAGAAGATGTTAAGAACGACTTCATATGGTTAAAATCATGACAAAATGAAGAAATAAGAATTAGAAGTTTAGTTTATAAATTTCTTAAGGAAGTATAAGATTCGTAATGAATTAGAACGATCCGAATGAATCATATGAACGATTCGGTGATATTAGTAAGGAATAGTGTTTTATAACATCAAATTCCAAAAAAAGTGAAATCATAATCAAAGTATGGATTAAAAATGAAGAACGAGCGAAGAACACGCGAAGAACACGAAGAACGTTGTTGATGGACAAATTTAAAACTATCGTAGTATAAGTTGTTGTTGATGGACAAGTTTAAAACTATCGCGTATAAGTTAGTTGCTTATTGCTTGGTTAGGAACGGTAGAAACGTTCATGAAGAACGGATTAAACTTAGCTATACCGAAGTTATGGCAAAAATTTTGTAAAAGACGAACGAGAAATAGAAAGTATGTAGATAAACTCGAGTGTGTAGGGTTTCATAAGAATGTAGAAGAACGTAGAAAATATGAGTGATGGACTCAAGAACGAATGAGTTCCGAGTTTGGATGACCGAATTACGGACGAAGAACGTTAATAGCGTAAAACGAACGAAGGATAGAATTTAAGCCAATTGAATGGCATGTTAACGGATTCAAAATAAATTTTTGTCCGAGGAAAGTTGAAGTACGTAAGATAAGGAAGAGAATGGCTTTGGAACGACCTCATTTTGAGCTATAACAAAGAAGTTATGAGATCGTAAAGTAAGCGTCTCAAACCAGTGCAAGACTTAGAAAAAAATCTAGAAATTTCATGCTTGGCGCTGCAGCGCCAGCTGTGCCTTGGGAGGTGGCGCCACAGCGCCAACCCGGGCCATCAGCTACTGCTGAGTGGCACCGCAGTGCGAGGAAGAAGAAGGGAATCGGCGCCGCAGCGCCGGTGCAGGGCAAGGCCCAGAAGTGAGCTTTTTATTACTCAATTCTTGGGGAGGTGTACAGAAAGATAATGAACATGTAGTTCACATATTATACACTTAAACAAGTGATTTAAACCTTTAGTAAAGGTTGAATGAAATGATTAAACGGGATTAAAAGACAAAGAATGTGTGAGACCCCGAATTTTATGAAATAAAAGTATTCAATTTTTCTATTTTGGTAAATGGTTAAATTGATAAAAGGTTAAAGTTAAGGGTGATATGTGAATTTTTTTTAAAGTAAACAAGTTGTCATAAAATACATGGTCACTATTCACGAGTTACTATTCACGGGTTACTATTCACCCAAATTACTATTCACTCTAGTATCGTTCACTCGAGTATTTGGGACACTTTTTGTGTCGGAGTTACTATTCATGAGTTACTATTCACGAGTTACTATTCACGGGTTACTATTTATCTAAATTACTATTCACTCTAGTATTATTCACTCGAGTATTTGAGACACTTTTTGTGTCGGAGTTACTATTCAGGAGTTACTATTCACGAGTTACTATTCACCCAAATTACTATTCACTCTAGTATTGTTCACTCGAGTATTTGGGACACTTTTTGTGTCGAAGTACTATTCACGAGTTACTATTTACGGGGAATATTCGTACGACGGTACAATCATTGGTGGACCCCACAACGGAATTATTGTCAGATTGAGAAAACGATAAAAATATTTTATTAAAAATAACGGCGGAAGTTTTACCGTTGATACTGTTGAACTACTCGGTAGTAAAAGTACAGTAATACGTGTGGTTGCATAGTAGTACACGGTATTGATGCTTATGTGAGAAGTCACTCAGTTTGATTCAATTATTGTAAATTAATAATATGAATTATTTAGTGATAATGAAGTTTTGTTTTGTTCGTATTATTAACGTAATAAAACAGAAACATCTTTTTATATAAAACAGAATACTTTATTAAAGTTATTCTATAAATAAAATATATTATATTCTATTGTGCATAGTGTTTTGCATAGTAAAATCTTTTTATATAAAACAGAATACTTTATTAAAGTTATTCTATAAATAGAATATATTATATTTTATTTAAAAGATTTTTCTTTAAATATGGACCATCAGATTAAAGTAAATCAATCTGGACCGTTCATGGATTAGTTACTATGCATTCCATTTTCCTATAAATAGAAGCTCATTCCTTCATTATTTTCTTACGAATTCACTGAACTCTAGAGAGAGAAACTATAGAGAGAAAGAAGAAGAGTATTCTGCCACTTAATTACTTCTTTATTTTAGTTCTTCTTTAAAATGGTAAGGGGTGTTATTCTTTCTTATTCATGAAGAGAACTTATGTTATTCCATTCTTTATTATTCTGTTGGAATAACCTGTATGCGTGATTTACCCTATACTTGGTGGAATGACCTGTATATGCGGTTTACTCAATACTTGGTGATCTTCTTCTGTTATTCCATTCTTTATTATTATGTTGGAATAACCTGTTTATGCGAAGTACCGCATACTTGGTGAAATTCTTTTATTATTTCGTTCTTTACGATTCTGTCGGAATATCCTGTCGGTGTGAATTTCACCTGACCTGGTTCCATCATTTATTATTCCGCATTTATTATTCTGTCGGAATATCCTGTTGGTGTGAATTTCACCTGACCTGGTTCCATCATTTATTATTCCGCATTTATTATTCTGTCGGAATATCCTGTCGGTGTGAATTTCACCTGACCTGGTTCCATATTTATTATTCCGCATTTATTATTCTATTGGGAATAACCTGTCTGTGCGGTCTCTATAGCATGCATGGTAAATTCTTCTATTATTTCATTCTTTATTATTCTGTTGGAATAAACTGTCTATGTGGATTGCCACATGTATGGTGAATGATCCTTTATATTTATTCCTTATTAAATTATGGAAATGATCTGTATACGTGGATTACCGCATGGCTGGTGAAAATTCATTTGCAGTTTCATATATTCTTTATTATACTCATTTGGTTAAAGTTTGTATTTCTATACTCCATAAAATTAGTGGAATATTCTTGATATTTGCGCTTCATCCAGTATCTTTTCATGAAAATATTCTTCTGAGCATTCTTGACTGTTACTTTACAAAGAAGTATCATGTTGACAATTTGGATATTATTAGTTCCTGGATAAACTAATTCTTGAACTTGTTTAATTGAATTCCTATAACATTGTCATCATCCTCATGTTTATTTTATGTTAAAAGTCATCTTTGGCTTATGTGCATAGATGGACTTAGTATGATTATGACCAGGGATCATTTGGTATAATCATGAACTGTGATGTTATAAGTGGTGTGGTAAAAGTCCTCAGTGGCTTGTAATGCATTGATAGACAGTTTGTGGTATGATTATGACCAGGGATTTTTCGGTATAGTCATGATCATTGATGATTTAATGAATATCCTTGGCCCGTAATACAAGGATGATTAGAAGATGTGGTTTATTTATTAAGCTGAGTCTCAGTGATAAAGTTGATGAAAATATTTTTAAATCATAGAAGATAGTAGGTTTTATTCTCTACTTGACTCTTCTAATGGATTGCTTATTCCGCTGCAGTTAAACTTGATGTCTATTGTATTTTATCAGTTTAACATTGTTGAAGACTATTGATAATTTATTCTTCATTATCTTAGTCATAATATTTCTTACTGGGCTAGTTGAGCTCACCCTTTCTTTCAATGTTCTCTTCAGGAAATGAGAATATAGCTGGGACGAGTCAGGAAAAGGAGTGATGGTCCAGAAGATAGCATTAGTAGTTCTCACCATTCTGTTAAATAGTGTGACAATAAATGTAATGAGGACTCCTTGAGTATGGATATTGTCTAGATGACAATATTCCTATTAGAACTCTCAGTTTATGTATTGTCGTATGTTATACGACATTTGTATAATTAAGTTTGTATTTATATTTTGTACCATGTATCTGACGACCCAAGATGGGTGATAAATACCTAATTTTGGGGGCGTCACAGAATGTAAACACTAGATTACGTAACCGATATCTGGGGCTGTAGTCGCAATAAAACAAACGTGTGGGATTGCTTTGATTGTGATTAAGTGTAAAGCGTATAGACGTGGTGAACGCAACGTAGTTGCGATGAACGATCGGTCTTAGCATACAACGAACCGTATGGCTTCGACATTAAGAAAGAATAATGAACATGGCATGGGATGGATAACAATTGAAAGTGATTAAAATCTTGAGTAAAGGTTGAATGAGAGATTAAGAGACGAACAACGTGAACGCAGAATACGTAAACGATCCTTGTGAATCGTATTCGCGTCGGACGAACGTTCTAAGTATACATTGGTTGTATGACTTAGACGTTGACAAAAGTAGTAAGTAAGATATGAATTATCAAGAAAGCCGTAACAAACGGTAATAAGAGTAATGAAAATCCGATATGGGTCGAATAAAGAACGTATGTAAGCGTTAAACACTCGACGTAGGGTTGAATATACACGAATATTAAATGGGCAGGACCTACACCCCGTGTATGATTTGACCGTAAGGTAATGAAGAATGATGATTAAACGTGAATGGTGAAGAAAGTGAATCAATAACGTATAACGTTGAGAAGCCGAGTTAATAAGTATAACTTAGATAACGTTCCGAGTCGAATGAACCGGACATTGTAAGATATGAGTAAGGTAACGTAAAATGCTTAACGCTAAGAATGTGTAGAATTAATGTTGAATGATCGTTCTGAGTATACAAAAGACTGTATGACTTAGACGATTAATAATGAATCCTGGGGTATGGAATTTAGTTGCCAGAAAGTCATAAGGAATAAGAAGTTGACTTAACGAACATTATAGTTTAATGGTTCAAATAGGTTAAGATAAAATTAGGTTGTGGTACAATCGTAATCTTTGATGGTTGACATGTGGGAGCTGGGCTAAACAATTCCTTCAGAGAGCGGAGGTATATACGAAACTTGCAACCGATCTAACTCACTGTGAAAGACAGTGTAGACGAGATGGGAACTTGTTTATTGGTTGTTTGTGGGAAACCACTCAAAGTACCATATGGACTACTAGTAGAGATGCGATGTGTACTGAGTCCTAAAAAAGTTATAAGAAGAAGATAAGAATGTAAATCATCAAAGATGATGATCGTATGAGTAAGACATCTCCGTATGTCATGAAGCCGTAAACCGATAAAGAGAGTTGGTCGCGTAAACTTAGATTACAAACACGCAAACCCTAAGAGTTAAAGTTAAGTAAACCAATGCGTAAGTCAAGTATATGACTAATTGGTGTATGTGTTATTTCCTTATGTGCTATATAGGGATTGGAATTAGCAGTTCAGCATAAGCTGTAGCTGTGCGTAAGGCAAGTTTCTTAACTTTATTCATATTATACATGAATGCTAGTTTCTTAAACTTCTCAGATGTTGAACTTGAGAAGCCTTGTCTATGTACAAATATACGATATTCGTACAAGGTGGTAGAACGTATGAGGCTTTGTGCCACAATTTGAACACTTCAGTATTTCTATGAGATGAACTGTTCAATATGAGTATGTTCTGTGTATACATGAACCGTTATTGTTAAGTTTGTGCTAATGATTCTCGCCAAACAGGATGTGTATGGAAAAGGTAGAAGAATGAAAGTATTTGAAAGTAAAAGTGAATCGAGATTATTCCTATTATTCGAGCTATTTCATAACCTTTGTTCGGTTATGGAAGTCTTAAACGAATGTTTAGATTCTTAAAGTTGTTTGTTCAACTGCTATGACTTGCTGAGCAATTAAATGCTCACACTTGCTTTAAATAAAAATATTTTCAGCGAACGATGTTAGAAAGAATTTAAGGATCCCGTAAAGATCAAGTTGGTCGGTATCCAGGTGAAGTGTCATTCAGTATGTGAATGAGCGTGAAAATCAAGCCAAGACTTGTAATGTAGAATAGTTTAATTGAACTATAGAATAGTTTAATGAACTGTTATGTATCCTTGGTGGCGGATGAAAGTCACTCTTGTAAGATGTAAAGAATAATGTAATTATCATTATTTATAATGAATAAGGTTATAAGGTATTAGAACTTGGGATTTGAGAATGTATGTTGTTATATTTAGTTATATAATGATGTATGTTTGGAAGGAGATGGAATCGTGACGTACGGAATCCGGGTGTGAATATAGACTAAATTTCGGGGCGTTACAGTGGAGTCGTCCCAAAGATAATTGGCAATTTAATAGCCCCCGCCACCTTGACTGGATCATTGCTGAAGCCATACAGGGGAGTTTCCTGCCCTATCTCCATCTTCCTTCCATCCAAGGGTATCCTTTGGTAAGCATAAGCATACAAGATGTCCACCGAAGACCCATTGTTTATCGTCATTCTCTTCATATCCACCAAATCCACTTGCGCAGTAAGCACCAGAGCTCCATCGTGGGGTTCGATGGGTTCAGAAGGAAAATCATCATCCGTAAAAGAAATTACCGAACCTGGATACGGTCTGTCAGTCTTCAGGAGAGAACCCGTCACTGCCATTACCGAATCCAGGTATCCTCTTCGTTTCTTTCCAGTAACCTTACCAACATTTCCTCCCGTAATGACATCCTCAACATGCCTTGCTGGTTGGTTCGGTGCTGGTGCTGCAAGGTTTAGCAGCCTGAACAGGTCTATCATTCCTCTGTTGATCCCTTGGGGCTCTTGCCTTGCTACATAATGGACCAAAGCACCACTTTGGACTTTCCTTTCGATAAACTCCTTCAAACTCCAATAAGAATTCATATCATGTCCAGCGGCCTGATGATAATCACAATATTTTTGGGGATTTCCCGACCTCGACCTGAGATTATCACGAGGTTGTTAAAAGTAAGGCTTGTTTTTAATCTGCTCTAGAATGGTAGCCCGATCTGTATTAAGTAGAGTAAACACCTTATTCACCTTCTGATTGGGAAAGGGCGGTCGACCACCTTTTAACCCCCAAGTATTGTTGTATTTCTTCTGGTTCCCATTAGTTCTATCATTCGTGTCACTATTCTTCTTCTGATAACTATCAGACTTGTCTTTCTCCTTCTCTTTCGCCTTTTTCGAAGAGCCATGCTTCAGACTACTCATCGCCTCTTCTACCACGATGTAGCCTTCTGCCTTCTCAAATGCTTCGGCTAAGCTCTTCGGATGGCTGAACATCAACTTCTTCACCAGTTTTTCAGACTTTACAAAGTCTAACCCATTTTGAAATAAACGGACAGCCTGGAGATCATTAAGGTCTGTTACTTGACCCACTGCTTCTCTGAACCTCTTCACGGTCTGGCCTAGAGTCTCATTTGAATATTGTCTCACATGTGCCAATGATCTCGTAGGCTTTCCTCTCCTTCTATTACTCCCAAACTGAGCATGGAATTTGTCACATAAGCCAGTCCAGGATGAGATTGAGTTTGAAGGCAAGGTCCCCATCCACTGCCTCGCATCCTTACTCAACGTTGTCACAAACGTTTGGCACTTGGCTGCATCTGAATAATCATAATAATCTATCAGCCTATCAAATGCCTAGCTATGGTCATATGGATCTCCTGAACCATCATAACTCTCCATGTAACGAAGCTTTTTAGTAGGATCTGCCTTCTCCAAAAGAATGTCCGAAGAGAAAGGAGATGTGTTTTTACTAGAGCTTCCCTTCGTCTACAGAACTTCAGCCAGTTGCCTCCGAAGCTCTTTCATCTCTTTGGCCAAGAGTTCCATCCCTTCGGGTTGTGAAGAAACTTCCTTTTTTGGGGAGCTTTTATTCTTCTGTTCAATTTGGCCCTTTCCACCTGAGCTAGAAGCTTCTGATGGACTTCGTCTGTCCCTTCTACTGAAACGAGAATCCACAGGGCGGTGTGCCCTCTTCGGATTCTCTGGAGAACAACCTCTGGATCTGCTGCGGCGTCTACCCTTCTCATTGTGCTGAGGATACTCAAGGTGAGGTGCCTTCTTTTAATCCTAGGGAGTACATCCTCTGGATCTGCTTCTTCGTCGGCTCTTGTCATTACCACGAGAATCCACAGGGCGAGGTGCCCTCTTCGGATCTTCGGGAGTATGACTTATGGCTCTTCTTTGATTTCGAGAACGGCTCCGAGACCTACTTTTAGACTGCATGGGCCTCTCGCCTTGCCTAGCTCGCCTGCCGAGAGACCTACCACGTTCTTTAGGCTGAGTATAACTAGACGCCTCATCTTCCATTTCGGCCATATGAACCATTTGTTTGAAAATCTCCTCTCGTTGCTGCAGAAGCAATTTCATAGCTTTATCATTCTCCTGTGCCAACTTCACCAAGGTAGATACTCTATTTGCCTGAGCTTCTCGGTATAGGGTTCTAGGCGGTGTGCCTTCTACCCTTTTCCAATCCTTGCCAGGCCCTTTGCTTGCAGTAGAAAACAACTTCCTTTTGGTACCACCATGATCCCTTGCATGAGATTTCTCTGGAACATCTTGTGACCCAATCCTGTCATGGATACTTTGGGAAGGACCCAACCTATCCTTAACAAAGATTCTTTGTATAGAAGAACTCGCTGTTATCGGCTGTCCCTCGGCAGTGGCTGTTTTACTTTTCTCCATAACTTCCGGTGTAGAACAGTCACTATCTGTGATTGAAACCCATAAACACTAGAAAAGCCCTCCTTCTAGCGCCAATGTTAACGTCAAGATATTTCCACGCATCTCAATCACCGAAAAGTGTGTCCAACCCTGCACAGTAAACAAGTCAATACCAAAAGCTTGACGACTTGGACCGTCGGGGGATAGCTCATGTGTGAGAGTCAGTACAGGTCGACACAAGGTTTAACAATGGAGGTCTTGAAAGTATAGTGTCTGAGTGATAAAAAGTAACGTACCTCTCTTGTGTTGTGCTCTGTACTCATATACTCCTTCCACCGTCCTGCATACAGCCGACTTCCTGTCACCTCAGCTAACTGCAGGAAGCCCACCTGCTAATCCCTATCACTGTTCCCCCCTCTTACCAAAATTATGTCTAATCCTCATTAATTAAATATTGGATCTGGCGTCCAACACTTATCCATCCATTATTTCTCAGTCCAAGCCTACAAATATCTTCACTTAGGGGCCGGCCCATTCCTCCAAAAGCCCAATCAACAATAGCCCAACAAGTCCAAGTATTTATGGTCCAACACTATGAGTCGTAGACTAATGGTTAAATAGAGCAGGGGATACGGGAATATTGTCAATTCGATGCGTTTTATCTTTTATTTTAATTAGCAACACGTGTTTTGTTTTTAATGGAGCGACTTATAAGGAAATTGTCATAAGTTTGTTAAATCTGGGAGCGAATTATTAGGAAATTGTCAAAAATTTGTTGAATCGGGAAGCTTATAGTGCATTCATTATGATGTAAAATGATATGAGAAATCTATCTTTTGTTAGTTTTTTCGTTCAGCTATTTCCTTCAATCATTCTTATAATTTTATGCAGTTTTTGCTACTTTAATCTTAACAATGTGGCGGGGGAGTGGGGCGGTGGGGGCAGCAGGGTGACGGGAGATGCCCGTAGAGTTGGGGAATTGGGAAGAACTGATGGCGTCTACCTGATTGGGGGATTATTTTTATTTGTTTTAAATTATTTTTAGTTGTTAAATATTAAAAAATATAAATAAATAATATATTTTTTGACTAAATATGCTATGTAATATGTCATATCAATATTTATTACACATCATATGTCATATAGGATGCAACCCCACATTGTTTGTTATCCGTAGTTTATCTCTAATTGGTTTAAAGGATTTTTTTTGCTCAAAATTATTAGAGTTGAAAGGTTTTTTGTGAAAACAAAAGGTTCGTGGGTTAAATTGATAAAAAAAATATAAAGTTCGTGGGTTTTTTATGTCATTAAGTCGAAAGAAAAATAAGAAGAAAGATAATAATTTTTTAAAATATAACCTCTACTAATAAGGTGGGAGCAAATTGGGCGGTTATTAATTTAACACTAAAAGTGAAGTCTTTTTTATTTTCATTTTTGCCCTTTATACTTCATAGGATCTACCAAAATCTCATCCTTATTAATTCTCTCACACACGTTAGTTAATTTTTGATCTCTTTATTAGGTAATTTTTAAGTTTCTCATTTCTGTTTACTTTCTTATTTTTTTTTATTTTTTTATTTTAAATCACACACATATTGCGTGCGTGGTACAATTAGTATTTTAAATAATCATTTTCAATGTAATGAATAATAAAAAGTATATGAGCATATATAGAAAAATAAAAGAAAACATGTACTTTTTATCTAGGGTTTGCCTTCATCAAGTTATTCAGTAAAGTCACTCTTATAATTAAAGATTATTAAAAATAATGGCTGGTAAAATTAATTAATATAATTTATCAAATATAGAGTTTACTAAAAATATATAAAAATTATTACAAAATTAGTTTTCGAGATTGATTTTTTATCGCCACATTTTCAATTGTACTAAATACTTCTTTTCTAGTTTTAATCACCATTTACCGACTCTTAAGTAGAATCAGATTGAGAGCATTTGTTAAATTCTTCTTCTCACTTGTTATTTTACTTCTAATTTTTTAGGAGTGATCACATTTTACCATAGTACCCTTACTAATTGAAGTTTTTTACAAATTTAAGGGTGATCACCATTGCATGCCCATGATCATTAATGATTTAAATTTATATGTCAGATTCAAATTGGAATCAACGTAAAATTCTCAGCAATAAGAAAATAATATGCATGTCATTTTTTAATTCTTTTCTATAATTCTCAAATATCTACATTATTCGATTTATGTTATAATAAATATAAATTTGTCGTCATATATAACAAATATTTATTTCAAATTGTATTATTATCGATCGAATAATGTTACAATTGCAATTTTATTATTTTTTACTTATTACTCCCTCCGTCCCATAATAAAAGTCCTTATTACTATTTTGGGTAGTCTCATGTTAAATGTGTTGGTTATATATTTTATGATTTTAATGATGACAATATTATTGGGTTTATGAATTTGATTTAAATTGTTTGGGCTAATTTAAATTATATGTTGATTTCTTGTTGGCCCAAGATTAGAATTATGGTCCATTAGTATCTTCCTTCTATATTTAAGTTTGCATGTTGCTGAAAAGATCTTTAATATAATTTAGTAATGATATGCAATCCAATTTGAAAAGGAAACTAAATAAGGTAACTGTTATTCAGTGATTGGCTAGTAATAAACTTTATCAAGTATCTCCTTGTTCCTTTATTTATGGTGTTTTGGTTTGACATGAAAACATATCCGTTGGAACAAAATCTTTGTTAGCTGATCATATATCTGTTGGTCTCTTTAATTGCTAATATCATGGGATATACCAACTGTGATATGAGTTTCCTATTCTATCTTATGTTCATATCCGTTGGTCAATATTAATAGCCTTAATTATGGGATTTAAATCATTTGATTTCTTGCTAACAATTATAGCCGTTGGCCTTCATCTTATATAAAGTTTTATCATACACGGTTATGAGGGGACCCAACGATTGGAAAAGCAGCAAGTCATTCTTCTTAATTCTTATAGCTTTCTAATAGTCTTTCTAGCAATCAATGTCATGTTATTCTTAGGCTAGAAAATTGATATTCCATTGGAATCACCATTATTGTAATCTGAAAAACAAGTAACTGTTAGCTTGGGTTTTCTAGAGTTTGGTGGGTCTGTTCAAAGGAAGCTTCAAAGGTCTCAGAGGTGAAAACATGTATAGAGGTGTACAAGTTGCAGAGGTGCAAAGAGGGCATTGGTGTCCAACATCAGAATTGAAGTGTCTTTATAACAGGGAGTTATTTTTTGTATTGAGGTTTAAACTATAATAAAAAGAGTCTCCAATCCTAGTTGGGATTGAACGTGGATTAGGCTACTAGATAGAGGATAGGGGTTGAACCACGTAAAAAATCTTAGTGTCTTTACGTTTCTGCACTTCTACTTTCTATTTGTTTAATTTATGGGTACTTTGCTTTATTAGTTTGAAGTTATACGAATCCAGACACTAAAGCAGACAGGTATAGCTGTCTAATAATATTGAACGAAGAACATAAGTTAAAGCAAACAGTAAAGCAGACAGGAGTAACTGTCTGAATTAAACTTGTAGCAGAAAATTTTAAAAAGTTTTCACTGTTTATCACTTTTAGCATAAACATACCTATTCACTCCCCCTCTAGGTGTGCGTATTTACTGAATTACATTTGGTATCAAAGCTTGGCTCTACTAATATTGATCGCTGCAGGTCGTAGGGGAAGATCCTACAGCACACCTAAACTTTCAAGAAGGTCAATCCACAAGTAGACCACCGTTGTTGCTCGAAAGTGAGAACTTCAACTTTTGGAAGTTCAGAATGAAGATCTATCTGAACCGTGACCCATGGGAATGGTGGGTAGTCGAAAATAGACCAGTCATTCCACGACATGATGATGGCAAGCCAAAGAATCTCATGGAAATGGACTCAAAAGAATCGTATATGGTATTTTATGATTCCAAGGTTATGAATACACTTTTAAGTGGCATGGCTCAGTCGGAGATAAATAAGGTCTCCTCTTGTACTACGGCTAAGAAAATTTGGGACACAGTTATCTTCGGCCATGAAGGTACTACTAATGTGAAGGAGATCAAGCTGAGCACGCTAATGCACGAATATGAAATATTCAAATTGAAGAAAAATGTGACAACCCCAAAATAGGTCCATTCCATCCAACCTATTCTGAGTCGCCAAATACATAGTACAGAAAACAACTACAACTTTATTACAACAATTGTCGTGCAAAATACAACAACACATATGCTGTGAGTTTTGATACAAATATATATCAAATGTGACTCATGTTCCAACCGTGGACATCACCTCACAATGACACCTTACACAAAGGTATAGTCAAAAACTGTTTTAGAAATTAGAATATTTGGGAAGTGCTCAAGGAAACCATCGTACATGGGAGGCCATGCGTCTAGGTTATGATAGATATCATATGGCCACAGAATTATCCTTGGTTGACCCAATAGACCCCAAAGAAAAACGAGAAGATTACTATCATATTCTTTCCAATGGTGAGTCTTCTCTTGACTTATCATTATCTCCCCTGTCTTTAATCGTGAATTATACTTCAAACAAATACCAAGATTATATAAGTAGTGCTCATAGATATACTCAGCAAGTCGATGAGCACAACCCTGTCTTATGATGACACGAGGTTGTATGTCATTAGTCATCTTGTATGATAGTGACAAAATACCCTTCCAACGTTGGGTTCACCTCACCCTATTTTCTTCACCAAATATAACTACTAAATGATGACCACCGTTCTATTTTCTTGTTACCCCCGCTCGACCCAGCTACACTCTTATTACCTGAAAGGAATTGTGAAGCAAAAGGGTGAGCACATCTAGCTCGGTAAAGAATATCATGACTAAAGATAATTAAATTATCAATAGCCTTCATCAATAATAAATCAGAGATTTAGAACATATGGTAAATGATAAAAATTTCAACCATAGTTGCAGCGGAACGAGCAATCCATTAGAAGAGTCAAATAGACTATAAAGTCTATTATCTTCTCCATGTTAAAAATTCACCAACAATATTTTATCCCTGTAACATCAATCAACAATTCTGGTCCACAATCATATGAATAACTCATAATCATAACTGTAGTTCTAAATTCCTCTTCTCATCCAGGACGAAGATAATTTTCATCACCTATCTTTACCTGAAATATCAAAGATCATGGTTACACCAAATCACATTTTCTGTTCATAATCATACTAATAACTTCATCTTTGCACCACGACCAAAGATATTCATTTGTATCACCAGTTGGTCATGTTCATCTCAACACATGTTCATCTTTGCACTACTGGCCAAAGATATTCAATAACATGTCATCTTTGCACTACGGGCCAAAGATATTCATCAACAATTCATCTTTGTACTACAGGCCAAAGATATTCATCAACAGTTCATATTTGCACTACAGGCCAAATATATTCATATCTCAAAGAAATATATAATCATTTCAGAATTTATATAAACAATAATTATAACCATGTTGATCAATTCACCTTTGCACTTAAGCTAAAGATATTCACTTATAAATTCAATGGTCATGATCATACCAGTCACCAATTCAACTTTGTACTACTGGTCAAAGAGAACCCATAGTCATGATCATACCAAAAATTTACCCATCTTTACACTCAAGTCAAATAGAAATATCATCATTAGGGTTATAAAAATGTTATATATGATAATAAAAATAATATGATCAACATATAGTTTTAATCTCAAGAGTAATATTTATAAATCAACTATAATTTGGTCAGAAAAAAAAAACTAATTTTGTCATGAATAGTAACCCGTGAATAGTAACCCATGAATAGTAATTTCGTGAATAGTAACTCATGAATAGTAACTCGTGAATAGTAACTCATGAATAGTAAACCCAACACAAAAAGGTAGAAATTCCACAATAAAATCCATACCAATATTTCGGTATAATGATATTGAAATAAAATTTCTTAAACTTATAAATAATTTATTTTAATTGTTTACACTTTACTAAATAATACATTTAATCATCATAAAATGCCAAACTCTTAAGATTTTATCACTAATAATCAAAACCCTCATCAAAAATCTACATATAACTCATATATGATATTCAAGCCATAAAATCATATTTTCAATTTTCTTACTTCACATAACATATTTAATTCATTTTCTCATAACTAGTCAATTTTCATGAAAAATACCAAATCAATTCCAAAAATATTTCTTTTCTGGGATTTAGCAGAATATAGTCCCATATTGAACATATATTTTTCTCAGAATTTTTAAAATTCATTTACTATTTTTCATATGGCTAAAACCGCCGAATATTTAGACATTTATCAAAAATTGTACTTTTATCCAAAAATTCTGAAATTCACAAAGTACACTAATATTATATAGATATACTTCCAATAAAAATTTCATCAATTTTAGAGTTAACCACAAGGAGTTATAAGCGGTTACTTTTAAAATAGTCTTTCCCCGTAAAATTCATTACTCTTAATCTATACATCCAAAAATCGTCATTTTTGGACACAATCAAGAAAACTCATCAGTTAATCATTTCAAATTTTTCCAGAATTTTTGAAGTTCAGAAAAATTACGAAACTGAAAATCATAACAACCCTTAAAATCTCTTACTATCCTTTACCTCAAAAGAACAGTACTTCTGATCGGTATAAGGCTGAAGGAAACTTGCACTGATGAATAGAAACTCACAGAGTATCTAAATACTCACAAAATATACTCAATAATCTAGAGAGAGAAAGAGAGAAAACTTATGAATTCTGGTGTGATTTTCAATTCTAACTTAGCCCTCTATTTATAGGAAAATGTTAGCACGCCGAAGCAGACTTAACCTGCAACCTGATGGCTTTACCTGGTACTATTCTCACCCACCACATTTGAATAAAAATCTCAGCACATTTCTTCACCAACCAAGAGTGGGGCCCACCAATTCTAGAATTTTTCACCAAAATGATTAACTTCGAAAATTCAACAATTTCTGAACCAGTCATCTCGTAAAATTCATAACAAATCATACGTTCTTTTTTAACGGTTCAAGATTTGTGGACATATACTCAACTTATATATGTATAACATATCCAAAAATTACCACGATCCAATGGTCAGATTAAAAATTATAACCCTCGTAAAATATCTCAAAAATTCTAATTTGATTTTCAATACCTCCGTTCTGATAAAAATACAGATAAAATACCTTAACATTAATTACTTCATTTATAACCACATAAATAAATCCATCATTTATATCCACATCAAATAAATATTTCCTTATCATATGAATCAATAATTAATTATTCACAAATAATATTACAGAATCACATTTATGACAACCAGGTCGTTCCCAGGAAAGAGAGGGCTTCCAATAAGGATTTTTTCTTACTAGCGCACAATTAGATGACCAAACCTCTCTTTAGATAGAACTTTCTAGACATTGCCAATAATGCTATCTAATAATATTATTCAAATAATATGAATTATTGATCTGATAATGAGAAATACTGTGCAGTGACAATTATTGAACAACAATAATATAAAATTTCAACGTAGCAATTATTGAATCAATAAAATAAAATATTGAACAGTAATTACTGTAATAATTATTGAGTAGTGCATTCTTACGTAAGAATCAATAATTTCAAAAATATTGTGCAATACCGTGTGCTACTGTGCAATAACGCGTATTACTGTATTTTAATCACCGGGTATTCCAACAGTGTTAACGGTAACAACTACGCTGTTATTTGTAAAAACTCAAATTTGTCGTTTTCTTCATCCGACAGTTATTCTGTTATGGGGCCCACAAATGACTGCGCCGTCGTACGAATATTCTCCGACATAATGAATATTCCACGACCAAACGAATATTCCCCGACAACAATGAATAATTTATAACCACTTGTGTATTTTGAAAAAAAAATTATATATCACCCTTAATTTTTAATATTTATCAATTTAACCATTTACTGAATAGTAATTATAAGAAAAATTGAATACTTTTATTTCATAAAATTTGGGGTCTTACAAAAAATGAATCAATTAAAGATGCCCAAGCAAGATTTCTCACTCTAATGAATTCTCTAAGCATGCTCGGACGAAAGATTGATCAAAAGGAAATCAACCGAAAGCTTCTCAGAGTCATGCCAAAGCGATTTGCACCAAAGGTTACTACACTTCAAGACTCAATCACAATCAGCACGATGGAAACTCTTACTTTATTTGGAGAGCTTGAAGAGTTTGAAAACCAACTAAAATTGTACGATGAAGAAGATGAGGCACCTAAGAAGAAGACCTTAGCTCTACAAGCTGAAAGCTACTGTAACGTCTGAGAAAATCGGATCCTTATGTGAATTAAATTTTTATTTGATTATTTGAATTAAATTAATTTAATTAATTATTTATGTGAGTAAGCTATTTGAAAGTCGTTCTATGACCTAGAATGTGCGGATGTGGTTAGGATTCTGGCTATGTGCTAGAATTAATTGTTTTGAATTTTCAAGATGAAAATAAATATTTTTCGATAATTTTTCGTAAAAATACTATTCATCCGATTCTGCTCGGAGATTAGGTTTGAAATTTCGAGAAACGCGTAATGATAGAATATAAAGATGTAATGGAATATCCAATAATATTCCAGTTATGGCAAACGAAGTTTTTGCCTACGGACTTAAAACCTAAGAGTTGGTGAAAGAGATTTCTGTGAAGAAAGTGTAATGCATATAATGATTTGGATTGTTATACGTACGATGTAAGACCCTGAATTTTATGAAATAAAAGTATTCAATTTTCTTAAAATTACTATTCGGTAAATGGTTAAATTGATAAAAAGATTAAAGTTAAGGGTGATATATGTAAATATTTTAAATAAGCAAGTGGTTATAAAATACTCATTGTTGTCGGAGAATTTTCGTTTGGTCGTGGAATATTCTTACTGTCGGAGAATATTCGTACGACGGCGTAGTCATTTGTGGGCCCCATAACGGAAAACGGTCGGATGAAGAAAACGACTAGTTTAAGTTTTTATAAATAACAGCGCAATTGTTACCGTTAACACTATTGGATTACCTAGTGGTTAAAATACAGTAATACGCGTGGTTGCACAGTAGCACACGGTATTGCACAGTATTTTTAAATTATTGATTCTTACGTAAGAAGGCACTACTCAATAATTGTTACAGTAATTACTGTTTAATATTTTATTTTATTGATTTAATAATTGCTACGTTGATATTTTATATTATTGTTATTTTAATAATTGTCACTGTACAGTATCTCCATTATCAGATCAATAATTCATATTATTTAAATAATATTATTAGATAGCATTATTGACAATATCCAAGGAAGCTCTATCTAAGGAGAGGTTTGGTCACCTAATTGCGCGCCAGTAAGGAAAAATCCTTATCGAAAAGCCCCATCTTTCTTGGGAACGACCTGGTTGTCATAATTGTGATTCTGTAATATTATTTGTGAATAATTAATTATTGATTTATATGATAAGAAATTTTTTATTTTTATGTGGATATAAATGAGGGATTTAATTTTGAGGTGTTTTATCAATATTTTGTCGGAATAGAGGTATTAAAAATCAAAACAATATTCTTAAAGCTCTATTGCGTGAGTTATAATTTTAATCCGACCGTTGGATCGTTGTGATTTTTGGATATGTTATACACATATAAGTTGAGTATATGTCCATAAATTTTGAACCGTTAAAAATTAATGTATGATTTGTTATGATTTTTAAGAGGTGTTGAAAAACGTCCGTATGTGAATTTCGGGTATTTTCTGTTTGGAATTTAGAAAAAGTTTCTTCTATAAAGTTGTAGAGAATTAAATTTCCTATGAAAAAGGCATGAGATTTGAATTTTTCTGATAAAAGAGCTATTTATTATGAATTATTTGAAGTTTCAGAAATTAAATATTTTTATTAAAATTGGGTGGGACCTACTTTTGTTTTTTTTGAAAACATGTGGGCTGAATTTTTTCCAAGTTGGCTTGCTCAGTTGGTTCAAAGTGGGTGGGCGTAGAAGATTGAAAAAATAATATAATATTTTATTATTTTAGTCTCCTATGGCGTTCTAGCATTTTCTTATAAATAGGCGCTTAAGTTAGAATTGAAAATCACACCAGAAACATAAGTTTTCTCTCTCTGTATTATCGAGCATATTTTTGTGAGAATTTAGATACTTTGAGAGTTACTATTCAGTGCAAGTTTCCTTCGACTTTGCATCCGATATTCTAGTTAGAAATACTGCTCTTTTGAGGTAAGGGATTGTAAGGGTTATTATGTTTTTCAGTTTCGTAATTTTTCAGACCCTCAAAAATTTTAGAAAAATTTAAAATGATAATTTGATGAGTTTTCTAGATGGTGTCCAAAAATGGCAATTTTTGGATGTATAGATGAGAAGTTATGAATTTTATGGAAAAAGATTATTTTAAAAGTAAACCCTTATAACTCTTTGTGGTTAACTCCAAAATTGATAAAAATTTTATTGAGAGTACATGTATATAACAGCTGTATACTCTGTAAATTTTAGAAATTTTGGACAAAAGTACAGTTTATGATAAATGTCTAAATATTCGGCAGTTTTTGCCATATGAAAAATAGTAAATGAATTTTAAAAATTTCGAGAAAAATATATGTTCAATATGTGACTATATTCTGCTAAATCCCAGAAAAAAAAATTTCTGGAACTGATTTGGTATTTTTCATGAAAATAGACTAGTTATTAGTAAATAAATTAAATATGTTATGTGAAATAAGAAAAGTAAAAAATAGGATTTTATGGCTTGAGAATCCTATATAAGGTATATGCAGATTTTTGATGAGAGTTTTGGTTATTGGTGATGAAATCTTATGAGTTTGGCATTTTAGGATGATTAAATGCATTAATTAGTAAAATATAAACAATTAAAATAAATTATTTATAAGTTTAAGAAATGATTAAAATATTATGGTAATATTAATAATATTAGATTATGATATTATTAAGTGATTTATAACATTTGGATTAAGTTGTTATGAAATTATTGATTTAAAATATTATTAGTAAATGAATTTAATGTTATTATATAATGAATAATATTAAATGGAGTTTATAATATAATGAATAATGTTATTATCTTCGATAAATATTCGTTGAAATACTATTTTCTGTTCAAATCATTTTTGATATAATATTATTCTTGAATTTTACTCCACAAAGCAGTATCATGTTGACAATTTGGATATTATTGAATTCTGAATAAATTAAATTGTTAAAGTCTTTAAAATTTATTATTTATCTCATGTGATTGATTCTTTATATCCTTGTTGTAAGACCCCAAATTATTAATTAATGAAATTTAAAATTCTCTATTTATTATTTTGAAATAGTAAGGGTTGATTTGATTAATGTGGTTAGTTATGGGTAAAATGCGCAAATATTTCAAATAAGTAAGTGGTCCTAAAATATTCATTGTTGTCAGGAATATCTGTTTGGTCGTGGAATATTCTTGTTGTCGGGGAATATTCGTACGACGGCGCAGCCTTGTGTAGGCCCCATAACAGAAAGCGATTGGATGAAGAAAACGACAAAACAAGTTGTTTATAAATAACGGCGTAGTTGTTACCGTTAATACTGTTGGAATACCCGGTGATTAAACCACAATAATACGCGTTGTTGCACAGTAGCACACGGTATTGCACCAATTATTGATTTTTACATAAGAAGGCATTACTCAATAATTGTTACAGTAATTACTGTTCAATATTTTATTTTATTGATTCAATAATTGCTGCGTTGATATTTTATATTACTGTTATTTTAATAATTGTCACTACACAGTATTTTCTATTATCGGAGCAATAATTCATATTATCTGAATAATATTATTAGATAACATTATTGGTAATATCTAGAAAGTTCTGTCTAAGGAGAGGTTTGGTCATCTAATTGCGCGCCAGTAAGGAGAGATCCTTATTGGAAAGCCCCCTCTTTCTTGGGAACGGCCTGGTTGCCAGTACTGTGATTCTGTAATATTATTTATGTATAATTAATTATTGATTTATATGATGAGGAAAATATTGATTTTATGTGGATATAGATGGAGAAAATTTTTAATGTGACAATTGTTGAAAATTAATATTTTATCTTTTTTTGATAAAATAATTCATTTAAATATATTATTTTAATAATATATTGATGGTGATATTTTTATAATGAATGTGGGATATATGAGTATATGAGGAGGAAGAGTATTTTTGTGACATTAAATGATTAACACATGTTTTGTGTGTTGGTGGACACAATTCTTGACCGAAAATTTATTATTGACTGTAAAATCGTCCGTTTGTGGATTTCAGTCAATTTCTGTTTAGAATTTGGAAAAATTTTCTTCTGAAAAGTTGTAGAGAATTGAATTTCCTATAAAAACTCGCGAGATTCGAATTTTCTGATAAAAAGGCTATTTATTATGAATTATTGAAGTTCTGAAGTTCCGAAATAATTGATTTTTGGAAGTTTTAATTATTATTTTTAAGAAAAACATTTTTTTCAATTGAGGGGCATGTGTTAAATGGTTGAAATCAGCTGGTGGTGTGCTTAGGAATTTTGTTTATAAATAATATTATTATATTCAATTTTCTGCTTTGGTGTTCTAAGCATTTTCCTATAAATAGGGTGCTTAGGTTAGAATTGAAAATCACACCAGAAATTGAGATCTTCTCTCTCTTTCTCTCTCTATATTAGTGAGCGTATTCTTGTGAGTATTCTAATACTTTGAGTATTGCTATACGGTGCAAGTTCAAGTCATAACCTATATCCGGTGTTTCAACTAGAAGTACTGTTTTTGCTGAGGTAAGGGATGTTATTTCTTCTTAAATGATATTATTTTCTTCAATATCATTATGCCGAAGTATTGATCTGAACTTTTTATCAAATTTGGAACTTTTCATGTCGGGGTTACTATTCACGAGTTACTATTCACCGAAAAATAAAATTTCTTCTTTTTGTCCAAAATATCTATTATGAATACTAGCTTTGATTGTATCCATGTTTTGATCATTCTTAAATTTTACTCCACTATGATTATTTATGAGGTATTTTTGGACATGGAATAGCTGAAATACGAATCCTTAATATTTATTATTTTGTTTCACTGGATTCGTTTCCTTTAAAATATTTTTCATCATTCTCAGTCCTAAATGATGATATAATTGAATATCTTTGGCCTGTAGTGCAAAGATTAATGATTTCTGATAAATATCTTTGGCCCGTAGTGCAAAGATGAACAGGTGTTGAGATGAACATGATCGACTGGTGATACAAATGAATATCTTTGACCTGTAGTGCAAAGATGAATATTTGATTAAAGATGGTTATTGATTGTTGTTACAGGGAAAAAATATTGATGATGGACTTTTAAATCTTAGAAGATAGTAGAACTCATTCTCTACTTGACTCTTCTAATGGTTTGCTGTTTCCGCTGCAGTTATTGATTTAAAACTTGTTGTCTATTGTATTCTATTAGATTTTTCCCTGTTGAAGACTAACGATAATTTGTTGTATATTATCTTAGTCATAATATTCTTTACTGGGCTAGTTGAGCTCACCCTTTTCCTTGTTGTTCCATTTTCTTCTCAGGAGGCGAGAATGTAGCGAGTACTAGTCGGGGTATGGAATGATGGTTCAAGACAGTTATTTTAGTAGTCCTCACTATTTTGTAAAATAGTGTATCAATAAGTATAATGAGGACTTAATTGAGTATGAATACTGTCTAGATGACAATATTTGTATTTAAACTCACAGTATATGTGTTGTCGTATTTTGCATGACAATTGTAATAATAAAGTTGTAGTTATTTTCTGTGCCATGTATTTGGCGACTCAGAATGGGTTGGATGGATTGGACCTATTTTGGGGGCGTTACAGTTAGTATCAGAGCTTAGGGATATGATCTCTGGCAGAGATCGGGGAATAGAACTAGGAGGGGAGAGACGGGTAAATCCTTCGCTAGTGTGTCCTACCTAAGCTTATTTGTTGGTCGGTCATAATATAGGGATATTATGTGATTTGTTAATTTGTTAAATTAACCCTTGTTTTATGGCAGTATTTGAGAATGTCGACGGAGAATGTTAACAGTGGAGTAAATGAGACGGTGGAGATGCCTATACTCACCAACGAGGAAAACGTGCAACAGGTTGGCAATGTTCCTCCTGTGAACAACACCACTGAGCAGACGACGATGGGATGTTTAGAAGCTTTTTGCAATTCATGCAAAATCAGACGAGGGAGACTCGTGTGCAGAAAACAGATGGAAATGATAACAACGCGTGGTTTGTCACAGCCAAGCAGTTCAAAGAGTTGGGACCACCAGAATTCTGGGGAAAGCCGGATCCGATTAAGGCGGAGACGTGGGTCAAGCAAATTACCAAGATATTCGATGTCTTGGAATGCACGGAGGAACAGAAGGTTCCATTCGCCACCTTTATGTTTCGTGGCGAGGCAGACTATTGGTGGGAATCTGTGGAGCGTACCCATCCAGCCGCACTCAGCATGTCTTGGGAGACATTTCAGAAACTATTCAATGACAAGTACTTTTCTGAAAGTATTCGTCATATGAAGGAGGTAGAGTTTATTAGACTGGAGCAGAATAACATGACGGTGTCCCAGTACGAGGCGAAGTTTACAGAGTTGTCCAGGTTTGCACCTCATTTAGTGGAGATTGAGGAACGTATGACGCGGATATTTCTGAGAGGTTTGAAACCCGGCAAACGTCAATATCTCATTTCTCATAAATTTTCTCTCTATTCAGATGTTGTCAACAGGGCTCAATTATTAGAGCGAGATAACGAGTACGGTCAATCGAGGGACCACAACCAGGATCGTACCGGTGACAGCAGTTATCAGAACAATGATAACCAGCGGAGAAAGAAGAATACGGACAAGAACGGCAACCACTCTGGTGGTAATCGTGGCCATGAATATAGAAGAAGCGAGTCGGGAGGAGATTTTAAAAAGAGGAGATTCAACAATGACAATACGAAGACATTAGCACCAGCAGTAACTGGTTCCAAGGGAGGAGAACGACCACCGGTCATATGCTATAAATGTGGAAAAGAGGGACATATCAGTCCAAACTGTCCACAACAGTTCAAGGTATGCTATAATTGTGAAAAGGAAGGACATATCGCTCGAGATTGTACGGTAGCGAAACCAAGTTCAGCGGGGACGGTGACTCAAAAGGCTGCCCCAGAAAAGTAAAAGTCAACGGTTCCTGGAAGAGCGTTTGTCGTGACTGGTCAGAATGCGAGGAACCCGAACGAAGTTAGCACGGGTTAGTTAATTATAAATTGTTGCGAAGTCTATACCTTATTAGATACTCGTTCTACCCATTCATTTATCTCTCCTGCTTATACTCAACGTTTAAATTGACTCCGGAGAAAATTAGACTTTGACTTATCTGTTGAAACTCAGTTAGAAGAAACGTTCGTTACATCCACTGTTTATAAATCTTGTTTGATCCAAGTTGGCACCATCATATTATCTATTGACCTTATCTCTTTAAAGATACTTACTTTTGATGTGATTTTAGGAATTGATTGGTTAACTACTCATCATGCCAAATTGATTGCTTTTGTAAGGTTGTTAGTTTTCATATTCCTAAGCAACCTGTTATTCGAATTCAAGCAACCAAACCATTGAAGTCAAACTCTTTCATATCAAGCCATGAAGTCATTCGTTTATTGAAAAACGGATGTCAAGTTTTCTTAGCCCATGTTATGGATTTGAATAAAGACACGTCAGATTTGAATAATATTCCTGTTGTTATTGATTTTCCTGACGTATATTTTAAAGAATTTCTTGGCTTACTCCCAGAGCGTGATATTGAATTTTGTATCGACTTTGAACCCGGTACAAAACCCATTTCTAAAATCTCATATCGAATGGCTCCTATTGAACTTTAGGAGTTAAAAACCCAACTATAGAAGTTGATAACCGAGCCTCTATCTAGTGACTTCCTTTGTGGAATGCACCGAATCCAGACTCTCCGTAGGGGACGCCATATTCGTATGGCAGTAAACTGATAGGTGCCATTGTGACGTGATATCCAAGATTGGGATATGAGTCACAGTTGAGAGCAACCTAAGTCAGTAATCAAAATACGTAGCTTTCTGGTTATTATCGGAGATTCGTATAAGGATTTTCTCGAATCGCTACTCCATTAACTCAGCTGACTCGAAAATATACAAACTTCGAATGGACCGAGGAATGCGAGAAGAGCTTCCAAGAATTCAACATGCGACACCGATGTTGGCTCGAGCTGTTGAAAGATTTCGATCATACCATCCAATACCATCCTGAAAAAGCGAACGCGGTAGCTGACGCATTGAGTAGAAGATCATATGCAGGAATGAGTGCGATGATGTCAAGTATACGCGTAGAATCAACTTTAATCGATAAAGTTAAAGTTGCTCAAGCCACAGACCCGGAGCTGATGCGTATGAAGAAGAAAGTGCAAGAAGGTGCTATTCCAGAAGCAAGAATCGATGAAGAAGGAATACTTTGAGTCCACTCCAGACTTTGTGTTCCTTACGATTCTGATTTGAAGTACAAGATCATGATAGAGGCACACAATACACCATTTGCAATCCATCCTGGAAGTACTAAAATGTATCGTGATTTTCGACATACATTTTGGTGGAACAATATGAAGAGAGAGATTGCAAAGTTTATCTCGAGGTGTTTAACTTGTCAACGTGTAAAGGCGGAGCATCAAGTGCCAAAGGGTCCATTGCAACCACTTGAGATTCCGAAATGGAAGTGGGAACACATTACCATGGATTTCGTTACGGGTCTTCCCACGGTTTCTCAAGGCATAAATGCTATTTGGGTTATAGTTGATAGATTAACCAAGTTTGCTCATTTCTTGCCGATACGGGAGACTTATTCCCTTGAACGTCTTGCTAGTATGTACGTAAATGAGATTGTAAGGTTGCATGGCATGCCAGTATCCATAGTTTCGGATCGTGACCCAAGATTCACTTCAAGATTTTGGGTTAGCTTGCAAAAAGCTATAGGCACGGATTTACGATTTAGTTCAGCTTACCATCCTCAAACGGACGGATAATCAGTGAGGACTATTCAAACTCTTGAAGATCTATTAAGACTTTGTGTCCTAAATTTCAAAGGGAGTTGGGATAAGTACCTACCATTGGTGAAATTCTCCTACAATAACAGTTATCAGGCAAGTATAGGTGTGGCTCCATTTGAAGCATTGTATGGACGAAAGTGTCGCTCTCTAGTATGTTGGGATGAGGTGGGAGAAGCAACGTTGTTGGGACCAGAGTTGGTACGAATGACTACAGAGAAGATCCAAACGATTCGATAACGTAGACAAACGGCACAGGATCGACAAAAGAGTTATGCGGATCTTCATCGAAAGGACGTGGAATTTGACATTGGGGATCATGTATTATTACGTGTAGCTCCATGGAAAGGAGTTACAAGATTTGGGAAAAGAGGAAAGCTCAATCCACGATTTATTGGCCCATTTCAGATTCTTGACCGAGTAGGAAATGTGGCCTATAGACTCGCGTTACCTCCAAGTCTATCTCGTGTTCATAACGTTTTTCACATATCTATGCTTCGTAAATATGTGAAAGACCCGAACCACGTTATTGAGTTAGAACCAGACGAGATAGCCGAAGACTTAACGTACGAGGAGGTACCTGTCAAGATCTTGGATAGGAAGGAGCATGTCCTACACACGAAGGTCATACCACAAGTTAAATTTTTGTGGAGAAACCATGCTATTGAGGAAATGACCTGGGCGTTGGAAACGGAAATGAAAGCGAGGTATCCTCATCTTTTCGAAACACCAGGTATGTATATCAATTTCGAGGACGAAATTTTATAAGGAGGGGGGTTGTAAGACCCCAAATTATTAATAAATAAAATTTAAATTTCTCTATTTATTATTTTGAAATAGTAAGGGTTGATTTGATTAATGTGGTTAGTTATGGGTAAAATGCGCAAATATTTCAAATAAGCAAGTGGTCCTAAAATATTCATTGTTGTCGGGGAATATTTGTTTGGTCGTAGAATATTCTTGTTGTCGGGGAATATTCGTATGACGGCGCAGCCTTGTGTGGGCCCCATAACAGAAAGCGATTGGATGAAGAAAACGATAAAACAAGTTGTTTATAAATAACGGCGTAGTTGTTACCGTTAATACTGTTGGAATACCCGGTGATTAAACCACAATAATACGCATTGTTGCACAGTAGCACACGGTATTGCACCAATTATTGATTTTTACGTAAGAAGGCATTACTCAATAATTGTTACAGTAATTACTGTTCAATATTTTATTTTATTGATTCAATAATTGCTGTGTTGATATTTTATATTACTGTTATTTTAATAATTGTCACTACACAGTATTTTCTATTATCGGAGCAATAATTCATATTATCTGAATAATATTATTAGATAACATTATTGGTAATATCTAGAAAGTTCTGTCTAAGGAGAGGTTTGGTCATCTAATTGCGCGCTAGTAAGGAGAGATCCTTATTGGAAAGCCCCCTCTTTCCTGGGAACGGCCTGGTTGCCAATACTGTGATTCTGTAATATTATTTGTGTATAATTAATTATTGATTTATATGATGAGAAAAATATTGATTTTATGTTGATATAGATGGAGAAAATTTTTAATGTGACAATTGTTGAAAATTAATATTTTATCTTTTTCTGATAAAATAATTCATTTAAATATATTATTTTAATAATATATTGATGGTGATATTTTTACAATGAATGTGGGATATATGAGTATATGGGGAGGAATAGTATTTTTGTGACATTAAACGATTAACACATGTTTTGTGTGTTGGTGGACACAATTCTTGACCGAAAATTTATTATTGACTGTAAAATCGTCCGTTTGTGGATTTCGGTCAATTTCTGTTTAGAATTTAGAAAAACTTTCTTCTGAAAAGTTGTAGAGAATTGAATTTCCTATAAAAACTCGCGAGATTCGAATTTTCTGATAAAAGGGCTATTTATTATGAATTATTGAAGTTCTGAAGTTCCGAAATAATTGATTTTTGGAAGTTTTAATTATTATTTTTAAGAAAAACGTTTTTTTTTCAATTGAGGAGCATGTGTTAAATGGTTGAAATCAGCTGGTGGTGTGCTTAGGAATTTTGTTTATAAATAATATTATTATATTCAATTTTCTGCTTTGGTGTTCTAAGCATTTTCCTATAAATAGGGTGCTTAGGTTAGAATTGAAAATCACACCAGAAACTGAGATCTTTTCTCTCTTTCTCTCTCTATATTAGTGAGCGTATTCTTGTGAGTATTCTAATACTTTGAGTATTGCTATACGGTGCAAGTTCAAGTCATAACTTATATCCGGTGTTTTAACTAGAAGTACTGTTTTTGCTGAGGTAAGGGATGTTATTTCTTCTTAAATGATATTATTTTCTTCAATATCATTATGCCGAAGTATTGATCTGAACTTTTTATCAAATTTGGAACTTTTCATGTCGGGGTTACTATTCACGAGTTACTATTCACCGAAAAATAAAATTTTTTCTTTTTGTCCAAAATATCTATTATGAATACTAGCTTTGATTGTATCCATGTTTTGATCATTCTTGAATTTTACTCCACTATGATTATTTATGAGGTATTTTTGGACATGGAATAGCTGAAATACGAATCCTTAATATTTATTATTTTGTTTCACTGGATTCGTTTCCTTTAAAATATTTTTCATCATCCTCAGTTCTAAATGATGATATAATTGAATATCTTTGGCCTGTAGTGCAAAGATTAATGATTTCTGATGAATATCTTTGGCCCGTAGTGCAAAGATGAACAGGTGTTGAGATGAACATGATCGACTGGTGATACAAATGAATATCTTTGGCCTGTAGTGCAAAGATGAATATTTGATTAAAGATGGTTATTGATTGTTGTTACAGGGAAAAAATATTAATGATGGACTTTTAAATCTTAGAAGATAGTAGAACTCATTCTCTACTTGACTCTTCTAATGGTTTGCTGTTTCCGCTGCAGTTATTGATTTAAAATTTGTTGTCTATTGTATTCTATTAGATTTTTCCCTGTTGAAGACTAACGATAATTTGTTGTATATTATCTTAGTCATAATATTCTTTACTGGGCTAGTTGAGCTCACCCTTTTCCTTGTTGTTCCATTTTCTTCTCAGGAGGCGAGAATGTAGCGAGTACTAGTCGGGGTATGGAATGATGGTTCAAGACAGTTATTTTAGTAGTCCTCACTATTTTGTAAAATAGTGTATCAATAAGTATAATGAGGACTTAATTGAGTATGAATACTGTCTAGATGATAATATTTGTATTTAAACTCACAGTATATGTGTTGTCGTATTTTGCACGACAATTGTAATAATAAAGTTGTAGTTATTTTATGTGCCATGTATTTGGCGACTCAGAATGGGTTGGATGGATTGGACCTATTTTGGGGGCGTTACACTTGTCATGATCCTCATGCTTATATTGTGATGAAAGTCATCTTTGGCCCGTAGTGCATAGATAGACTGTTGTTTATTGATTTTACAATTGTATGCCTTTGGCCTGTAGTGCAAAGAAGAACTGTTGATTGATATCTTTGGCCTGTAGTGCAAAGATGACCTGTTGTTGAATATCTTTAGCTCGTAATGCAAAGATGATCTGCTGTTGAATATCCTTGGCCTGTAGTGCAAAGATGACCTGTTGTTGAATATCTTTGGTCAATAGTGCAAAGATGAACTGTTGACGAATATCTTTAGCCCGTAGTGCAAAGATAAATTTATTAGTATGATTATGAACAGGAACTGTGATTTAGTATAACCATGATCTTTGATGTTTCAGGTAAAGACAGGTGATAAAAATTATCTTCGTCTTGGATGAGAAGAGAAATTTAGAACCACAATTATGATTATAAGTTATTCATATGATTGTGGACCAGAACTGTTGATTGATGTTACAAGGATAAAACATTATTGGTGGACTTTTAACATGGAGAAGATAATAGACTTTATGGTCTATTTGACTCTTCTAATGGATTTCTCGTTCCGCTGCAACTATGGTTGAAAAGTTTATCATCTACCATATATTCTAAATCTCTGATTCATTACTGACGAAGGATATTGATAATTTAATTATCTTTAGTCATGATATTCTTTATTGGGCTAGTTGTGCTCACCCTTTTGCTTCACAATTTCTTTCAAGTTATAAGAGTGTAGCTGGGTCGAGCGGGGGTAACAGGGGAATAAAACGGCGGTCTCTAGCTGTGGAGGTTCTCCCTAAACAGTATAAAAATAATTTTATTGAGAACTTTAGAATAGTGTGTTGTATTTTATACATCATTTAGTAGTTATTTTTGGTGAATCAAATAGGGTGAGGCAAACCCAATGTTAGAAGGGTGTTTTACCACTATCATACAAGATGTCTAATGACATGCGACTTCATGTTATCATAAGACAGGGTTGTGCAGATCCACTTGCTGAGTATATCTACGAGCGCTACCTATATAATCTTGGAGTTTGGATAAAATATAATTCTCAATTAGAGACAGTGGAGATAATTATATGTCAAGAGAAGGCTCACCATTTGAAAGAATATGATAGTAATCTTCTCGTTTTTCTTTGGGGTCTATTAGGTCAACCAAGGATAATTCTCTAGTCATATGATATTTATTATAACTTAGATGCATGGCCTCCCATGTACGAAGGTTTTCTTGAACATTTTCTAATTATTTTAATTTCTAAAATAGTTATTGATTGTACCTTTATGTAAGGTGTCATCGTGACGTGCTATCCAAGGTTGGGATGAGAGTCACAATTGATTTATATTTGTATCAAAACTCACAGCATATGTGTTGTTATATTTTGCACGACAATTGTAATAATAAAGTTGTTGTTATTTTCTATACCATGTATTTGGCCACTCTGAATAGGTTGGATGGATTGGACCTATTTTGGGGTTGTCATAGTTGGTATCAGAGCTTAGGAATATTGTCTTTGGCAGAGATCAGGGAATAAAACTAGGAGGGGAGAGACGAGTAATATCCTTCGTTAATGTGTGTCCTACCTAAGCTAAATTTTCTTACTTAAGTTGACAAATTGTGATATGTCGATTAACCTTTGTTTAGAAGATGTATTCTAGAATGATATCTGAAATACAGGAGATGAGCAATGGAGAAATCATGATGACCGGGGAGATAGAATTTGAAATGAAAGCAAGGTATTCTCAACTCTTCGAAATACCAGGTACATATATTTCGGGGACGAAATTTCACAAGGAGGGGAGATTGTTAGACCCCGAATTTTATGAAATAAAAGTATTCAATTTTCTTATAATTACTATTCGGTAAATAGTTAAATTGATAAAAAGGTTAAAGTTAATGGTGATATATGTAAATATTTTAAATAAGCAAGTGGTTATAAAATACTCATTGTTGACAGAGAATATTCGTTTGGTCGTGAAATATTCTTACTATCGGAGAATATTCGTACGACGGCGCAATCATTTGTGGGCCCCATAATAGAAAATGGTCAGATGAAAAAAATAACAAGTTTGAGTTTTTATAAATAACGGCGTAATTATTACCGTTAACATTGTTGGATTACCTGGTGGATAAAATACAGTAATACGCGTGGTTGCACAATAGTACACGGTATTACACAATATTTTTGAATTATTGATTCTTACGTAAGAAGACACTACTCAATAATTGTTACAGTAATTACTGTTCAATATTTTATTTTATTGATTCAATAATTGCTACGTTGATATTTTATATTATTGTTGTTTCAATAACTGTCACTATACAGTATCTCCATTATCAGATCAATAATTCATATTATTTGAATAATATTATTAGATAGTATTATTGGCAATGTCTAAGGAAGCTCTGTCTAAGGAGAGGTTTGGTCACCTAATTGCGCGTCAGTAAGGAGAAATCCTTATCGAAAAGTCCCCTCTTTCTTAGGAACGACCTGGTTGTCATAATTGTGATTCTGTAATATTATTTATGAATAATTAATTATTGATTTATATGATAAGAAAATATTTATTTTTATGTGGATATAAATGAAGTATTTAATTTTGAGGTATTTTATCAGTATTTTGTCAGAATGGAGGTATTAAAAATCAAAACAGTGTTCTTAAAGCTCTATTGCGTGAGTTATAATTTTAATCCGAGCGTTGGATCGTTGTAATTTTTGGATATGTTATATATATATATAAGTTGAGTATATGTCCACAAATTTTGAACCGTTAAAAATTAACGTATGATTTGTTATTATTTTTAAGAGGTATTGAAAAACGTCCGTATGTGAATTTCGAGTATTTTCTGTTTGAAATTTGGAAAAGTTTTCTTCTACAAATTTGTAGAGAATTAAATTTTCAGTAAAAAATACATGAGATTCAAATTTTTCTGATAAAAGAGCTATTTATTATGAATTATTGAAGTTTCAGAAATTAAATATTTTTATTAAAATTGGGTGGGACCCACTTTTATTTTTTTTAAAAACATGTGGGCTGAATTTTTTCCAAGTTGACTTGCTCAGTTGGCTCAAAGTGGGTGGGTGTAGAAGATTAAAAAAATAATATAATATTTTATTATTTTAGTCTCCTATGGCGTTCTAGCATTTTCCTATAAATAGGCGCTTAAGTTAGAATTGAAAATCACACCAGAAACATAAGTTTTCTGTGACAATCCCAAAATAGGTCCATTCCATCCAACCTAATCTGAGTCGGCAAATACATGGTACAGAAAATAACTACAACTTTATTACAACAAATGTCATGCAAAATACAACAACACATATGCTGTGAGTTTGGATACAAATATATACCAAATGTGACTCATGTCCCAACCGTAGACAGCACCTCACAATGACACCTTACATAAATGTATAGTCAAAAACTGTTTTAGAAATTAGAATCTTTGGGAAGTGCTCAAGGAAACCTTCGTACATGGGAGGCTATGCTTCTAAGTTATGATAGATATCATATGGCCACATAATTATCCTTGGTTGATCCAACAGACCCCAAAGAAAAACGAGAAGATTACTATCATATTCTTCCCAATGGGAGGTCTTCTCTTGACATATCATTATCTCCACTGTCTCTAATTGAGAATTATACTTCAAACAAACACCAAGATTATATAGGTAGTGCTCGTAAATATACTCAGCAAGTGGATGAGCACATCCCTGTCTTATGATGACACGAGGTTGTATATCATTAGACATCTTGTATGATAGTGACAAAACACCCTTCCAATGTTGGGTTCGCCTCACCCTAGATGATTCACCAAATATAACTCGTAAATAATGACCACCGTTCTATTTCCCTGTTACCCCCGCTCGACCCAGCTACACTCTTATTACCTGAAAGGAATTGTGAACAGAAGGGTGAGCACAACTAGCCCAGTAAAGAATATCATGACTAAAGATAAATAATTTATCAATAGCCTTTAATAGTAATAAATCAAAGATTTAGAACATATGGTAGATGATAAAAAATTTTAACCATAGTTGCAGCGGAACGAGCAATCCATTAGAAGAGTCAAATAGACCATAAAGTCTATTATCTTCTCCATGTTAAAAATCCACCAACAATGTTTTATTCATGTAACATCATTCAACAGTTCCTTTCCACAATCATATGAATAACTCATAATCATAATTGTGATTCTAAATTTTTCTTCGCACCCAGGACGAAGAATATTTTCATCACCTGTCTTTACCTGAAACATCAAAGATCATGGTTATACCAAATCACAGTTCATGTTCATAATCATACTAATAACTTCATCTTTGCACTACGGCCCAAAGATATTCGTCATTAATTCATCTTTGCACTAATGACCAAAGATATTCAACAACAGGTCATCTTTGCACTACGGGCCAAAGATATTCATCAACAATTCATCTTTGCACTACAGGCCAAAGATATTCCTCAACAGTTCATATTTGCACAACAAGCTAAATATATTCATCAACAGTTCATATTTGCACTACAGGCCAAATATATTAATATCTCAAAGAAATATATAATCTTTTATATAAACAATATTTATAACCATGTTGATCATTTCACCTTTGCACTTAAGCTGAAGATATTCAATTATAAATTCAATGGTCATGATCATACTAGTCAATAATTCAACTTTGCACTACTGGCCAAAGATAACCCAAAGTCATGATCATACCAATAATCTACCCATCTTTATACTCAAGTGAAAGAGAATTTCAACATCAGAGTTATAAAATTATTATATATGATAATAAAAATAATATGATCAACATATAAATTTAATCTCAAGAGTAATATTCATAAATTAACTATAATTTGGTTAGAAAAAGAAACCAATTTTGTCGTGAATAGTAACTCGTGAATAGTAACTCATGAATAGTAACTCGTGAATAGTAACCCCGACATGAAAAAGATAGAAATTCCACAATAATATACATACCAATATTTCGGTATAATGATATTGAAAGAATAATAAGCTTATAAACAATTTATTTAAATTATTTACACCTTACTAATTAATGCATTTAATCATCATAAAATGTCAACTCTTAAGATTTCATCACCAATAACCAAAACTCTCATCAAAAATTTTCATATAACTCATATATGATTCTCAAACCATAAAATCATATTTTTTAATTTTCTTACTTCACATAACATATTTAATTCATTTACTCATAACTAGACTATTTTCATGAAAAATGCCAAATCAGTCCCAAAAATATTTCTTTTCTGGAATTCTGCAGAATATGGTCCTATATTGAACATATATTTTTCCTGGAATTTTTAAAATTCATTTACTATTTTTCATATGGCCAAAACTGCCGAATATTTAGACATTTATCATAAATTGTACTTTTATCCAAAAATTCCGAAATTCATAGAGTACACTGATATTATATAGATATACTTCCAATAAAAATTTCATCAATTTTAGAGTTAACCACAAGGAGTTATAAGCGGTTACTTTTAAAATAGTCTTTTCTCATAAAATTCATAACTCTTAATCTATACATCTAAAAATTACCATTTTTGGACATAATCAATAAAACTCATCAAAATATCATTTTAAATTATTTCAAAATTTTCTGAAGGTTGGAAGAAGTACGAACTGAAAAACATAACAACCCTTAAAATCCCTTACTATCCATTACCTCAAAAGTGCAGTATTTCTGACTGGAATGCAAAGCCGAAGTAAACTTGTACTGAATAGCAACTCTCAAAGTATCTAAATACTCACAACATATGCTTCATAATATAGAGAGAGAAAGAGAGAAAGCTTATGTTTCTGGTGTGATTTTTAATTCTAACTTAACCCTCTATTTATAGGAAAATGTTAGCACGTCGAAGCAGACTTAACCTGCAACCTGATGGCTTTACCTGCTACTATTTCTACCCACCACATTTGAATAAAAATTTCAGTACATTTCTTCACCAACCAAGAGTGGGGCCCACCAATTCTAGAATTTTCCACCAAAATGATTAACTCCGAAAATTCAACAATTTCTTAACCAGTCATCTCGTAAAATTCATAACAAATCATACGTTCATTTTTAACAGTTCAAAATTTATGGACATATACTCAACTTATATATGTATAACATATCCAAAAATCACAACGATCCAACGGTCGGATTAAAAATTATAACCCTCGTAAAATACCTCAAAAATCCTAATTTGATTTTTAATACCTCCGTTCCGACAAAAATACAAATAAAATACCTCAACATTAACTCCTTCATTTTTAACCACAAAAATATATCCCTCATTTATATCCACATAAAATAAATATTTCCTTATCATATGAATCAATAATTAATTATTCACAAATAATATTACAAAATCACATTTATGACAACCAGGCCGTTCCCAGGAAAGATGGGGCTTTTCGATAAGGATTTCTCCTTACTGGCGCGCAATTAGGTGACCAAACCTCTCCTTAGACAGAACTTTCTAGACATTACCAATAATGTTATCTAATAATATTATTCAAATAATATGAATTATTGATCTGATAATGGAAAATACTGTGCAGTGACAATTATTGAGCAACAATAATTTAAAATATCAACGCAGTAATTATTGAATCAATAAAATAAAATATTGAACAGTAATTACTGTAACAATTATTGAGTAGTGTCTTCTTACGTAAGGATCAATAATTTCAAAAATACTGTGCAATAACGCGTATTACTGTATTTTAACCACCGGGTATTCCAACAGTGTTAACGGTAACAACTACGCCGTTAATTATAAAAACGCAATTTTTATCGTTATCTTCATCCGACCGTTTTTCGTTATGGGACCCACAAATAGCTGCGTCGTCGTACGAATATTCCCCGACAGAATGAATATTCCGCGACCAACGAATATTCCCCGACAACAATGATTATTTTATAACCACTTGTTTATTTTGAAAAAAAAATCATATATCACCCTTAACTTTAACATTTATTAATTTAACCATTTACTGAATAGTAATTATTGAATACTTTTATTTCATAAAATTCGGGGTCTTACATTTTCTCTCTCTGTATTATCGAGCATATTTTTGTGAGAATTTAGATACTTTGAGAGTTACTATTCAGTGCAAGTTTCCTTCGGCTTTACATCCGATATTCTAGTCAGAAATACTGCTCTTTTGAGGTAAGGGATTGTAAGGGTTATTATGTTTTTCAGTTTCGTAATTTTTTCGACCTTCAAAAATTCTGAAAAAATTTTGAAATGATAATTTGATGAGTTTTCTAGATTGTGTCCAAAAATGACAATTTTTAGATGTATAGATGAGAAGTTATGAATTTTATGGAAAAAGATTATTTTAAAAGTAAACCCTCATAACTCTTTGTGATTAACTCCAAAATTAGTGAAATTTTTATTGAGAGTACATGTATATAACAGCTGCATACTCTGTAAATTTTAGAATTTTTGGGCAAAAGTATAGTTTATGATAAATGTCTAAATATTCGGCAGTTTTGGCCATATGAAAAATAGTAAATGAATTTTAAAAATTCCGAGAAAAATATATGTTCAATATGTGACTATATCCTACTAAATCCCAAAAAAAAAAATTTTTTGGTACTGATTTGGTATTTTTCATGAATATAGACTAGTTATTAGTAAATGAATTAAATATGTTATGTAAACTAAGAAAAGTGAAAAATAGGATTTTATGGCTTGAGAATCCTATATAAAGTATATGCAGATTTTTGATGAGAGTTTTAGTTATTGGTGATAAAATCTTATGAGTTTGGTATTTTAGGATGATTAAATGCATTAATTAGTAAAATGTAAATAATTAAAATAAATTATTTATTAGTTTAAGAAATGATTAAAATATTGTGGTAATATTAATAATATTAGATTATGATATTATTAAGTGATTTATAACATTTGGATTAAGTTGTGAAATTATTGATTTAAAATATTATTAGTAAATGAATTTAATGTTATTATATAATGAATAATATCAAATGGAGTTTATAATATAATGAATAATGTTATTATCTTCGATAAATATTCGTTGAAATACTATTTTCTGTTCAAATCATTTTTGATATAATATTATTCTTGAATTTTACTTCACAAAGCAGTATCATGTTGACAATTTAGATATTATTGAATTCTGAATAAATTAAATTGTTAAAGTCTTTAAAATTTATTATTTATCTCATGTGATTGATTCTTTATATCCTTGTCATGATCCTCATGCTTATATTGTGATGAAAGTCATCTTTGGCCCGTAGTGCATAGATAAACTGTTGTTTATTGATTTTACAATTGTATGCCTTTGGCCTGTAGTGCAAAGAAGAACTGTTGATTGATATCTTTGGCCTGTAGTGCAAAGATGACATGTTGTTGAATATCTTTAGCTCGTAATGCAAAGATGATCTGCTGTTGAATATCCTTGGCCTGTAGTGCAAAGATGACCTGTTGTTGAATATCTTTGGTCAGTAGTGTAAAGATGAACTGTTGACGAATATTTTTGGCCCGTAGTGCAAGGATAGACTTTGTGGTCTATTTGACTCTTCTAATGGATTGCTTGTTCCGCTGCAACTATGGTTGAAAAGTTTTATCATCTACCATATATTCTAAATCTCTGATTCATTACTGACAAAGGCTATTGATAATTTAATTATCTTTAGTCATGATATTCTTTATTAGGCTAGTTGTGCTCACCCTTTTGCTTCACAATTCCTTTCAGGTAATAAAAGTGCTGCTGGGTCGAGCGAGGGTAACAGGGGAATAGAACGGTGGTCTCTAGCTGTGGAGGTTCTCCCTAAACAATATGGAAATAATTTTATTGAGAAAGTATGTTGTATTTTATACATCATTTAGTAGTTATATTTGTTGAATCAAATAGGGTGATGTGAACCTAACGTTAGAAGGGTGTTTTGCCACTATCATACAAGATGTCTAATGACATGCGACTTCGTGTTATCATAAGACAGTGTTGTACACATCCACTTGATGAGTATATCTATGAGCGCTACCTATATAATCTTAGAGTTTGGATGAGATATAATTCTCAATTAGAGACAGTGGAGATAATTATATGTCAAGAGAAGACTCACCATTGGAAAGAGTATGATTGTAATCTTCTCATTTTTTTTGGGGTCTATTGGGTCAACCAAGAATAATTCTCCAGTCATATGATATTTTTTTTAACTTAGATGCATGGCCTCCCATGTACGAAGGTTTCCTTGAACATTTTTCAAAGATTTTAATTTTTAAAACAGTTATTGACTGTACCTTTATGTAAGGTGTCATCGTGACGTGCTATCCAAGGTTGGGATGAGAGTCACAGTTGATATATATTTGTATCAAAACTCATAGCATATGTGTTGTTATATTTTGCACGACAATTATAATAATAAAGTTGTAGTTATTTTCTGTACCATGTATTTGGCGACTCAGAATAGGTTTGGTGGATTGGACCTATTTTGGGGTTGTCACAGTTGGTATCAGAGCTTAGGGATATGGTCTCTAGCGGAGATCAGGAAATAGAACTAGGAGGGGATATACGACTAATATCCTTCGCTAGTGTGTGTCCTACCTAAGCTAAATTTTCTTACTTAAGTTGACAAATTGTGATATGTTAATTACCCTTTATTTTGAAGCTATATTCTAGAATGATATCTGAAATATAGGAGATGAGCAATAGAGAAATCATGATGACCAGGAGATAGAATCTAAAATGAAAGTAAGGTATTCTCAACTCTTCGAAATATCAGGTACGTAAATTTTGGGGAAGAAATTTCATAAGGAGGGGAGATTGTAAGACCCCAAATTTTATGAAATAAAAGTATTCAATTTTTTTATAATTACTATTCGGTAAATGGTTAAATTGATAAAAAAGTAAAAGTTAAGGGTGATATATGTAAATATTTTAAATAAGCAAGTGGTTATAAAATACTCATTGTTATTGGGGAATATTCGTTTGGTCGTGAAATATTCTTACTGTCGAAGAATATTCGTACGACGGCGCAGTCATTTGTGGGCCCCATAACGGAAAATGGTCGGATGAAGAAAACGAAAATTTTGAGTTTTTATAAATAACGACGTAATTGTTACCGTTAACACTGTTGGATTATCTGGTGGTTAAAATACAGTAATACGCGTGGTTGCACAGTAGCACACGATATTGTACAGTATTTTTGAATTATTGATTATTACGTAAGAAGGCATTACTCAATAATTGTTACAGTAATTACTGTTCAATATTTTATTTTATTGATTCAATAATTGCTACGTTGATATATTATATTATTGTTGTTTCAATAATTGTCACTCTACAGTATTTCCATTATCAGATCAATAATTCATATTATTTGAATAATATTATTAGATAGCTTTACTGGCAATGTCCAAGGAAGCTCTGTCTAAGGAGAGATTTGGTCACCTAATTGCGCGCCAGTAAGGAAAAATCCTTATCGGAAAGCCCGTCTTTCCTGGAAACGACCTAGTTGTTATAATTGTGATTCTGTAATACTATTTGTGAATAATTAATTATTAATTTATATGATAAGAATTTTTTATTTTTATGTGGATATAAATGAAGGATTTAATTTTGAGGTGTTTTATCAGTATTTTGTCGGAATGGAGATAATAAAAATCAAAACAGCATTCTTAAAGCTCTATTGCGTGAGTTATAATTTTAATCCGAGCGTTGGATCGTTGTGATTTTTGGATATGTTATACATATATAAGTTGAGTATATGTCCACAAATTTTGAACCGTTAAAAATTAACGTATGATTTGTTATGATTTTTAAGAGGTGTTGAAAAACGTCCGTATGTAAATTTCGGGTATTTTCTGTTTGAAATTTAGAAAACTTTCTTCTACAAAGTTGTAGAGAATTAAATTTCCTATGAAAAAGACATGAGATTCGAATTTTTCTAATAAAAGAGCTATTTATTATGAATTATTGAAGTTTCAGAAATTAAATATTTTTATTAAAATTAGGTGGGACCCACTATTATTTTTTTTGAAAACATGTTGGCTGAATTTTTTCCAAGTTGGCTTGCTTAGTTGGTTCAAAGTGGGTGGGCATAGAAGATTGAAAAAATAATATAATATTTTATTATTTTAGTCTCCTATGGCGTTCTAGCATTTTCCTATAAATAGGCGCTTAAGTTAGAATTGAAAATCACACCAGAAACATAAATTTTCTCTCTCTATATTTTCGAGCATATTTTTGTGAGTATTTAGATACTTTGAGAGTAACTATTCAGTGCAAGTTTCCTTCGACTTTACATCCGATATTTCAGACAGAAATATTGCTCTTTTGAGGTAAGGGATTGTAAGGGTTATTATATTTTTCAGTTTTTTAATTTTTTCGACCCTCAAAAATTTTGAAAAATTTTGAAATGATAATTTGATGAGTTTTCTAGATTGTGTCCAAAAATGGCGATTTTTGAAAGTATAGATTAGGAGTTATAAATTTTATGGGAAAAGACAATTTTAAAAGTAAACCCTTATAACTCCTTGTGGTTAACTTCAAAATTGGTGAAATTTTTATTAGGAGTACATGTATATAACAGCTGTATACTCTGTAAATTTCGAAATTTTTAGACAAAAGTACAGTTTATGATAAATGTCTAAATATTCGGCAGTTTTGGCCATATGAAAAATAGTAAATGAATTTTAAAAATTCTGAGAAAAATATATTTTCAATATGGGACTATATTCTGCTAAATTTCAGAAAAGAAATTTTTTTTGTACTGAGTTGGTATTTTTCATGAAAATAGACTAGTTATGAGTAGATGAATTAAATATGTTATGTGAAGTAAGAAAAGTGAAAAATATGATTTTATGGCTTGAGAATCCTATATAAGGTATATGCAGATTTTTGATGAGAGTTTTGGTTATTGATGATAAAATCTTATGAGTTTGACATTTTAAGATGATTGAATGCATTTATTAGTAGAGTGTAAACAATTAAAATAAATTATTTATAAGTTTAAGAAATGATTAAAATATTGTGGTAATATTAATGATATTAGATTATGAGATTATTAAATAATTTATAATATTTGGATTAAGTTGTTATGAAATCATTGATTTAAAATATTATTAGTAAATGAATTTAATGTTATTATATAATAAATAATATTAAATGGAGTTTATAATATAATGAATAATATTATTATCTTCGTTAAATATTCGTTGAAATATTATTTTCTGTTCAAATCATTTTTGATATAATATTATTCTTGAATTTTACTCCACAAAGAAGTATCATGTTGACAATTTGGATATTATTGAATTCTTGATAAATTAAATTGTTAAAGTCTTTAAAATTTATTATTTATCTCATGTGATTGATTCTTTATTTCCTTGAAATGATCCTCATGCTTATATTGTAATGAAAGTCATATTTGGCCCGTAATGCATAGATGAACTGTTGTTTATTGGTTTTACAATTGTATGCCTTTGGCCTGTAGTGCAAAGAAGAACTGTAGATTGATATCTTTGGCCTGTAGTGCAAAGATGACCTGTTGTTGAATATCTTTAGCCCGTAGTGCAAAGATGATCTGTTGTTGAATATCTTTGGTCTGTAATGCAAAGATGACCTGTTGTTGAATATCTTTGGGCAGTAGTGCAAAGATGAACTGTTGACGAATATCTTTGGGCCGTAGTGCAAAGATGAATTTATTAGTATGATTTTGAACAGGAACTGTGATTTGGTATAACCATGATCTTTGTTTCAGGTAAAGACAGGCGATGAAAATTATCTTCGTCCTAGATGAGAAGGGAAATTTAGAACTACAATTATGATTATGAGTTATTCATATGATTGTGGACAAAAACTGTTGATTGATGTTACAAGGATAAAACATTATTGGTGGACTTTTAACATGGAGAAGATAATAGACTTTGTGGTCTATTTGACTCTTCTAATGGATTGCTTGTTCCGCTGCAACTATGGTTGAAAAGTTTTATCATCTACCATATATTCTAAATCGCTGATTCATTACTGACAAAGGCTATTGATAATTTAATTATCTTTAGTCATGATATTCTTTATTAGGCTAGTTGTGCTCACCCTTTTGCTTCACAATTCCTTTCAGGTAATAAAAGTACTGCTGGGTCGAGCGAGGGTAATAGGGGAATAGAACGGTGGTCTCTAGCTATGGAGGTTCTCCCTAAACAATATGGAAATAATTTTATTGAGAAAGTATGTTGTATTTTATACATCATTTAGTAGTTATATTTGGTGAATCAAATAGGGTGATGTGAACCCAACGTTAGAAGGGTGTTTTGCCGCTATCATACAAGATGTCTAATGACATGCGACTTCGTGTTATCATAAGACAGTGTTGTACACATCCACTTGATGAGTATATCTATGAGCGCTACCTATATAATCTTAGAGTTTGGATGAGATATAATTCTCAATTAGAGACAGTGGAGATAATTATATGTCAAGAGAAGACTCACCATTGGAAAGAGTATGATAGTAATCTTCTCGTTTTTCTTTGGGGTCTATTGGGTCAACCAAGGATAATTCTCCAGTTATATGATATTTATTATAACTTAGATGCATGGTCTCCCATGTACGAAGGTTTCCTTGAATATTTTTCAAAGATTTTAATTTTTAAAACAGTTATTGACTGTACCTTTATATAATGTGCCATCGTGACGTGTTATCCAAGGTTGGGATGAGAGTCACAGTTGATATATATTTGTATCAAAACTTACAGCATATGTGTTGTTATATTTTGTACGACAATTGTAATAATAAAGTTGTAGTTATTTTCTGTACCATGTATTTGGCGACTCAGAATAGGTTGGGTGAATTGGACCTATTTTGGGGTTGTCACATACGATATACGAGTATGATATGAAGAATAGTATGACGTATAATTCGAATATCGTATGAATACTAAACTACGCGAATACGTGAGTTATACGCGTAGAATACGATTAGTTTTAGTGGATTTTAAGTTTAAGGACTTTGTATAATCCAATTGGACTTGGATTATATCAAGCCCAATGAATTATGTAAGCAAGCCCAAGTTAAGGCCCAATGTTAAGTTAAGTCAAGTCCGATCCAATAAATTAAACCGCGGATCGAACCAACGGGTCACGGGATGGGTAAAACCCATGGGGCAACCCATGGGAAGACCATGGACATGTGTGCCGGCCACTTGGCCACCAAGTAAAGTGATTACTTGGTGGTTAAGTTGTTAAGGAGGTGGGAATAGTAAGGAGGTGGCCATTGGACCATTTTGCCCTCCATTTGAGTTTCCTATAAATAGAAGCTTGTCTAGTTCATTTGGTAATTTACAAATATTAGCCAACATAAATTGAGAGAGAGAAAGAGCTAGAAATAAGTGATCAATCTACTTTGAAGCAAAACATAAGAAGTTTAGCAAGAACGCCAAGAACGAAAAAGCTAATATTTCGTAAGCGTTAGTTTTCAAACTTTTCGATTTCTTTCTCGTAGAGAATCGTAGATTGGTGGAGCATGTCTCTTTAGGAGGAATAAGGATGGCTATTAATGATTAAAACATTGATAAGTTATGTTCAAGTAGAAATCATAAAGGTTTATGTAAGTTTAAACCGTAAAAATCTTTGAACGTTAACTTGGTTTATGGATGGATGAATTTAAAGCCATTATAGATAGGTTATGTGCATCTTGCTTGGTTAGGATGTAGATGATGAATCAATGGAGTGTTCTATTTGATTTGGCTTATAGAATACGAGTAACGAAGTTATGGCTTATGAAAATAGACATTAAACGTCGAAAAAGTAAAAATGTCGGCTTAGTAGTCAAAAGTTACTGTGTGACTTGGAAACTTTGGTTTTCAATGCCAACACGTGAGATAAGGTATTCAAGAGTAGTGGACTCAAGAATCGTCGAATTTCGACTTAGAACGAAGAAAACGAGTATTAAACGCTCACGAACGATAAACGAATGCTCGATAATGAACCAAAAGGTGAATTTCGAGTTAACAGATTCGAAAATGTAAGATTCTTGCATGAACACCTACAATAGATAATTTGTGAGTTGTGGGCTTTTGAATGAGCCAATTCGGATGTAAAACGAATAAGTTACGAGGCCGGAAAATTCGTAGAAAAAGTGAGACACCCCCAAATCCAGGTACTTCATTCCCACAGGATTTGGTTTTCACTTAATAAAAACATTCATATCTAACTATCCAATCATAATAAAATTGAATAATAAACCTTCCCATTAAAGGATTACATTAATAAAAATCTTCCAGGTTATCTAACCTTTAAATACAATCATTCAAATGAGGAAAATAAATATCTTCATTACAATCATTAAAAATAAAGTTCGACAATAAAATGTCAACATGCTACAAGTCTTCAATACTTGTTCATCTTTCCCTTTCCCTTACCGGTGCCAGGTACGTCAACCTTCTCAACTTTAGCTGTAATGTTTATATAAGCAAGAGTGAGCAAACAAAGCTCACTTGAAATAATAATGAATAGAATCTTTACAACAACTGCCAAATGAAAGGCTGAACAAAATGCTTTATCAATAATAATCGGAATCATGAAATATTTAACTGAGGGTCATAAGACCACGAACTATGTCCATAGTTATAAGTAATCTTTCAACTTAAACTTTAATAATCATAAGACTATAGGGACTCCACGTATTTAGGGGGATCAGTCCTTCGTACAATGTATTGTGCACAAACATTTCAATGCTATGCGTAAATTATCCCCTGTAATAGGGTTGTTCATCTCAGTATTTAGAATACAAGTCCGCATCAAAGTAAGTTTGGTTTGGATAAGTTTCAAGGTAATTTAGAGTTTATGAACATCAACTAAGGATTAGTTGAATAAAACTATAATAACATTATGCTATAGAATAATTCATAAGTGAATCAACATTTTATACTAAGGTCATGCTTTAGGAATAATCTAAGAGCATAAGTTTTGAATAATGTAACATACCTTGCTTGAACCACGTTAAGCTAAGGTTAAAACCTTATTTAGAGTTAAGTCTTAAGCATGAATAACAAATAGTAAGTTGAATGATGAAAGTTGTTCAACATTAGTGTATCAGTATGTAGAAATTTGCATGCTAAATAACAAGTTAAAGATTGGCTCAATATCAAGAGATAAGGTTTAGGAGCTTGCACAATATAATTAGGGTTAAGAAACTTGCACAAAGAAAACTTAGAGTTAGAAAACTTGCTCAAAGAAAGTTTAGAGTTAGGAAAACTTGCTCAAAGAAAGTTAGAGTTAGGAAAACTTGCCTCGTGCATAGGTTAAACAAATACTACTCACGTTCACCACAAGTCCTACACATACCATATGTATTGATAATACACATTAGTCACACTAATATTAGCTTCATGAGTTTCTTTCTCACTTTTAATATAGCTCACTAACTAAGTTTAAGTTTAAACAACATCACATCTTTTCATGAAAATCACTTTTAGCTTTATTACAACTACATAAGTGATCATGTCATTGCACTACATACATATTAACAACTTGATACAATATCCTATTACATGTCCAACATGTTATCATTAGGTTATACTAATACACAAAGGATTACACTTGCATTTGCGTATCCTGACGCCCTCTGATTGCCTCCAAATACACAACAGTCCTAAAGATGGCCATTTTGACCCTTAATAACGATTTCAAATTGAAAAATATAAATAATAAAAGTTATAGTTCTACACGTCCTCATTCCGGATCATCTTGAATCGCATCAATCGGAGTTCGTATGAAAAGGTTATGCTCATTTTACTAAACTATGTTCGGTCAATTTTTTACAAAATTTCAGCTAGGCAGACTACCCCCCCCCCCTCCGCCGGGGCGGGTGTCCCTTCTGCATTTTTACGATTTTTGATCCAGAACACTACAGAAAGCCAAATTAGGCCTACAAACTCCTTTCTAACAACCATACCAACCTACCCAAGGTGCAATATGTTTACAGAAACATAAACTAATATTTTCTAACACGGTTTTAACCTCACAAACATTTACAACCTTTAATTTTCACTATTTTTGCTAAAACTTCACATTTTGAATGTTTCAATGAAAATCATCACTGTAATTTTATTTTTCAACCAAAACAGTTAATTCAACATACTATGTTTTAGTTTCTTCATCTTCTTTCAAAATCAATAGTCAATTTACATATTATACAGAGAATTAAACCTCAAATTTACTTTAAACTAAACCATATTCACACACACACACACACACACACACACACACACACACACACACACACACACATATATATATATATATATATATATATATATATATTCATACCAATTCACTGTAATATGATTTCCTTCACAAAATACATACATAACATGAATTCATTTATAAAACTTATGAAAACAACTTTAAAACAACCAATTTATCATATAAAACTAAAACTTTAAAAATAAAAGAGTTAAGTTGATACATTTGTTTTAGACGATGATGGTTATTCTTTTGATTATGAAGCTTTCTTTTTTCCCAATTCCTCTCTCTAGACTTCTCCTAATTATCTCTTACTTTTCTATGAAATTTTCTTCTTCTCTTCTTTTTCTTCTTCTGAGTCTTCCTCCCTATTCTAAACTCTAACTTACGTACTAAACCAAATATAACGTATAGGTAATAATATATGTATTAAGTATATAATATAATTATAACTTTAACTGACATCAGTTATAATTTTATTTGAAAATCAAAAGCCATAAGGCTTGTTTGGCTGGCTAACTAAAAGTAACCCATTAATTCTTATGCCTTGTTTGGTAAAACACAAATAGATTAAAGACTTAATATGCATTAAGCCTTGTTTGACAAAACTGAATTAAACTCCTTTAATTTATTGTAATAACTTCTTTATAGTAAGGTTATTTGTCACACTTTTATTTAATTAAATTTTAAATAATCAATTTAATTAATTTTAATTATAATTTATTAAATTACTTTAACACATAAATCAATACAACATAATTATAATTTTCTTTAAAATTATAATTTTATTTAATCAACTAACACATCATTTTAATTACAAATTCAAATTAAAATATAATAATTCATTTAATAATTATAAACTCTCTAACTTAATTATTAAATTAAATTAGACTATTATCTCATAACAATTAATTTTCTTAACTCCTTAATTATTTATTTAACAAATAATTAACCAATCAAATCAAATCAAATTAAATATATCTTCAACAATAAATACATCCATTAAATACTTATATAATTCAATAAATATTTAAAATTCTGGATTGTTACATCATTTTCTCCTTATAAGGATTTTGTCCCTAAAATCACAACTCAAACAAATCATTCGTCACATTCTTCTCTACTTACAAAGATTTTGTCCCCAAAATCGATGACACGGGTTAAACAAATAACTCAGGGTAATCTTTCAACATTTTATCTTCGAGTTCCCACGTAGCTTCTTCAGCATTGTGATTCCTCCATATCACCTTCACGGAAGGTATTACTTTATTCCTGAGCAGCTGTTCTTTCCTGTCAACTATTTGGATAGGAATCTCTTCATAGGACAAGTCTTTATCAAACTGCAATGGTTCGTACTCGATCACGTGCTTGTAATCGGGTTTATACAGTCGTAACACCGAAACATGAAAAACATTATGAACGTTTTCCAACTCTGGAGTTAGGACTACCTCGTAAGCCACTTCTCCTACTCTTTGCAGCACTTCAAAGGGTCCAATAAACCTCGAGCTTAGCTTTCCCTTTTTACCAAAACGAATTTTCCCCTTCCAAGCAGAAACTTTTAAGAACACGAAATTTCCTACGTCGAATGCACGATCTTGTCTGTGTTGATCAGCATACTTCTTCTGTATGTCTTGAACAACTACCAATCTTGCCTTGATGAGTTTGACAACCTCAGCAGTTTGTTGTACCAGTTCCGGTCCTAACAGTTGACGTTCACCGACTTCATCCCAACATAGTGGGGTTCTGCACTTCCTACCGTATAATGCTTCGTAAGGCGGCATGCCGATGCTCGCGTGGTAACAGTTGTTGTAAGCAAATTCCACCAACGGTAAATGTTCATCCCAGCTCCCTTTGAAGTCCATGATGCATGCTCTCAGCATATCTTCCAATGTCTGGATTGTTCATTCACTGGTCATCTGTTTATGGATGGTATGATGTACTCGTTCGCAACTGTGTTCCCATACATTCTTGTAGTCTCTTCCAGAAGTTTGACGTGAATTACGGATCTCTATCTGACACTGGCACTCCATGTCTCGAAACGATCTCTTTAACGTACAACCTTGCCAACTGATCAATATTGAACCAAATCTTTATTGGCAAAAAGTGTGCTGATTTTGTCAGTCTGTCCACTATCACCCAAAATGCATCGCATCCTCTCAGTGTAGTTGGAAGACCCACCACAAAATCTATTGTGATGTGTTCCCACTTCCATTCTGGTATTTATAACGGTTGAAGTAATCCGCTTGGTCTTTGATGCTCGGCGTTGACTCTTTGACACGTCAAGCATTTCGCGACACATTCTGCAACATCTCTTTTCATGTTTGGCCACCAAAAATGATGTCGTAAATCTTGATACATCTTCGTACTTCCCGGATGAATCGAATATCTTGAGTTATGAGCTTCGGTTAAAATTTCGTCTTTAATCTCCGGTACTGCTGTGACACCCCCAAATCCGGTACTTCGATTCCACAGAATTTGGTGTTCACGATACAAATATCATCTATCTATCTACCCATAATAATGCAAACCACGCAATAATAGAAATAAATTCTTTCCCTTAAGAGTTACAACATCTGAATAATAATACAATCCCAGGTAAAACCAACCTTAAACATTTGTGCGGAATTATAAATAAATAAGTTTTAAACAACATCTTTAACTAAAGTCTTAAACAAATACATCATATAAAATAACAAGTCATGTCAACTAACAAGTCTCCATCATTTGCTAACTTTGCCCTTGCCCTTACTAGTGGAAGGTTCGTCAGCTCATTCGTTCTTAACTGCAATGTTATTATCAAGCAAGAGTGAGCACAAATGCCCACAAGTATAAAAATTGAAATAACAGTATAATAACATGCGAATAAATCAAAGACATCAGAATAAAAGCTCAACTTTTGAATCAAGAGTGAATAACAAGAATCAAAAGAATTCTGAGGGTTATAAGACCTTGAACTATGTCCTAGGTTAACAAGGGTTATATTTGAAACCTTTAACAATCGTAAGACTATGGACCTTCTTCTCGTACTTAGGGGGATCAGCCCTTAGTACCATACTGTGCACAATATCTTAACGCTAAGCGTAAATAATCCCCTATACAGGGTTGTTCATCTCAGTTTGACATTCGAGTCTCCACCAAAGGAAGTTTGGTTTGGATAATTCTTTAAGGGTTCTGAAATTTAGAACGCTCATCAACTATGGACTAGTTGAATCATTAAGGTTTCACTAGTCTAATAAGGTTCAACAATAATGATATTCAATTTGAATAATAATCTCAAGAAGTATACAATAGAACAATTATTGTATAACTAAATCATACTTTGAAAAGATAATCAATCTTTAATAAATCATTTGAACATGAATAATAGTAACGATAGCTTATTCAAGGTAAATAATAAGCTTGAACAATAATGACAAATAGGGTTAGGGAACTTGCTCAAATTTAAGAGTTTAAGTTTAGGAAACTTGCCTTGTGCGTAGATTACACTTTAACTAAACACGTTCTTTGAATTAAATCATACATACCATTCACATACACAATACTAGTTAATTATAAATTAATTAATCATCATAAACTCTTTCTTTTTGTCTAATTTAATTATTGACTGTACTTAATCAATTTATCACATTAACTGTCACATAATATCACTTCATAAATAATCAAGCTAATTATGTATTCAATAATTCAATTCACATGTAATTATGTTATTTACATGTTAAACAACTATGTCATCATTTCATTATATTTCTAACATGTTTACATGTTCATTACATTAAGTTACTAACACATTGCTAGACTTAACATAAAAAAAATACATTTCTGGACATTCTGCTAAGTGGCGCTACGGCGCCACTTTTGTACAGAGTCTTGGCGCTGCGGCGCCGTGGCGCTGCGGCCTGTTACTTGGTGTTGCGACGCGGTTGCGCTGCGGCGCGAGAAATGAACTGGGAGTTGGCGCCGAGGCGCGAAACCCCAGACTTTGAGTTTCCAGTTCGCGAAGAACATAGAATTCAGCGAAATCAACACATTTTTAACACTAATTTCACCAAATTACACATACCCATATGTTATAATTTATACATAAACATAACCCAACCTTTGTAAAGTGATTTTAACCATTTAAAACACCCAATAACAGAATTAAATCATGTAAAATTGGACTGTTCTTGATGTTATTGAAGTTAATGAACAAAATCATAAATTTAACACTATGAATTCATTATAACACCGAATCCGTTCGTTTAAGGCTTGGTCTCTTCGTATCAACACGCATAATAATGTAGGAGTGTAAAATTTAGGGATAATATACGATCACTACATAAAATTTTACGTATAAGGCCATAAGGCCAAAACCCAAACTCTGTAATTTTTGCAGCAATCATATACGACGTAAAATTATGAATTGATGATAAGGAATTATATACAATATATATTAAAACACATTAAAATGACATCTTAACACATATATGCACATAACTCTCACAATTTCAATTACAGAGATTAACAGAAGTTTTGAAAGCCATTTTCTATAAAACTAAAAGACGTAACTTAAAAATTTGGGAAGAAGGGATTACCCTTGAATACTCTACTTAGATTACACAGGGTGACAAAAATTTCCAAATTCTCACACTTCTTCTCCTTTAATCACAGTATTCAAAATTTCTCTCAAAGTTCTCAAACTCTCTCTGAATTCTCTCTGTTCTATGCCAGACTTAGAAAATAATAAGAGAAGAATAAAAAGAGAATACATATAATAATAGTTAGGCCAACTGACGCGTTGGTGGTCAGTTACCCAATCATGGGTTAACTGACCCCAACTCCCCTTAGTGCCATGTTTGGCTAGATTATCATAATACAAAACCATTTAATTTAATAAAGTTTTATCACATGGTTTAATTAATGTCACACCCAATTCAAATATCTTATTTAATTTAATATAAATAAAATATAATAATTTCTCATAATTTCGCATAGTCACATAATTAATTATCTCATTAATAAATAATATCAATTTATCAAATCTCTAATTAATAATTAAATTAATTAAAACACCAATATGCTTATTAAATAATTCATTTAATTCAATAAGCTCACATAATTACATACTTTGGTAATAAAAATTCTCTACATTAATTTAATAAATGTAACACATATAATTAAATTAATCTAACATAATTACATCAATTAATTATTTAATCCAATAATTAAATCATCGAAAAATATTTATTTAATTCAATAAATATTAGAAATTAATTATAAAAATCTCGTTTGTCACATCTTTCCCCCCTTAAAAGGATTCTGTCCCCAGAATCACGACTCAATAAATTTCGATCCGTTACATTCTCCCCCCCCCCCCTTACAGAGATTCTGTCCCCAGAATCGCATATACATATTTAAGCAAATAAATGAGGGTAATTCTTCATCATATTCTCTTCTAGTTCTCACGTATCTTCTTCAGCGTTGTGGTTTCTCCAAATTACCTTAACTGAATGTATAACTTTATTTCTCAGAACTTGTTCTTTTCGGTCGACAATTTTAACAGGAATTTCTTCGTAAGATAAGTTTTTCTCAAAATGTAGGGGTTCGTATTCAATTACATGCTTGTAATCAGGCTTGTAGGGTCGCAATACAGAAACATGGAAGACGTTATGGATATTCTCGAGTGCTGGAGGTAAGGCTACCTCATACGCAACTTCTCTGATTCTTCTCAGTACTTCAAAGGGTCCAATGAATCTTGGGCTCAATTTCTCTTTCTTTCCGAATCTGATCTTTCCTTTCCAGGGAGAGACCTTCAAGAAAACATAACTACCTGATTCAAACTCGATATTTTTACGATGTGGGTCAGCGTATTTCTTCTGTCGATCTTGAGCCGTTACCAGTCGTGCTCGGATCACTTTGACTATTTCTGCTGTCTGCTGTACCAATTCTGGCCCTAGCAATTGTCTCTCACCAACTTCATCCCAGTAAAGCGGAGTTCTGCACTTTCTGCCGTATAAAGCTTCATAAGGCGACATGCCAATACTAGCGTGGTAACTGTTGTTGTAGCCGAACTCTACTAATGGTAGGTGATCATCCCAATTTCCTTTAAAGTCCATCACACAGGCTCTTAGCATATCTTCTAATGTCTGAATCGTTCTCTCACTCTGTCCGTCTGTTTGAGGGTGGTAAGCTGTACTCATTCGCAATTACGTACCCATGCATTCCTGAAGACGTTTCCAAAAATTTGATGTGAAGCGCGAATCCCTATCTGAAACAATTGATACCGAAACTCCGTGCCTCGAAACAATCTCTTTAACGTATAGCCTGGCCAACTGATCTAAGTTAAATCTTATTTTGATCAGAATAAAGTGTGCAGATTTTGTCAGTCGGTCAACGATAACCCATACTGCGTCGTAGCCTTTCTGAGTCGTCGGAAGGCCAACCACGAAATCCATTGTAATATGCTCCCATTTCCATTCTGGGATTTCCAACGGTTGAAGTAATCCACTTGGTCTCTGATGTTCTGCTTTTACCTTCTGACAGGTCAGACACTTGGCAACACATTCTGCAACATCACGTTTCAAATTCGGCCACCAAAAATATTGTCGAAGATCTTGGTACATTTTGGTACTACCAGGGTGAATCGAATATCGTGAACTATGAGCCTTGCTTAAAATATCTTCTTTAATCTCTTGTATTGGCGGTACCCAAATTCTACTCTCAAATCTCAGTATTCCTTCCTTATCCATCTTAAATCTCGATTCGGTTCCTTCAGATATCTTCTTTGTCACCTTTTTGCATTCATCATTCTGAAGCTGAGCCTCCTTCACTTTATCTAGTAGAGTTGTACCAGATTGCATCTAAAAATAGCTTCTCATCAATCTCCATTGGATACTTCACTTCCAATTCCAGTTTCTCCATTTCTGTGATTAGCTCCTCCTGAGCATTCAACATCATCAATTTCTCACGACCCTTTCTACTTAAGGCATCGGCAACCACATTCGCCTTACCCGAATGGTATAAAATCTCACAGTCGTAATCCTTGATTAATTCCAACCATCTCCTTTGACGCATATTCAAATCCTTCTGTGTGAAAATATATTTCGAACTCTTGTGGTCCGTATATATCTCACACTTCTCCCCGTAGAGATAGTGCCTCCAAATTTTTAAAGCAAAAACAACTGCAGCTAACTCCAAATCATGGGTCGGATACCCTTTCTCGTAATCCTTCAACTGTCGTGATGCATACGCGATGACTTTACCGTTTTGTATTAGCACACAGCCAAGTCCTTTATGCGACGCATCACTAAAAATAACAAAATTGCCTGTATCATCTGGAAGAGATAACACAGGTGCCGTACTCAACCTCTTCTTTAATTCTTGGAAGCTCTCCTCACATTTCTCCATCCAAACAAATTTCACAGCTTTTCGAGTTAAATTCGTTAACGGAGTTGCGATCTTGGAAAAATCTTGAATGAATCTTCTATAATATCCCGCCAATCCAAGAAAACTTCTTACTTCTGACGGCGATCTTGGCTGTTCCCAGTTAATCACGGCTTCTACTTTGAATGGATCTACCGAAATTCCGTTTTTATCGATCACGTGACCAAGAAATTGTACTCGCTCGATCCAGAATTCACATTTCAAAAATTTAGCGTACAACTTCTCCCTTCTCAATACTTCCAACGTTAATCTCAGATGCTCTTCGTGTTCTTCTTTGGTTTTGGAATATACCAGAATGTCGTCTATAAATACCACCACGAATTTGTCCAAAAACGGCTTGAACACGCCATTCATTAGTCCCATAAATGCTGCAGGAGCATTCGTTAGACCAAACGACATTACAAAAAATTTATAGTGACCGTATCGCGTTCTGAACGCTGTCTTCGGTACATCCTCTGGCCTCACCTTCATTTGGTGATAACCACTCCTCAAGTCTATCTTGGAAAAGTATCTTGCTCCCTTTAATTGATCAAACAGATCGTCGATTCTTGGTAATGGATATCTATTCTTAATCGTGACCTTGTTCAATTCTCTATAGTCAATGCAAAGCCGCATCGATTCGTCCTTCTTTTTCACAAACAACACCGGCGCTCCCCACGGCGATACGCTCGGTTGAATGTACTTTTTGTGCAGCAATTCTTGTAGTTGAACCATCAGTTCTTTCATCTCTACTGGTGCTATTCGGTATGGTGCTTTTGATATTGGAGCGGTTCTGGGCACCAAATCGATCACGAAATCTACCTCTCTATCTGGTGGAAGTCCTAGCAAATCATCTGGAAATACGTCGACGAAGTCCCTTATAATCGGTATTTCTTCTACCTTCGGATTCTCTTTTCGACTGTCGACTATGTAAGCTAAGTATCCTACACAGCCTTGTCTTAACAACCTCTTGTCCTGCATCATCGTCAGACAACTCGCTTGTCTAGGCGACTTGCTACCATAAAACACAACCTTTGACGGAGTCATAAGGTTAACACGCTTCTTCTGGCAGTCAATTACCGCCCCACAATTGGATAACCAATCCATACCCAAAATAACGTCAAATTCCCCAAGCCGAATAGGGATAAGATCTACATTCATGATATTACCATTAATATTCACCCTACAGTTCTTAAACACGTACTTAACAGGAATTATCTCTCTATTCGCAATTTCTATATTCATGGGATATTCCAACTCATCCATAAGCAAATCTAAACTATTAGCAAAGTCTTCGGATATAAAGGAACAAGTAGCACCCGAATCAAATAAAATATAAGCATTAATTTCATTGATCGGAATGATACCTGACACCACTTCACGAGACTGAATTGCGTCTTGCACTGTCATATTAAAAGTTCTGGCGGTCGGTCGGTTTGTTCCAGGTGATCCGGTAGTGGTTAAGGTATTTCCACTGCTATTTCTACGGTTACCTCCTTGCACTGCTCCTCCTGATCCCTTCTTAGGGCAATCTCTTGCTAGATGATCCTTAGAACCACAGTTAAAACAAGCACCCTTCTTTGGGTTTGGACAGTTTGGTGCTATGTGGCCTTCCTGACCACAATTGTAGCACACTCGCTTCCCTTTCATGTAAACTCCCAGATGAGCTTTTCCACAGTTTGAGCATGCTTCAATTTTCTTCTTCTGCCCTCCTTGTTGACTTCCAGCTGACGAATTATCCGTCCACTTCCTCTTCTGATTATGAGTACCCCCAATGTTACTCCCACCAGTCTTGTTATTTCCTTCACCTTCACTATTCTTCTTCTTCTGCTCTTGATTGTACTTGGTCACCGCATCGCTCCCACCTTCAGCGAGGATGGCCTTTTCCAGTACTCCGACAAATGTGTTTATTTGAAACAATAACACCTTACTGTAAACCCAAGGCTTTAGTCCTTGTTCAAATCTTCTGGCCTTTCTTTAGTCAGTGTGTACTTGGTACGGGGCAAACCTTGCCAACTCATCGAATTTAGCCGCGTATTCAGGTACGCTCATGTTTCCTTGCTTCAGTTCCAGAAATTGATTTTCCATCTGATTCTGCGAACTAGTTGGGAAGTATATTTCGAAAAACATTTCTTTAAATCTCTGCCACATAATTACACCTTCACCTCCACGCACTTTGTTTGCTTGCCACCAGTAGCTAGCCTCAGACTTCAGCATAAACGTTGCGAAAGAGGTCTTCTGGTCTTCTCTAACCCTAGCAACGTCGAATACTTTCTCCATTTCCATGACCCACGTTTGAGCCTCGATTAGGTTCCTGGAACCTTTAAACTCTGGCGGTCCCACCACCTTGAAGTCTTTAAATGTTGTGTTTAGTGGAGCTTGAGGTTGATTGTTCATTGCTCCCGTCAGTAAGTTCACCAATTGCTGAACAGGATTAGCATTGGCGTTATTGTTATTATTGGTCGACTCTTCCTGAGCAGGTTAACGTTGTTGTCTTCTCCTTGGCGGCATTTTCTGTTAAATACACGCTTATTAGAACTTTATTTATTCCTCTAAATTGTCAAGACATTACTTAACAATCTAACATACTCATTTAACACATCATCTCAAACAACTTAATATATTTGCATTCAAATAAAAAGTTTTAACATTAAACGATAGCATAACTGCTATTTACATCAGCTATCCTAGAATAAAGGATCCACAGGATTTAAAATATTAACATATTCCTTCGTTTATAAACACATCGGAATTTACATATAAAAACTAAGTCTTTCACATGATTAAACGGATTCTACTCCTGTCTATCAAGGTGCTCAATAGCCTTGCCACGCTCCTCGTTCATGATACGAGACATCGTCCTGCGATCCAGCATATACGATGGAAGTCCTTCGAACTGGATGGGGTATCTCAAAACTCGTTCCTGAGCCTCATCCATTGCATGATTAAGTGTGGAGTATGTCTCTTCAAGCTTTGCTTTCTTTACATGACTATCATCTTTTGCACGATCAGCTCAACGTGATTCTCTTACCCATCCTTCCTCTGCTATTTTTAGTCTTCCGGAGGTTTCTTTCAGTTCCTTTTTCAGCTTCTCTATCTCCTCGGTCTTATCTTCGGTTTGACCCTTCTCATGGACCAAATCCAATTCTACATTTCCCAATCGTGTGTGAAGAGTCGAAATCTCCCTCTCCTTCTCCTCTAAAGTAGACTGCTGAACAGTTGCTCGCTCAGTCAATTCCTGAACCTCGTCTTGTAATTTCACGTTACGGTCGTATAACGTGTCATACATCTCTACATCAACGGTGTACCGTGGTAACTCCTCTTCTTCCTCTTCCTCATCAAACTCCTCCTCAGGATCAGTCTCGGGCTCATACTCCTAACCAACAACGGTGATCAATGGAGATGACTCCCTCTGAACTAACTGTTCCCTAATCACATGTATGCCTCGGGGCTCCTCCTCTGTAGGTACTATAGGTAATCGGGGTTCTTCCTCCCCAGCTTGACTAGCTTCTCCAACATTCGTCATCCTGACGACAAAATTATAAGTTTTAGTTACTAAGTCGTACTAATAAGCACATAAATTAACACATAGACACATAATGTATTTTATTATCTTCAATGAATTACCAAAAATTCATTTCTTAAAACTCGATACGAGTTTTCCTTTACTGTCTTTTTTCTATAAGGTTACTACCTAAGGTTGTTCCCCCACCTAAGACTCATAACCTACAGCTCTAATACCAACCTGTGACACCTCCAAATTCGGTACTTCGATTCCACGGAATTTGGTGTTCACGATACAAATATCATCTATCTATCTACCTATAATAATGCAAACCATGCAATAATAGAAATAAATTCTTTCCCTTAAGGGTTACAACATCTGAATAATAATACAATCCCAGGTAAAACTAACCTTAAACATCTGTGCGGAATTATAAATAAATAAGTCTTAAACAACATCTTTAACTAAAGTCTTAAACAAATACATCATATAAAATAACAAGTCATATCAACTAACAAGTCTCCATCATTTGCTAACTTTGCCCTTGCTTTTACTAATGGAAGGTTCGTCAGCTCTTTCGTTCTTAACTGCAATGTTATTATCAAGCAAGAGTGAGCACAAATGCGCACAAGTATAAAAATTGAAATAACAGTATAATAACATGCGAATAAATCAAAGACATCTGAATAAAAGCTCAACTTTTGAATCAAGAGTGAATAACAAGAATCAAAAGAATTCTGAGGGTCATAAGACCTTGAACTATGTCCTAGGTTAACAAGGGTTATACTTGAAACATTTAACAGTCGTAAGACTATGGACCTTCTTCTCGTATTTAGGGGGATCAGCCCTTAGTACCATACTGTGCACAATATCTTAACGCTAAGCGTAAATAATTCCCTATACAGGGTTGTTCATCTCAGTTTGACATTCGAGTCCGCACCAAAGGAAGTTTGGTTTGGATAATTTTTCAAGGGTTATGAAATTTAGAACGCTCATCAACTATGGACTAGTTGAATCATTAAGGTTTCACTAGTCTAATAAGATTCAACAATAATGATATTCAATTTGAATAATAACCTCAAGAAGTATACAATAGAACAATTATTGTATAACTAAATCATACTTTGAAAAGATAATCAATCTTTAATAAATCATTTGAACTTGAATAATAGTAACGATAGCTTATTCAAGGTAAATAATAAGCTTGAACAATAATGACAAATAGGGTTAGGGAACTTGCTCAAATTTTAGAGTTTAAGTTTAGAAAACTTGCCTCGTGCGTAGATTACACTTTAACTAAACTCATTTTTTGAATTAAATCCTACATACCATTCACATACATAATACCAGTTAATTATAACTTAATTAATCATCATAAACTCTTTCTTTTTGTCTAATTTAATTATTGACTATACTTAATCAATTTATCACATTAACTGTCACATAATATCACTTCATAAATAATCAAGCTAATTATGTATTCAATAATTCAATTCACATGTAATTATGTTATTTACATGTTAAACAACTATGTCATCATTTCAATATATTTCTAACATGTTTACATGTTCATTACATTAAGTTGCTAACACATTGCTAGACTTAACATAAAAAAAATACATTTCTGGACATTCTGCTAAGTGGCGCTACGGCGCCACTTTTGTACTGAGTCTTGGCGCTGCGGCGCCATGGCGCTGCGGCGCCATGGCGCTGCGGCCTGGTACTTGGTGATGCGGCGCGGTGGCGCTGTGGCGCGAGAAATGAACTGGGAGTTGGCGCCGCGGCGCGAAACCCCAGACTTTGAGTTTCCAGTTCGCGAAGAACATAGAATTCAGCGAAATCTACACATTTTTAACACTAATTTCACCAAATTACACATACCCATATGTTATAATTTATACACAAACATATCCCAACTTTTGTAAAGTGATTTTAACCATTTAAAACACCCAATAACAGAATTAAATCATGTAAAATTGGACTGTTCTTGATGTTATTGAAGTTAATGAACAAAATCATAAATTTAACACTATGAATTCATTATAACACCGAATCCGTTCGTTTAAGGCTTGGTCTCTTCGTATCAACATGCATAATAATGTAGGAGTGTAAAATTTAGGGATAATATACGATAACTACATAAAATTTCACGTATAAGGCCATAAGGCCAAAACCCAAACTCTGTAATTTTTGCAGCAATCATATACGACGTAAAATAATGAATTGATGATAAGGAATTATATACAATATATATTAAAACACATTAAAATGACATCTTAACACATATATGCACATAACTCTCACAATTTCAATTACAGAGATTAACAGAAGTTTTGAAAGTCATTTTCTATAAAACTAAAAGACGTAACTTAAAAATTTGGGAAGAAGGGATTACCCTTGAATACTCTGCTTAGATTACACAGGGTGACAAAAATTCCCAAATTCTCACACTTCTTCTCCTTTAATCACAGTATTCAAAATTTCTCTCAAAGTTCTCAAACTCTCTCTGAATTCTCTCTGTTCTATGCCAGACTTAGAAAATAATAAGAGAAGAATAAAGAGAGAATACGTATAATAATAGTTAGGCCAACTGACGCGTTGGTGGTCAGTTACCCAATTATGGGTTAATTGGCCCCAACTCCCCTTAGTGCCATGTTTGGCTAGATTATCATAATACAAAACCATTTAATTTAATAAAGCTTTATTATATGGTTTAATTAATGTCACACCCAATTCAAATATCTTATTTAATTTAATATAAATAAAATATAATAATTTCTCATAATTTCACATAGTCACATAATTAATTATCTCATTAATAAATAATGTCAATTTATCAAATCTCTAATTAATAATTAAATTAATTAAAATACCAATATGCTTATTAAATAATTCATTTAATTCAATAAGCTCACATAATTACATACTTTGATAATAAAAATTCTCTACATTAATTTAATAAATGTAACACATATAATTAAATTAATCTAACATAATTACATCAATTAATTATTTAATCTAATAATTAAATCATCGAAAAATATTTATTTAATTCAATAAATATTAGAAATTAATTACAAAAATCTCGTTTGTCACAACTGCTGGAACCCAAATTCTTCCCTCAAACCTCAGTAACCCTTCGGTATCGATCTTGTATTTTGCATCACTACCCTCAACCACTTTCTCTTTGATCTTTCCACATTCTTCATCTTGTAGTTGAGCATTCTTAACTTTGTCTACCAAAGTTAGACCATCTTCTATCTTGAATAGTCGTTCATCAGATTCTTTTGGAAATTTTATTTCCAACTGTAGCTAGGACTGAGCAAAAAACGGGTATAACCGAATTACCAAACCGAACCGCAATAATTTAACCGAAATTTTCTGGTAATTCGGTTATTTTTAACATTTCGATTATACCCAAAATTATTTATGATTTTCGATTAGCTTATTCGGGTTTCACTTTTGGGTTATTCGGATAAACCGAATAACCGAATAAAGCCTTAAGTTACGAGTTACGGCCCTTACACAGTAACACTTAAAATAATAATATGAGTAGAGTATCAGAGACTTAGCCCCAAATTCTCAATTCATTTCTTTGTCGTCACTTCAGCACTCAGCCCCAGAGCCCCAAACCCAGAAGGCCAGATCTCGAACTCGGAACTCTCAAGTCTCAACTCGATCTCTCATCTCTCATTTTTCATCTGACATCTCTCATCTCGATCTCTTAAGTCTCATCCGGTCATCCCTCAGAAGTCAGAATTTGTTTCTGCCCTAACCCAGATTGTGAGTTCTTGTTCTTCAAATTGTGAGTTCTTGTTCCGTAAATTGTGAGTTCTTGACTTCTTGTTCCTTAAATTGTGAGTTCTAAAGTTTTTAATTTGTTTAATTTAATATAGGGCCAACTTGTTCTTTGTACTAATTTACTACCGTGTCTGTGTAAATTGTAATCAATATTTTAGAGGTTAAATTGTGATTGGAACTTTGAAATACATGTTGATTCTTGCTAGCCAGCCCATGATATGCCTCTGCAAAAAACTCATTGGAAATTCATGGAGATGGAGGCCATTGCCTAAAAATTTCTCGCGTTATTTTCTTCATTTAGATTTTCCTTTTTCTTGATGTATATCAGTATGTGGGTGGAACTAAGAACATGAAATAGTATAACAAATTTTAGATTAGAATATCTGAATATATATATATTTTTTTCTTTTGAGAACTTAATAGTATTATGCTAGATTATATATCATAAATGCAGAAAACGAGGTTACTCAATTCTGGGTTTTTAGAAAATGAAAATTGAAAATAGGCTTGAAACTTGTGAGTGCATTGTGTGGAAACTGGAAGTTACTATTGTTTTTTGTGTTTGCCCTTCACAAAAGAAGCATGTAAAATAAAACCTAGAGAATTGAGGCCTTTATGTTTTGTTTTCTGTTTGTGTTATTATTATTTTTTAAATTGTCTGCAGTTGAGGATGTTACCATTTTAAGTAAATAAATTTGAAAACGAATTTAGTTGGAATTACCAAAAAGTTTGAAAAATATATTGTTTGAGTTCAAAGCAGCTTGATTAAAGTTTATATGCAGAATATTTCTATCCCATGACATCTTAGTGATGGTCAGGTCTGAGACTTAGAGTGTGGCAATTTTGACTTGAATTATTTAATGGTTATGGTGGTTGTTAATGACCATTGATCTTTCAATGCACTATATTGATGTAATTGATTCTTTAGTTTTCAAAAGTAGTTTTCTGCTAGAGCCATATTGATTTTGATTTCCAAGTATTTCTGTCTGACACATATTTACTAATCTTGTATGATCAGCCCATTAAGTTAAGTGTATCTCTTACGACAAACGTCTCACTTTTATTCTTCTTTCCTTGCAGTAACTAAACTGGAAGAAGATGATGTTTTGCATGACTTTTTCAAGAAAAGGGAGTTGAATGGAGTCTCAGCTACCATGCTATTGAAAATAAGTAAATAGTTCTTTTGGGATTTTTGGAGTTTATGTACATGCTAGAGCTTAATTATTGCTTATTTCCTGTAAAAACTCTAATACTCTGCTTAGTTATTACTCTGCTTAGTTATTTACAACAAGTAGTAAAAGGAAATATAATATAATATTGTTGAATATTATGTGGAATTGCAACATGATGTAGTCTCTTTCTTTTTATTCATTGTAGTTTGGTACTGTTGAGACTATGAGACTATAAAGATTTAGGATTTAGACTTGTTGGTTGAATGGTTGTTGCATGTTGGCTGTTGCTATGTGGAATTGCAGTTTCTTTCTTTTTATTCATTGCTCATTTGCTCCTGAGTTCCGACTCCTGTAGACTGTAGAGTCACTACTGTTGTTGTTGTAGACTGTAGAGTCACTGCTGTTGTTGTTTCTTTTTATTCATGTAATGTTTTTGTAATATGTCCTGACACTTGATTGCTGATGCCTGCTGTTAATCTTTAGACTTGTTGATTGCTGCTGTTAACTTAATATCACTGTGTAATGTTAAGTTAGGTAGAGGTGTTGTAAACTGGTAAATTCGGTTATTAACCAAATAACCGAATAAGTAATTCGGTTATTCGATTATTCGGTTATCATGTATTTCGGTTAGTTGTTCGGATATTCAAAACAGTGCAATTTCAGTTTTCGATTATAATCGAAATATTTATTTAGTTCGGTTATTAATCGAATGCTCACTCCTAACTGTAGCTTTGTCATTGCTGAAATAAGTTCCTCCTGAATGGTTAATAGCATCAATTTTTCCCGACCTTTCCTGCTTAAAGCATCTGCAACCACATTCGCTTTGCCTGGATGATAAAAGATCTCACAATCGTAATCTTTTATCAATTACATCCATCTTCTTTGACGCATGTTCAGGTCCTTCTGAGTGAAAATATACTTCAGACTCTTATGGTCTGTGTAGATCTCACATTTCTCTCTATAGAGATAGTGTCTCCATATCTTCAGAGTAAATACTACTGCAGTCAACTCTAAATCATGAGTCGGATACCCTTTCTCATAGTCCTTCAGCTGTCTTGATGCATATGCAATAACCTTGCCGTTCTGCATAAGAACACAACCCAATCCTTTATGTGAGGCATCACTATACACCACAAAGTTTCCCGTATTATCTGGTAATGGCAACACAGGTGCCACACTTAACTTCTTTTTCAAATCTTGAAAACTCTCTTCACAGTTCTTCATCCAAACAAATTTTACAGCTTTTCTTGTCAAATTTGTTAGCGGAGTGACTATCTTGGAAAAATCTTGAATAAACCGTCTATAATAACCGGCCAGTCCCAAGAAACTCCTCACTTTTAATGGTGTTCTTGGTTATTCCCAATTGATTGCGGCTTTAACTTTTGATGGATCCACTGAAATTCCATCTTTGTCAATTACATGTCCCAAAAATTGTACTCGATCTAACCAAAATTCGCACTTAGAGAATTTCGCATACAACTTTTTCTTTCTTATTGTCTCCAACGTCAAACGTAAAATGTTCTGTGTGTTCTTCTTGAGTTTTGGAATACACCAGAATGTTGTCGATAAATACCACCACAAACTTGTCTAAGAATAGTTTAAACACCCTGTTCATCAAATCCATGAATGCAGCAGGGGCATTGGTCAAACCAAAAGACATCACCAAAAACTCGCAATGTCCATACCGAGTTCTGAATGTCGTTCGAGGTATATCCTCCTTCCTTACCTTCAATTGGTGATACCCACTTCTCAAATTTATTTTAGAGAAGTATTTAGCACCTTTCAACTGATCAAATAAGTCATCTATTCTTAGCAACGGATATTTATTCTTAGTAGTGACTTTGTTTAACTCCCTATAATCAATGCAAAGACGCATTGACCCATCCATCTTCACGAATAACACCGGTGCTCCCCACGGTGATACGCTTGGTTGAATATACTTCTTGTCTAACAGTTCTTGCAATTGTACCATCAGTTCCTTCATCTCTATCTGAGCCATTCTGTACGGGGCCTTCGATATCGGTGTTGTTCCTGGCGCTAAGTTGATCACGAACTCAATCTCTCTGTCAGGCGAAAGTCCTGGCAAATCCTCCGGAAACACATCTACAAATTCCCTAACCACTAGTATCTCTTCCAGTTTCACACCCTTCTTCTGAGTATCGACTGTGTAAGCTAAATAACCCACACAGCCTTGACTCAACAACTTTTTGGCCTGCATAATCGTCAAACATCTCATTTGTCTAGGCGATTTGCTACCATAGAAAATTACCTTTGACGGAGTCATAAGGTTTACACATTTCTTTTGGCAATCAATTACCGCTCCATAATTGAACAGTCAATCCATTCCCAAAATAACATCAGACTCTCTAAGTCTAATCGGAATTAAATCTACCATCATGATATTCCCCTTAATATTCACCCTACAATTCTTGTATACGAACCTAACAGGAATTACTTCCTTATTCGCAATTTCTATGTTTAAAGGGAAATTCAATTCTTCACTAGGCAATCCTAACCTCTTAGCAAATTCATCAGATATAAACGAGCAAGTAGTACCCGAATCAAATAATACATAAGCATCAATATCATTGATTGGGATAATAAATGACACCACATCCTTTGATTGCACAATATCTTGCACAGTCATATTGAAGGTTCTGGCTGTGGATTTGTTTGATGTCGTTGGTCTAGCAATGGCCCATGTACCTCTACTGCTACCTCCCTTGCTTCCTGCTGTCTCTCCAGCCTTCTTCTTAGGGCACTCATGAGCAAAGTGATCCTTAGACCTGCACGTGAAGCAAACGTTCTTCTTGGATTGATTGCAATTTGGGGCGATGTGACCCTTCTGGCCACAGTTAAAGCATACTCGTTTCCCCATTAAGCATACACCCTTATGAAACTTCTCGCATGTAGCACATGCTTCAAACTTCTTATTCTGCTGGTTACTCTGCTGATTTCCAGCACCCACATTTCCATTCCATTTTCTTTTCAGGTTATTGTTACCATTTCCACTACCACCACCTCCATTCTTAACCTCCACTTCATTCTTCTTCTTTTTGTTTTCTTGATTGAACTTTGTTACCGCCTCGCCTCCACCTTCAGCGAGAATTACCTTCTCCATTACCACTGCAAATGTCTTCAGCTGGAATAGGGAGACCCTACTGTAAAACCAAGGTTTCAGTCCCTGCTCAAATCTCTTAGCCTTACGTTTATCAGTGCTGACTTGATATGGCGCAAACCTCGCCAACTCGTTGAATTTTGCGGCATACTCTGATACCATCATCGTTCCTTGCTTCAGTTCCAAAAATTGCACCTCTAGCTGACTCTTCGAACTCTCTAGGAAATAAGTCTTGAAGAATATCTCCTTAAACATATCCCAAGTCATAACCCCTTGTCCTCCTCGAGTTTTATTGGCCTGCCACCAATAACTAGCCTCTTCTTTCAACATGAATGTTGTAAAAGCAGTCTATTGATCCTCCCCTACTCTCGCAACATCGAACACTTTCTCTATTTTCATGATCCAGGTCTGTGCCTCAACTGGATTTATGGACCCACGAAATTCTGGTGGTCCAATCGCCTTGAAGTCCTTAAAAGTTGTATCTTGATTCTGCGGTTGATTCTGCAGTGCACCCGTCAGTAACGTCACCAGCTGCTGGACTGGGTTAGCATCAACATTATCGTTATTGGTGGTTCCATCAGCGGTTCTTTGTCGAGGTTGACGTCTTGGATGTATTTTCTGTTAAAATACACTCATTAGATTATTACTCAATTTCTTTTAAGTATTTTCTACTTAACTTACATCTCATAAAAGAAATCATCACATAACACATAACACTTTGAATATAATAAAATAACAACTTTTACTCATTCACAATCTTTCTGAAAACATAAGAATAATAGCATCACTGCTATTTACATTACTTTTCTGAACTGCTAAAGTTTCAGGATAACATCATCATCATATCCCATAGGTTACATAACACTTGGGATTTACATATTATTTAACATTTATTAATAGCATATCAGGTACATTCCCTACGATGTCCTACTAAGATACTTCTAGCCTTATGATGCTCTTCCTCTATAATTCGGAACATTATTCTGCGATCTAATATGAACGATGGCAGCGTTTCGAACTGAATCGGATAACCTATGACTCGATCTTGAGCTCGATTAATCACGGTGTTGAATACGTTATTCATCTCCTCCATCTTCATCCTCTTTGCTTGTGTGTCTCTTGCTGCTATCCCGGCTCGTTGAAAAACTTCCTCATACTTATCTTCGGCTCTTGCCCTCTTAGTAGATTCTTCCTGCAGCTTGTTCTTCAGTTCTGTGATCTCCTCGATCAGTTGTTCCTTCTCTCTTTCAGTGTGGACAAGCTTTTCTTCAAAATTAGTCAGACGTTCATCTCGATCCTAGATCTCATCGTCCTTCTGTGCCATCGAGATCTGTTGCTCAGCTACTATCTCCTCCAACTCCTCGACGGTATCATCGTACATACGAGCAGCTATCAAGTTCAGTGGAATCTCTTCCTCCTCATCCTCGTCATCCTCATTTGACTGTGGCAGCTCAACGGGATCCTCCTCATCCGTTTCCACATCATCATCCTCATCTTCAACCACTGTGACCAACGGGGCTGACTCCCGTGGAAGTAGTTGTTCCCAAACCACCTGAATGTCACGAGACTCCACTTCTCTAGGCATCTGAGGTACTTCCTCCCTAGCCTGACTGGATTCTCTGACATTAGTCATCCCGACAACAAAATTTTTAAGTTTTAATTATTAATCATTACTACTCGACACTCACGAGCACATAAGTTGTAATCACATAAGCACATAAGTGTTTTATTACTTCTTCCTTAAAACTCAATAAGAGTTTATCATCACTACCTTTTTCAAGGTTACTTCCTAAGCCTTTTCCCTCCACCTAAGGTTCATAACCTAAAGCTTTGATACCAACTTGAGACACCCCCAAATCTAGGTACTCATTCCCACAGGATTTGATGTTCACTTAATAAAAACATTCATATATAACTACCCAATCATAATAAAATTGAATAATAAACCTTTCCATTAAAGGATTACATTAATAAAAATCTCCCAGGTTATCTAACCTTTAAATACAATCATTAAAATGCGAAAAATAAATATCTTCATTACAATCATTAAAAATAAAGTTTGACAATAAAATGTCAACATGCTACAAGTTTTCAATACTTTTTCATCTTTTCCTTTCCCTTACTGGTGTTAGGTACGTCAACCTTCTCAACTTTAAATGTAATGTTTATATAAGCAAGAGTGAGCAAACAAAGCTCACTTGAAATAATAATGAATAAAATCTTTACAACAACTGCCAAATGAAAGGCTGAACAAAATGCTTTATCAATGATAATCGAAATCATGAAATATTTAACTGAGGGTCATAAGACCACGAACTATGTCCATAGTTATAAGTAATCTTTTAACTTAAACTTTAACAGTCATAAGACTATAGGGACTCCATGTACTTAGGGGGATCAGCCCTTTGTACAATGTATTGTGCACAAACATTTCAACGTTATGCGTAAATTATCCCCTGTAATAGGGTTGTTCATCTCAGTATTTAGAATACAAGTCCGCACCAAAGTAAGTTTGGTTTGGATAAGTTTTAAGGTAATTTAGAGTTTACGAACATCAACTAAGGATTAGTTGAATAAAATTGTAATAACATTATGCTATGGAATAATTCATAAGTGAATCAACAATGTATACTAAGGTCATGCTTTAGGAATAATCTAAGAGCATAAGTTTTGAATAATGTAACATACCTTGCTTGAACCATGTTAAGCTAAGGTTAAAACCTTATTTAGAGTTGAGTCTTAAGCATGCATAACAAATAGTAAGTTGAATGATGAAAGTTGCTCAACATTAGTGTATCAGAATGTAGGAATTTGCATGCTAAATAACAAGTTAAAGATTAACTCAATATCAAGAGATAAGGTTTAGGAGCTTGCACAATATAATTAGGGTTGAGAAACTTGCACAAAGAAAGCTTGGAGTTAGAAAACTTGCTCAAAGAAAGTTTAGAGTTAGGAAAACTTGCCTCGTGTGTAGGTTAAACAATCACTACTCACGTTCACCACAAGTCCTACACATACCATATGTATTGACAATACACATTAGTCACACTAATATTAGCTTCATGAGTTTCTTTCTCACTTTTAATATAGCTCACTAACTAAGTTTAAGTTTAAACAACATCACATCTTTTCATGAACATCACTTTTAGCTTTGTTACAACTATATAAGTGATCATGTCATTACATCATATACACATTAACAACTTGATACAACATCCTATTACATGTCCAACATGTTATCATTAGGTTATACTAATACACAAAGGATTGCACTTGCATTCGCGCATCTCGACGCCCTCCGATTGGCTCCAAATACACAATAGTCCTAAAGATGACCATTTTAACCCTTAATAACGATTTCAAATTGAAAATCTTAAAGAAAAAAAGTTATAGGTCTACTCGTCCTCATTCCGGATCATCTTGAATCGCAACAATCGGAGTTTGTATGAAAAGGTTATGCTCATTTTAGTAAACTATGTCCGGTAAAAAAAAATTTAAAATTTCGGCTAGGCAGACTACCCCCCCACCCCCCCCCCCCCCGCCGGGGCTGGGGTTTTTGTACTGGGGGGCCCGCCGGGGCTGGGGTCCCTTCTATGTTTTTGCAATTTTTGATCCAAAACACTACAGAAAGCTAAATTAGGCCTACAAACTCCTTTCTAACAACCATACCAACCTACCCAAGGTGTAATATATTTACAAAAACATAAACTAATGTTTTCTAACACGTTTTTAACCACCTAAACAACATAAACATCAAGATTACACCCTTTAATTTTCACTATTTTTGTTAAAACTTCACTTTTTGAAAGTTTTAATGAAAATCATTACTGTGATTTTATTTTTCAACCAAAACAGTTAATTCAACATACTATGTTTTAGTTTCTTCATCTTCTTTCAAAATTAATAATCAATTTATATATTATACAGAGAATTAAACCTCAATTTTACTTTAAACTAAGCCATATTCATATATATATATATATATATATATATATATATATATATATATATATACCAATTCACTGTAATATGATTTCCTTCACAAAATACATATATAACATGAATTCATTTATAAAACTTATGAAAACAACTTTATAACAACCAATTTATCATATAAAATTATATATAACAAATAATTCAACCTCTACAAATATTTTACAGAGAATTCTAGGAAGAGAACAAAAACTAAAACTTTAAAAATAAAATAGTTAAGATGATACATTTGTTTTAGAAGATGATGGCTATTCTTTTGATTATGAAGCTTTCTTTTTCCCCAATTTCTCTCTCTAGACTTCTCCCAATTCTCTCTTACTTTTCTCTCAAATTTTCTTCTTCTCTTTTTTTTCTTCTTCTGAGTCTTCCTCCCTATTCTAAACTCTAACTTACGTACTAAACCAAATATAACGTATAGGTAATAATATATGTATTAAGTATATAATATAATTATAACTTTAACTGACATCAGTTATAATTTTATTTAAAAATCAAAAGCCATAAGGCTTGCTTGGCTAGCTAACTAAAAGTAACCCATTAATTTTTATGTCTTGTTTGGTAAAACACAATTAGATTAAAAACTTAATATGCATTAAGTCTTGTTTGACAAAACTAAATTAAACTCCTTTAATTTATTTTATAAACTCCTTTATAGTAAGGTTATTTGTCACACTTTTATTTAATTAAATTTTAAATAATCAATTTAATTAATTTTAATAATAATTTATTAAATTACTTTAACACATAAATCAATACAACATAATTATAATTTTTCTTATAATTATAATTTTATTTAATCAACTAACACATCATTTTAATTACAAATTCAAATTAAAATATAATAATTCATTTAATCATTATAAACTCTCTAACTTAATTATTAAATTAAATTAGAATATTATCTCATAACAATTAATTTTCTTAACTCCTTAATTATTTATTTAAAAAATAATTAACCAATCAAATCAAATAAAATTAAACATATCTTCAACAATAAATACATCCATTAAATATTTATATAATTCAATAAATATTTAAAATTACAATTTAAAATTCTGGATTGTTACAAAAAGTTAACTGTTAAAGCTAACTGAGGCACAGGGGTCGAGCCGCAGCGCCAACCCTAGCGTTAATGGCAGCGCCGCAGTGCCGGATCCGGGCTCTGGCTACTGTTAGTTGGCACCGCAGCGCCAATAGTGTATTAGAGTCTGGCGTCGCAGCACCGGCAGTGGGAAATGGTTGACCAAATTAGGTTTTGTAATTCCAATTGAATATAAACCAATAGTAAGAAATGAAGGTACTTAATGTACATGATAAGGCTAACTTTAAATCACTTATAAAGTGATAACGCTAGAAGGTTAAGTATGGTTTAACAATAATTAAACGAAGAACGCAAGCGTGTAAATAAGTAAACCGTAAATGATGTTCAACGTTGGTACCTCATCAATGATAATCGAGTTTCGGTTAATAACGTAAGAACGTTAACAAGCCGTAATGAAGTATAATAAGTCGAATTGACATCTATTAATGAAATAAATTCAAGTAAGATATAAAAGAGAAAGAAGTTGGTTAAAACCATGAAGTTAGATTGTTTAGTAGCTAATCTCAGTGTGCTATGTGAAAAATATTCTTATGAGTAAGATTGATTTGAGTACAAGTCTTTCGATATAGAACTGTTAACGCTATCCTATACCAAATATTTGGTACGGATTCAAAGGTAAGTTTGTCTATGAACAAACAAAAGTATTTTTCATCGATTATTCGATGGGCACGCGAGGTTTCCAAAACTTAAACGTAAATATGTTTAACGGATGAATGTTGATCAACATAAAGTACTATAGGCTGATCACCTAGAAGTGCTCGTAAGTAATGCCAGATGTACGACCTTAGTGCCGAGATGTCCTTTTCATGTATAAAAACGAAAAGAGTATGTTCATGGTCTTTAGACCGGTTCAGAATTCCTAAGCTATTATATATACTTTGGAATCGTTGTTATGAAATGAGAAATACTAGTCAATATTTCATAGTGCTTCATAGCTATTTGTTCAGTTATGGAAGATAATCATATAATTCTCGATGTGGTATTTATATTATCCTTTGTTAGACTTGCTGAGCTAGTTATGCTCACTTCTTGCTTGAATTATATGATTGCAGCTAAGGTCAATGAACTGAGAGTTCTAAGAGAGATAAAGGTAAAGCTAAGATGGATAGTTAATTATCCTGTAATAGACTAGTGTATTTGTATGTAATATACTTATGAATAACGAAGAATGTATTCGGTTTATGAACCTGGGAAAGGATTTATTACTATTGTAATAAGAATATAGTAAATACAATTATTTTGTTGTTTTAATGGAATGACTGTATAAATTATAGTACTGTGTAGCACCATCTGTCGGGTTGGAAGATACCCAGAATTGAGGGCGTCACAGGTTGGTATCAAAGCATTAGGTTATAAAACTTAAGGGGGGAAGAACCTTAGGCTAATAACCTCGTTAAGGAAGGAAAAATCCGAAGGAAGTAAACTCGAGCTTTACTTAAGTCAAATGAGTTAATAAGGTATTGAGAAAACTCAGTATCGAAAGATTTAAAAGATGGAATTAACCCTAAATAAATTAAATATGATTTATGCTTATATTATTGTGTATTATGTACTAATCAATTTATTATATGTTATTGTAGATGTTGATCGATAGCTTGATGTATAGAGATATACACGTGGTGAGCGAAGAGTCCGTGAACCAAGTAGAGCCTGTATCTATGCCTGTAGCGGAGATACCATTAGTGATTCTAGAAGAATCAGAGCCAGCGGAGTATTTTTCGGAGGAGGATTATTCCGAGGAGACTATGAGATTGGCATCATATCTTAATATGATGATAGATGTGGAGGATGATATGGAGGTAACATCGGTTAATACGGTGATGCCTACACTAGAGACAACACCTATAAATACAATGAGGGCAATGTATCTCTCGGTGCTTGACCGCAACGTGCAACTGCACAATATTGTGCAGAACCAGAAGGAAGAGATTAGTGATCTCTATGAGGCCAAGGAGTCTGCAGAATCAGACCTTGAGTCAGAGCATGATGAGAAGGTGCTCATGACATATAAGGCTAGGGATTATATGAACGAGGTCGTAGAGCTTCGTAAGAAACTGGTTGAGAAAGACCAGAAAATAGCACGGATATCATATATCAATGACAGTGTGCACGAGAATTTTAAACTGAAAGTAGCTTGTTATTCCATTGAGTCAGGACAGACTCGACATACTATAAGTCAGGACATTGTGTCGATTCTGGTGAATGAGAAACATGAGAATGCTGTTATGCAGTATTAGGAGTTAGAACGGTAAATACTTTGTGTAGTGACGTATAACCATCTTTTGTATAATTAAAGGGTAGTCTTTTTGTAAATCTCAATTTTTATGAAAGTTAATCGCGGGATAGTAATGTAATAGCTTTTGGCTATGGAAAAAAAATTGTAAATGGTTTCGACTATAAAGAAGCATATTAGTATAATGAAGTTTTATTTAATGTGTTTTGTTGTGTATGAGTTATTATTCAGTTGTTCAGCGAATAATAACCAAGTAAGCAAATAAGTAATAATGGAACTTTATTTATTTAATCAAAAAATGCCGCCAAGAAGAAGACAACGTAATCAGGAGGCGGAATCACATAACGATAACCGAGGGAGTCCAAATAACCCTATGCAAGAGTTTGTTAATTTATTAACGGCTGCATTTAACCAAACTAGGGGTAAAGCACCCGCATGGCCTAGGGTAGCCAAAACGACTACCTTTAAGGAATTCAAAAGCGTAGGTCCACCTGAGTTCAAGGGAACGACAGACCCAATGGAGGCCCAGACATGGGTTAAAGAAATAGAAAAGACGTTTATTATTACAAACGTAGCTGAGATGCAAAAGACTTCTTTTGCGACTTACATGATGAAGGGGGAAGCCAACTACTGGTGGGAGGCTCACCAGGGTGGGGCTAGAACAGATGTTGTTACGTGGGAATAGTTCAAGAAGGTATTCTTCGAGAACTACTTTCCTACTAGCATGCAAGGTAGGATGGAGATTAAGTTCCTAGAACTTAAGCAGGGGGACATGATGGTTCCCCAATATGAGGCCAAATTTAATGAATTGGTAAGGTTTGCTCCACATCAAGTGGACACGAAAGAGAGAAAGGCTCGTAGGTTTGAGCAGGTCCTGAAACCCTGGCTATATAGTAGGATTTTGATATTCTAGAGTGCTTCCTATAGAACCATTCTGGAAACGGCAATTATAGCAGAGGGTGATAGTAACGCATTGACCCAATACCACAAAGAAAGAAAGAATAAGAGTAAGGGAGAGGGAGGAACCAAAGCAGAGGGTGCCAGTGGTAATGGTAATATGCCCAAAAGAAAGAATTTTAACTCCGGGAATCCTGGGGTAAAACAAGGGGATCCTAAACGTAGGATTGAGGCATGCCAGACATGCAAAAAGACTCATCTAGGAGTCTGCCTGAAAGGAAAATCGGGCTGTTATAACTGTGGGAAAGAGGGTCACATATCACCCAACTGTCCTAATCCTAAGAAAAACCATGGCTATTTTGTTTGTGGGTCGATGGACCACATGGCAAGAAATTGCCCGAAAAAGGGGTCAGAGGGTAGTAAGGGTTCTGGTAGTGGTAAGTTAACCATTACTGGACCAACACCATTAGCAGGTAGACCCTCAGCCCGAGCTTTTAATATGACTGTCCAAGATGCAGTTGCATCAGCAGATGTAGTAGCAGGTATCATTCCAGTCAATAAAATAAATGCTTATATGTTATTTGACTCGGGTGCTACTTGTTCTTTTATAGCATGTGGATTTGCTAAACAACTAGGATTAAACCCTAAAAAGTTAGAAATACCTTTAGACGTTAAGATAGCAAACGAAGAGATAATTCCCATTGAACACATTCATAGGAATTATTTCGTAGATATTAGAGGTAACAGATTATCGATATATCTTTTACCGATAAGGTTGAGAGAATTTGATGTAATTCTCAGTATGAATTAGTTAATTAACCATAAAGCGATAATAGATTGTCATAGAAAGAGTGTATACGTACGGCTTTCTAAGAAACCTGAGGTGGTGTTTTACAACAATAAATCACCGGGACGCTCTTGTTGTCTAACCATGACACAAGCTAGGAAGATGTTGAAGAAGGCGTGTAAGGGTTACCTGTGCCATGTTGTAGATACCTAAAGAGTGGGAGCATCATTGGAATAGATACCTATAGTTCAAGAGTTCACGGATGTATTTTCGGAGGAGTTACCAGGTATTCCGCCGGATAGGGAAGTTGAATTTGTGATTGACTTGGTACCGGGTATGGCACCAGTTTCAAGGGCACCATATAGGATGGCACCAATTGAGATGAAGGAGTTAATGATTCAACTATAGGAACTATTAGATAGGAAGTACATTCAACCGAGTGTATCTCCTTGGGGAGCACCGGTATTGTTTGTAAAGAAGAAGGATGGGTCGTTACGACTTTGTATCGACTATCGAGAGTTGAACAAGTTAACGATTAAGAATAAATACCCATTGCCCAGGATCGATGATCTATTTGATCAGTTGAAAGGGGCACAATATTTTTCTAAGATAGATTTGCGTACGGGGTATCATCAACTAAAAGTAAGGAAGGAGGATGTACCTAAGACGGCGTTTAGAACTCGTTATGGTCATTACGAGTTTCTGGTTATGTCATTTGGGTTGACGAATGTGCCAGCCACATTCATGGATATGATGAACAGAGTGTTCAAACAGTATTTGGACAAGTTCATTGTAGTGTTCATTGATGATATTCTAGTCTATTCTAAGACGCCAGAAGATCATGTTGAACATTTAAGAATAGTGTTGGAAACACTATGGAGGGAGAAGTTGTATACGAAATTCACTAAGTGTGAATTTTGGCTTGAACGAGTGCAGTTTTTAGGACATGTTATAGATAAAGATGGCATATCCGTAGATCCAGCGAAGGTGGAAGCAGTGAATGAGTGGGAGCAATCGAAAATACCAACCGAGGTTCAAATTTTTCTGGGGTTAGCGGGATACTATAGAAGGTTCATTCAGAACTTTTCTAAAATAGCTACTCCGTTGACGAATCTGACAAGGAATTCGCTAAAGTATGTATGGACTGAGAAGTGTGAGAATAGTTTTTAGGAACTAAAAAGGAGGTTAAGTGAGGCACCTGTATTATCCTTACCAGATGATATGGGGAATTTTGTAGTTTATAGCGATGCTTCGCATAGAGGACTTGGTTGCATGCTCATGCAGCATGGCAAGGTCATTGCGTACGCGTCACGCCAGTTAAAGGATTATGAGAAGGTCTATCCTACTCATGACCTAGAATTGGCAGTAGTTATTTTTGCCTTAAAAATATGGAGACATTATTTATACGGGGAGAAGTGTGAGATATACATGGACCATAAGAGTCTGAAATATATCTTCACACAGAAGGAGTTGAATATGAGACAGAGAAGGTGGTTAGAGTCGATAAAAGATTACGACTGTGATATCTTGTATCATCCGGGGAAAGCAAATGTAGTAGTCGATGCGCTAAGTAGGAAGGGTAGAGAAAAGATGTCAATATTAACGACTCAGAATGAGTTAATAACGGAGATGGCAAGAATGGAGTTAGAAGTTAAGTTACCAAGTGAAACGGTGGAGATGTTATTTTTAATGGAAACTCGACCAACGATAATGGAACGGGTTAAGGAAGTACAAATAGGTACTGAAGAATGCGAGCGAATGAAAATGATAATGAAGGATGAAGTGAAGACTAAGTATAACCTTGATAAAGAAGGTTTACTTCGTTTTAAAGGAAGAATTTGGGTTTCAAATAATTTCAATTTAAAAGAAGAGATTATGTGTGAGGCCCATAGTTCGAGGTACTCGATACATCCTGGTAGTACTAAGATGTATCAAGACATTCGTCAGAATTTTTGGTGGCCAAACATGAAGAGGAAAATCGCAGAATATGTTAGTAAATGCTTAACTTGTCAGAAAGTTAAGGCTGAACACCAACGACCGAGTGGGTTATTGCATTCACTAGAGATTCCAGAGTGGAAATGGGAGCATATCACCATGGACTTTGTGGTGGGACTTCTGACAACAAGAAAAGGATACGACACTATTTGGGTAATAGTGGATCGGTTGACGAAATCGGCCCACTTTCTTCCAATAGGAGTTAGGTATAACCTAGAGCAGCTAGCTAAGCTTTATGTCAAGGAAATTATTTCTAGACATGGGGTACCTGTTTCGATTGTGTCCGATCGTGATCCACGATTCACGTCGAACTTTTGGAGGAGTTTGCAAGAGCAAATGGGAACGCAGTTGAGATTGAGTACGGCGTATCATCCATAGACAGATGGACAAAGTGAATGGACAATTCAAACGCTAGAAGATATGTTAAGATCTTGCGTTGTAGATTTCAAAGGGAGTTGGGATGAACATCTGCCTTTGGTGGAATTCGCTTACAACAATAGTTTTCACGCTAGTATAGGCATGCCGCCTTACGAAGCGTTGTATGGGAGGAAGTGCAGGACACCACTTTGTTGGGATGAAATAGGTGAACGTCGAATGTTGGGACCAGAGATGGTACAACAAACGGCAGACATGGTTAAGCTAATACGTACTCGATTGGTAGCAGCTCAAGATAGACAAAAGAAGTATGCAGATCCTCATCGAGAGAAGAGGGAATTTGAAGTAAGTTCATATGTCTTTCTGAAAGTATCACCTTGGAAAGGGAAGATACGTTTTGGAAAAAAAGGAAAGTTAAGTCCAAGGTTTGTAGGACCTTTTGAAATTTTAAGAAGGGTAGGAAAGGTAGCTTATGAAGTAGCTTTACCTCCAGAGATGGAAAGAATACACAATGTGTTTCACATGTCAGTGTTGTGTCCTTATAAATCGGACTACAAGCACTTAATAGAGTATAAATCTATTCAAGTAGAAAAAGACTTAACGTATGAAGAACTTCCGATTCAGATTGTTGATAGGAAGGAACAAGTCTTGAGAAATAAGATAATACCTTCAGTAAAGGTAATTTGGAGTAACCACGATGCCAAAGAAGCAACGTGGGAACTCAGGAGTAAAATGAAGGAAAAGTTTCCTCAATTGTTTATGTAATTATAGCGAGATTCTGGGGACAGAATCCTTATAAAGGGGAGAGAATGTAACGCCCGAGAAAATCGGATCCTTATGTGAATTAAATTTTTATTTGATTATTTGAATTAAATAAATTTAATTGATTATTTATGTGAGTAAGCTATTTGAAGGTCGTTCTATGACCTAGAATGTGCGGATGTGGTTAAGATTCTGGCTATGTGCTCGAATTAATTATTTTGAATTTTCAAGACGAAAATAAATGTTTTCCGAGAATTTTTTGTAAAAAAACTATTCATCCGATTCTGCTCGGAGATTAGGTTTGAAATTTCGAGAAACGTGTAATGATAGAATATGAAGATGTAATGGAATATTCAATAATATTCCAATTATGGCAAATGAAGTTTTCGCCTGCGGACTTAAAACCTAAGGGTTGGTGAAAGTGATTTTTGTGAAGAAAGTGTAATGCGTATAATGATTTGGATTGTTATACGTACGATATACGAGTATGATATGAAGAATAGTACGGCTTATAATACGAATATCATATGAATACTAAACTACGCGAATACGTGAGTTATACGCGTAGAATACGATTAGTTTTATTAGATTTTAAGTTTAAGGACTTTGTATAATCCAATTAGACTTGGATTATATCAAGCCCAATGAATTATGTAAGCAAGCCCAAGTTAAGGCCCAATGTTAAGTTAAGTCAAGCCCGATCCAAGAAATTAAACCGTGGATCGCACCGGCGGGTCACGGGATGGGTAAAACCCATGGAAAGACCATGGACATGTGGGCCGGCCACTTGGCCACCAAGTAAAGTGATTACTTGGTGGCTAAGTTGTTAAGGATGTGGGAATTGTAAGGAGGTGGCCATTGGACCATTTTGCCCTCCATTTGAGTTTCCTATAAATAGAACCTTGGCTAGTTTATTTGGTAGTTTACAAATATTAGCCAACATACATTGAGAGAGAGAAAGAGCTAGAAACAAGTGATCAATCTACTTTGAAGAAAAACATAAGAAGTTTAGCAAAAACGCGAAGAACGAAAAAGGTAATATTTCGTAAGCGTTAGTTTTTAAACTTTTCAATTTCTTTCTCGTAGAGAATCGTAGATTGGTGGAGCATGTCTCTTTAGGAGGAATAAGGATGGCTATTAATGATTAAAACATTGATAAGTCATGTTCAAGTAGAAATCATAAGGGTTTACGTAAGTTTAAACCGTAAAAATCTTTGAACGTTAACTTGGTTGTGGACGGATGAATTTAAAGTCATCATAGATAGGGTATGTGCATCTTGCTTGGTTAGGATGTAGATGATGAATCAATGGAGTGTTCCATTTGATTTGGCTTATAGAACACAAGTAACGAAGTTATGACGAATTTTACGAAAATAGACATAAAACGTCGAAAAAGTAAAAATCTCGGATTAGTAGTCAAAAGTTGCCGTGTGACTTGGAAACTTTGGTTTTCAATGCCAACACGTGAGATAAGGTATTCAAGAGTAGTGGACTCAAGAATCGTGGACTCAAGAATCGTCGAATTCAGACTTAGAACGAAGAAAACGAGTATTGAACGCTCACGAACGATAAACGAACGCTCGATAATGAACCAAAAGGTGAATTCTGAGTTAACGGATTCGAAAATGTAAGATTCTTACATGAACACCTAGAGTAGGTAATTTGTGAGTTGTGGGCTTTTGAATGAGCCAATTCGGATGTAAAACGAATAAGTTACGAGGCCGAAAAGTTCGTAGAAAAAGTTAACTGTCAAAGCCAACTAAGGCACAGGGGCCGCGCCGCAGTGCCAACCCCAGCGTTAATGGCCACGCCGCAGCGCCAAATCTAGGCTCTGGCTACTGTTATTTAGCGCCGCAGCGCCAATAGTGTACTAGAGTTTGGCGCCGCAGTGCCGGCAGTGGGAAATGGTTGACCAAACTAGGTTTTGTAATTCCAATTGAATGTAAACCAATAGTAAGATATGAAGGTACTTAATGTGCATGATAAGGCTAATTTTAAATCACTTATAAAGTGATAACGTTAGAAGGTTAAGTATGGTTTAACAATAATTAAACGAAGAACGCAATCGTGTAAATAAGTAAACCGTGAATGATGTTCAATGTTGGTACCTCACCAATGATAAACGAGTTTCGATTAATAATGTAAGAACGTTAACAAGCCGTAATGAAGTATAGTAAGTCGAATTGACATCTATTAATGAAATAAATTCAAGTAAGACATAGAAGAGAAAAAAGTTGGTTAAAACCATGAAGTTAGATTGTTTAGTAGCTAATCTCGGTGTGCTATGTGAAAATATCATGTAGATACTGTAACGGGCAAGAATTGTTGAATATTATATTCGAAGACGCTTGAAGGCAAGTTTTCCTAACACTTGTCTAACCTCCGTATTAGTCAAGTTTTCTGTGATTCATGTCCTGAAATGCATGAATTGTTTTACGAAAGGGTCGATGTCAGTTTTAACTCGGCTAGACTATTCTTAAGAGTAAGATTGATTTGAGTTTAAGTCTTTCGATATAGAACTATTAACACTATCCTATGCCAAGTATTTGGTACGGATTCAAAGGTAAGTTTGTCTATGAACAAACAAAAGTATTTTTCATCGATTATTCAATGGGCACACGAAGTTGCCAAAACTTAAACGTAAATACGTTTAACGGATGAATGTTGATCAACATAGAGTACTATAGGTTGATCACCTAGAAGTGTTCGTAAGTAATGTCGGATGTACGGCCTTAGTGTTGGGATGTCCTTTTCATGTATGAAAACGAAAAGAGTATATTCATGGTCTTTGGACCGGTTCAGAATTCCTAAGCTATTATATATACTTTGGAATCGATGTTATGAAATGAGAAGTGCTAGTCAATATTTCATAGTGCTTTATAGCTATTTGTTCAGTTATGGAAGATAATCATATAATTCTCGATGTGGTATTTATATTATCCTTTGTTAGACTTGCTGAGCTAGTTATGCTCACTTCTTGCTTGAATTATATGATTGCAGCTAAGGCCGAACGAACTAAGAGTTCTAAGAGAGATAAAGGCAAAGCTAAGATGGATAGTTAATTATCCTGTAATAAACTAGTGTATTTGTATGTAATATACTTGTGAATAACGAAGAATGTATTCGGTTTATGAACCTGGGAAAGGATTTATTACTATTGTAATAAGAATATAGTAAATACAATTATTTTGTTGTTGTTTCAATGGAATGACTGTATAAATTGTAGTACCGTGTAGCACCATCTGTCGGGTAGGAAGATACCCGAATTTGGGAGCGTCACAGCTACATAGAAGGCAATGATGAAGATTTTGATGAAGAAATTGAAATGCTCTCAAGAAAATTCGAGAGATTACTTCAAAGAAAGAAACAAAGGAAGAATCAAAAAGGTAGCTCAACTCCAATGAGCAAGTCCAAAACAGAACAAGATGAAGAAATTAGCCAATTATGTTTCATGGGACTAGAAGACTATGATCAACTTGAGGTAACGAATTTTCATGAAAATTTTGAAATATCTACATCTGATTATCTTGCTTTGCTAAATGAAAATCAAAAGCTTAAAAAGAAAACTGCTTATTTTAAGAACTGTGTAAATGAGCTAATGAATAAAGTTGAGTCACTTATTGAAGAAAAGAAAGAAAATGAATATCTTACAAATGAAAATCAAATTTTAAAAGAAAAATTGAAAATGAGAGATGTGTGCATAGATGCTTTTAATGATGGAAAAATGATGAATATGCAACATGATGATAATGTAACAAATGTCGAAATAGCATCTTTAAAAAATGATCTTACTAAATTTGTGCAAGGAGAAGAGACCCTAAATGTTATGTTAGGGGCACAAAGGTCTAGTCTTGATAAACAAGAAATTGTGTATAATCTTATTAAAAATGTGAAAAATAGGATTAATACTAATATTAGAATGTTTAATAGTAAATTAAGGCATAAACCACTTTATTGTTCATCATTTGTTACTTGTAAAAAATATGGTTTTAAAGGTCATTTTGATTCTAACTGTAATAAAATTAGAATAAAACAAATTTGGGTAAAGAAAAGTGATTTATATGCTACTAACCCAAAAGGACCCAAGAAGATTTGGGTACCAAAAAGATAGAGACTATTTGTTTGTTTTGTAGGTGTCTCAAGATTAAAAAAAAAGAGATGGATGATTCTTTACTTTGAGAGAGTAAGTTACCTATAAATTATTTGGTAGAATCTGTAAGTACATCATGTTGTTTTAAAATAGAGTTTTAATTAGATATATTATTATAAAAACTCTATGGGTTTCGTATTACAAGGGTTCATAATATCATTTATTATGTTAAATGCTCCATATTTAATACACATGATAATCTTGATAAAAGAGTGAGGAATATGTTTATAGCTTATTTGATAATTTTGACCCTGATCTATCAAAAGAAGAGGATGGAGACTTTGCACGAAAACAGTTAAAGGATCTGGAATTTGAAAAGAAAACAGCTCAATCCAGACAACCTAAGCCATCTGCATCAGAAGGAAAAATAGATGAACCAAAAAAATATGCAGACACCTAAATCCAGATAGCTCAACCCATCGGTTTTAGAAGGCAAATCAGATGAATATTCTGATGCAAAATCTGATATTTCAGAAAGTGAATCAGATGAACAAATGACCAATGACAGTCTTTCAAGAACAACCAGAATAGTGAAAAATTATCCTCCTAACCTGAGTTTTAAAGACCTCAACATTGGGATGCCAAAAGAAGTGTCATTGAAGAGATTTTTGATTATGAAAATACAAAATTCAAATCTACACTAAGGAGCACAATTATCAAGCTTACTATTGGTAACAACAATGTTGATTTATAGGTAACAAATCACAAAGGTATGATCGTATTGTTTTCTTGCTATATGTGATTTTGTTATAAATTTGCTCTAATGATATTATTTATCTTATCACTTATTTTTTTAATATTGCAAATGGGGTGAGATAACTATTTAGCTAAATTGATATGAATTAATTTTTGTTGATGACAAAGGGGGAGAGATATTTGGGTAATATTTGGGTAATGATGATTATGTTATAATCAACTTGTGCTTAATGATTAATATGCATAGTCTTATTTCTTTTTGATAATGACAAAGGGGGGAGATATTTGAATTTCATGTTGGTACTGAGATACTATATTGTGCTTGAATATGCAAATGATGGTAATTTAGAATTTGTTTCCTTAATATGCATAAATTAAGGGGGAGCTATATACTTAGGGGGAACATATTAATTAAATGGCATTATGTATTGTCATCATCAAAAAGGGGAAAAATATTGATTATATATTTTATGATTTTAATGATGACAATATTATTGGGTTTATGAATTTGATTTAAATTGTTTGGGCTAATTTAAATTTATTATATGTTGATTTTTTGTTGGCCGAAGATTAGAATTATGGTCCATTAGTATCTTCCTTCTATATTTAAGTTTGCATGTTGCATGTTGCTGAACAGATCTTTAATATAATTTAGTAATGATATGCAATCCAATTTAAAAAGAAAACCAAATAAGGTAACTGTTATTCAGTGATTGGCTAGTAATAAACTTTATCAAGTATCTCCTTGTTCATTTATTTAAGGTGTTTTGGTTTGACTTGAAAACATATCCGTTGGAACAAAATCTTTGTTAGCTGATCATATATCTGTTGGTCTCTTTAATTGCTAATATCATGGGATATACCAACTGTGATATGAGTTTTCTATTCTATTTTATGTTCATATCCGTTGGTCAATATTAGTAGCCTTAATTATGGGACTTAAATCATCTGATTTCTTGCTAACAATTATAGCCGTTGGCCTTCATCTTATATAAAGTTTCATCATGCTCGGTTATGAGGGGACCCAACGATTGGAAAAGCAGCAAGTCATTCTTCTTAATTCTTATAGCTTTCTAATAGTCTTTCTAGTAATCAATGTCCTGTTATTCTTAGGCTAGAAAATTGATATTCCATCGGAATCACCATTATTGTAATCTGAAAAACAAGCAACTGTTAGCTTGGGTGTTCTAGAGTTTGGTGGCTCTGTTCAAAGGAAGCTTCAAAGGTCTCAGAGGTGAGAACAGGTGTAGAGGTGTACAAGTTGCAGAGGTGCAAAGGGGGCATTGGTGTCCAATATCAGAATTGAAGCGTCTTTATAACAGGGAGTTATTTTTTGTATTGAGGTTTAAACTATAATAAAAAGAGTCTCCAATCCTAGTTGGGATTGGACGTGAATTAGGCTACTAGATAGAGGATAAGGGTTTACGTTTCTACACTTCTACTTTTTGTTTGTTTAATTTCTGGGTACTTTGCTTTATTAGTTTGAAGTTATACGAATCTAGACACTAAAGTAGACAGGTATAGCTGTCTGATAATATTGAACGAAGAACATAAGTTAAAACAGACAGGAGTAGCTGTCTGAATTAAACTTGTAGCAAAAAATTTTAAAAAGTTTTCACCATTTATCACTTTTAGCATAAACACTTATTCACCCCCTTCTAGGTGTGCGTATTTACTGAATTACAAAATGCTCACTTTCCTTTAATAACCAAACTTTATACATTTTTTCTATTATACCCGTAGCATTAAATATCTCATATTTTTCTTATTCTAATTCTCTCTCCATATATTTAATAAGTATGGAGAGAGAATATTTTGAATTGGTTAGTAAGAAAGTCACTCTCTCAACTACATTAAAAATAATTAATGATATTATTATGGACAATTTTGACATTTAATTTCTCTTTTTAATATGCCTGAAAAATCCACCAGAATTTTTATTCTGGGACGGAGGGAGTATAACATAAACATGTATTCTACAAATTAAAAAACCCAGTTTAGTATGCACCCAACTTTCATGAGTTCCGAATATGCAACCTCAGCCAACCCTATCTTCTCCTTTTCATAGTTTTCTATATAGCTGTGAATCATTAAACCCTAAAGTCGACAAATCCCACATCCCAAACTTTTATTAAAAAAAAAAAAAAAGGTTAATTGACCCCACTCATAAGCTGTCTCAAGTTGTTGAACCCATAAATTTAAATATAAAATAAGGACATTCAATAAATTGGATCTTGAAATTCCAATATAAGATAGGGACATTCAATCAATTGGATCTTGAATTTCCTCTTCTTTTTCCTCCTTTAATTTCCACTAAAAATATAAACTTTGTACCCTTTAATTTCTATAGGAATAACAGTGGTAATGATAACAAAGCACCATGGTTGGTGGTAATGCACAAAACTACAACAATTAGGAAAGACAAAAAGATGCTGGAAGTTGTGGCTGGTGGTGGAGCGCTGCTGCCAAATATCATGCCGTCGCTTTTGGCTCCACCAGTGTAGGTCCCACCGCTGTCGGCTCCACCAGGGGTGGTACCACCGTTATCCCTGTCCAACAATTGTAGACATGAACATTAGTAACAATAGTAACTGATCCAAGAAACATAAAATAAGTCTAGGGGGATATTTTTTAGTGACATTTCTAGTGACATTTTTTATTTATTTATTTTTTTTGATTTTTTTTTTGTAGTACATCCCAAAAAATGTGTAGTAAATCTAACTGAAATTTTTGTAAAAAGCAGTGTTTTAGGTATAATTTGGATACATACAAAAAACAAGGTTGTACAAGCCCTGTTTCTTGTATGTATCCAAATTACACCTAAAACACTGTTTTTTACAAAAATTTCAGTTGAAATAAATACTATACATTTTTTGAGAGATACTACAAAAAAAAAACCAAAAAAAAAAAAATATCGCTGTAATGTCGCCACTTCAATGTCGCCGTAGAAGGACTCAGAAACATAATATGTGCTCGAGTATTTACGTTCAATACTCCAATAATGTAGTACTCAACTTGAAATAACTCGATATTGGACTAAATTTAATTAAATTTAACTAATTTATATGCATAATTATATTTATATATTTTATTTAGATATTAATTTAATACAATATATAATTTAAAATATATAAATATTAAATAAAAATTCAATACTCGATAATTACTCTATTCATACTCAATAATTTGATGAGCTCGTTAACAACTCGACAAGACTCGATAAATATTTTAGTCGAGCTTAAACATAAAAATCTGTGTTCTTTTAAATACTCAAACTCAAAACTCTTTAACGGTCACTACATGGCTCGGCTCGATTCCAACCCTAAGTAAAACTAAATCTGATTTTGCCAAAAGCAGGGTAAATATGGGTACTCAATGGTGTTGGTGGAATAGACAGAACTTCCCACCGGTGTCAAAAGTCTATTAAAAAACAACCAACATATCTGTGGAAGACAATTAATGGGAAAACTTTGAAATGAATGGGACCCTAGCTGGAAGCAGACCAAGTGAGAGTGCCCCCTTTGAGAAAAGTAGATGGAAAGATAAGTTAGCTTATGTAGACAGAATCTTCTGGGGTTACTAATAACATACTAACATGGTGTTAACAACAATACATATAAAGCGATATAATATCTAACCATATAACATTGGGTGGTTTAGCTCGTTATACGTGCTATGCTGTGCAAGAAGATGCGAGACAAAGATCCGTAGGAGAAAAAAACTTCTTAGTGAAGACTGTGAAGTCTATGAACTCAAATTTTAGACTCGTTGAGCTTGAACAAGGCCATTCGGTTAGTTTGTAGTTCTATGTAGGGGAGGCACAGAACTAGATATGTAAGTTTTGGGGATAATTTAGAACTTTGTATCTTTCAGCAATCCTGTAATGGAGGGACTAATTTCATATATATATGGAGAAAATCAATTATCAACTAGAGAGAGGGAGGATAAGTATGAACACCATGACAAAGGATATGTATGGACAAACAGAGATATCAAAGACATGGGGAAAAAATAAAACATTGAAGAGAGACTTCCTAATGTTCACATAAGCTTCCTTATGGTTATTGGTGATAAACTATTCTTAACCATATGCGGGTTCCCTAAATTTGTTGCTTCGAGGATTTAACAAAGGAAATGGAAAGAAACAGAAAGGAAAAGAAGAATTGAAATTCTTTCATATTCTCTCCCTCCTTGAATAATTATTTTATTTATTTAAAGAAAATGTCTCAGGAAATGATTGTAAAGAAACAGATATGACGTAAAATAACCTTGCCATCTTGTTCTCCTTTTTCATCTCATTTTCATTGATCACAATTTCTTACTTCTCTTTGGTGAATTGACAAGTGGAATGCAATTAATGGAAGTTGAACTAAAGGTTGAACAATGTGTTATTGTCAGTTTGTTACAGTCTCTTCAATTGAAATAAGTTTTAAAACAACCAACTCGAACGAATAATTCACTCTTAGAAATCAGTTTAGAAGCTATCCACATAATATCAATTTTCATCATAGGGGACAACTCCTAAGAAAATAGAAACAAGGACATTTATTAAGCAAGATGATTATCTAATGGTGTATCGATATGTTGTGCCAGGTGGTGAATCTTAAAGGTCTGAATTGAGAAATATGGGCCATGGGGAGGATAGTATTAAAGGTACAGGTGCAGCTAAGTAGGAATATATAGTAAATATCAAAAGTCAGTCCCCAACACTATGAATATTCATGGACCCACATATATTGGCTGGAAAGCAGCTATTGGAGAATATAATTTCACATTCAAAAACACTTGAGCTGGCCCGCTAATTAAGCCCCAGAAGGCCAGTCCTAGTGGCGTTTCTCTCCTTCCACAAAAACAGAGCTCACCCTTATTTATCATGTGTGTTCTTGATAAGTTTCTTATTTTGTTCAGTAATTAACATGCTCTACCAAATACTGTTTGAATTCCTATTCAAACATATCAATTGCTTGCTTACGCCCAGGAATGAACTATATTAGGGTAGTGCCCTTAACAAGTGGCTGTGTGGTACCACTTGTTTCCTGCTTTTAGGTTCTAATTCGGTCTTCAGTTATCAAATAACAAAAACCTAAAAATTCTCATTTGTCCAAAACTCGGATAGGTTTTTGGATGTATATTTTTTAGTATATAAAAAAGAGAGTAAATATTATCAGAATAATTTATAATAATAAATAAAATACTTCCTAGAAACACTCAAAAGAAAAGAAAATAACTAGAAAAGGTCTACAATGATGAGCCAGTTACTGCAAGGCTGTTGGTCATATAGACTCTAAAAGTTTGCATAATCAAGTGCAACAGTAGCATTATTATTGCCAATATAAATATCTCGCACTTTTTATTTTTCTTAATTACAATGAACCCACGTGTGAAGATGAAGCAATTTAACTACTAGTAGAGTTACATATATAAATAATAAAAATAAATAAATAAATAAAAATAGAAAATAATAATAATAAAAAAAAAACGTTTTCAATGCTACAGAAAAATAGTGCTTAGTTGATAATTTAAAGCTTTCCACCCAGCGGCAAACAGACACTCAGCATTCAGCAACTAGGAAGGGACGCGATTAAGAACTTCATGTCTCATCTTATATTTTGATTAAAAAACATAAATACCGCTGAGGGGCAGTTAAAGTGACATAGGTATATGAGTATGTAGAGTGACCATAAAAATAAAGAGAGAGGTATGTTTATATATGTACCTGGGGCCGCCAAGGACACCGGCAGTAAAAGTGAGCTGGTCAATCATGGCAGCAGACTTGGGCTGGGCACCGGAATCCTTGGCATACTGACTGCCGAGTCCTTGACCTGAGGGCACAAAGTATGCTCCATTTACCATTTCATCCTCGTCTGATCTCCAGTCCCACCCTTCCCAATCTCCCTCGTTAGTGTCCACACGCTTAGTCACCTGCAAATATAATAATAGTCACAACATCATCAAAGCAGTTCAGAATGTAGCTGCTACTAGTACTAAGACAAACACTGAATGGCTTGCAGGCACTGCCAGCCCACTTTCTTTCTTCCAATCTGACTGGAAACACCTATTTTTTTCTTTTTTTTTCCTCTCAATTCCTTTTAACTCTCCCAGTTGGATTATATATTCTTGATGATCAGAATTCCAATTTCCAGAGATAAAATTTTGAAGATGTGTAGAAAGCATACCGTCTATCATAATGTTTTCAGGAGACCCATTTCTCTGTAATAAACTTTTATAAAGCTATGGATGCAACATACACTACATTCCATCTGCTTCCTTATCTTTTCTTTTTGTACTACATTGTCTTTTCTATATGCAATTTATTGTTTCTAATCTATTTCATACTGGTTATTTTCATTTTGATATATCAATGAAAAAAACAACCACATTCAATGTTTGGCAACTCAATTCCAAAATATAGGAATTGAAAGCATTGAAATTCCATAGAATTGAAAGCATTGAAATTCCATTGAATTGAAATTTAGTTAAAATTTGGCGTTCAATTCCAATTGCAAGGCTTAGAATTGAGTTGGTAAACATAAGATTCAATGTTTTGCCCAAGAAAACTAGAAAAGACACGTATATTTGTAGAGCACTAGCTCAGTTCCCAAATTCAGTTGCTTTAATATTACTACCTGTCTCCCTTTTCCCTTTTCAGGGGGAGAGAGGAAACCTCTTTTCATTGATTTCATTATTTTGCTTTCATTTCTTTTCAAGTCTAACCTATAGTTGAACCTGTAAGCGCCAATAGTAATGTTAACACTATGCTTGCGTTTTAGAGAACTCTAACATTATCTTAGCCAGTAAATCCAAAAACAAAACATTGGATTAGCCCATCACTATTTTTTAAAGTAGCTTTCAATTAAAACATCAAATCCTCTATTGGTAGTTATCCAATAGATGAAAACAATAGAATAAGTTAACAAATAATGATTTATATTGGAGTGATGCGTACAAATAAAATCCTGATCCAAAAGGAAAGTATATCCCAAAATTCCTACTTTTTGATTCAAAGTTCAAAATTTTTAAATTTTTTTATGAAGTAGAGAGGCAGTGTTACACAATCTAATAAGTCTAACTTTGAGTCCATAGGGATCTTCAACATGGTGTGGGAGTATATCACACACTGCCAATAGCGAGTCGATATGCTCTGTTCCAAATGACTGTTGGGGCATGAGTCAAAATGTTACCAAGAGATTATTCTTTTCATATGCAAACTACACAGAAAACTATGAATAATTGCAGATGCCAAATTCACATAAGAAATTCTTCTTCAAGCAAACAATATAACCGAATTACTCAAATAATTCCAAATACCTCCTTGGAGGATGGGTCAGACGGCGCCGTGTAACGATTACCCTGGCTATTGATAGTTGGATTAGCACTACCCCCAATAGCATACATCTTCCATTCCGTAAAATCATTGTTCACAACATGAAAGTACCCAAGTCTACACCGAGGCATACGTTGTATCAATCCCACTCCAAAATGATTAAATGCTATTGTCACCTGTAACGAAATTATATACTTTTTCAAAATTTGCGCTTATAAAATTGAAAATATAATAAATATAAACGGATAACAAATTTATATGACTAGTTAAAACCATATAAACACTTAAAAATAGAAAGCTGTTTCAAAATGTTAAGAATTTGTTACCTGCATTCCCTTATCAAGCATGTAGCCATCATCATGTCCCAAGAGCATCACTTTGTCATGATGCGAAAAATAATTATTCGAAATTGTGATGGCTGTAGACCCCATTGTAGCATCAATCAAACCGTCCTTGCAGTGTGTAATAGCACAATGATCAACCCAAATATTCCTAGACCCAAAGATGGTGATCCCATCACCGTCCGATTTGCCTTTATGTTCAACATTGGTTGGACTCAACCTTATATTAGCATGCCCAGAAGGCACACAGTTGTAAACATGAACATTGTGAATAATAACATTGCTGACCTCCTGAATAGTAATGCACCCAGCGCCAGTGATATACACATTAGTGCCACGGCCATCAATGGTCTTAAAGCTACTGACAATGAGCTGGTGTTTGAGCTTGATTTCCATATTGGCTGAGAATATGATCCAGAGGGGTTCAGTTTGGATCACAGCATGCCGGAGGGTGCCCGGAGTTGGGTTAGCCACATCATGGTCGGAGGAGTCTGTGACTACATAGATCTGGCCGCCTTTGCCACCAGCTGCACCCTTCCCGAACCCAATGGAGCAGTCGGCGAGGCGCTGGCGGTTGCTGGCCCAGTTTGGGTCACACTGCCAGCAGTCATCAATTGGGTTGCCTGTAAGGCATGATTGCTGGGTTTTGGACTCCACATTGGAACTGGAAATTAGTATTCTTCTGTAAGAACAGAAAACATAAAACCAGAGCAAATTTTAGTGTTCTGTTAGCAAAACAGAGTAACCACTAAACATACAGATTACAAAAATTATTGAATGAGAAAACGCTAACATTTTTTTTCTAGTTTCTAGTGAATAAACTGAAAGACCCAGAATATAGGAAAGTAAAAATATCTGAAATTTTGCAAAATTTGGCTCAAAATATCTCATAAAGTAGTGCCCTAAATGATTAAAACACAAATTTTAGCAAAAACAAAGATAGGAACTTCTTTACCCAAAAAAAAAAACAAAGATAGCAACTGTTCTCTATCTAGAGTTGAAATTAAATTTCTCTAAAAAAAAAGACCCAAGACACAGAATGCTGCAGGGAGTAAAACCCAAAGGGTAATTTTTGAAATTCCATTTGGACTAGCACAGAGATTCAACCCATGAATGAGCAAAATTAAATAAGTTTATTGAGGGGAATTTTCTGCTTACCTTTGAACTTCCTGCACCACAGCTTCAGGGTTGGGGTGCTGATGAGGGAGAGTGAGATTGAGGGTGGCTCTAATTAAAGGAGATAAAGAGATTAAGATAATGCAGGTAAAAGGAAGCATTCTTGGAGTAGCAATAATGGAAGGGGGTTATATGTCTTACTTTGGAATGCTCATTCTAGGGAAAGCAGCACAATTTAGAAAAATGTGATGGTATTTATATAATTATTGCAAGAGATTACATGTAATAATGACAATTATTGTCTATTTAATTGAAATTATAATTCGTAAGGTTTTTGGGACGTTTGTGTATGATTGAACAGGAAGAAAGGAAGATATTTGGGGGTGGTTGTGATGGTGTCATGGTGACACCATGAATTTGAGACACAAAAATACTCACATTCTTAACTTGATTGATAATCATTCTAGGGATATGGGGGATAAATTCCTTCTCAAGGTGAAAAAGAGAAAGAAAACTTGGAGAGAGAAAATGGGGGCTCTTGCTTTTTCCCCGGAATGAAGAAAATCCCCCTTTTGTTGTTCTCACTAGAACTGGTATTTTTTGGGAGGTTTTGGCTGCCGAATATTAAAGATTCCTTGCGCAAAAGATAAATAAAGATTTTTAAATGTTGATGATCATGACAAATTAACAGATATTTTAAAATTATTTCAATAATGGGATGATTTATAGAATTTTTGTTTGATTTTAAAATGTGAAAGTTATAAATGATACCATAAATGAGTAACACTAATTTTATTCAATAATATTAGGCGACTAAAAACTTGGTATAAAAAAACAAAATGATGTGTATAGTTTTGGTTGATTACAATCACCAGACTCACTCATGTGTGAATCATTCACTAATTAAATTTTGACACATCATTTTGCAAACTAATTTTTATAAGAGTTATTTGTAAGTGTAGGAGTTGCAAAAGTTGATTCACATTATATCATATCAATGTTCTATATGTTTATATAGCTAAAATGTATATAAAAAATATATTAAAATTAACACAAGGCTCTTGATTTTGTGGGAGCAAAAATTATGTTGTCAGGATGAATATATATTTAAAGATATTTTTATAATTATTATAGTGACATATAAAACTTTAAATTACGCTTATTATTTTGACAATAACATTTATGCCACAATATCATTTTCTTTTTTAAAATCATGTGGCATTGAATAATACAAGAAACTTTTATGTATTGAAAAAGTTTTTTGACCAATTATAATTGTGTTATATGTATATACATGTGATAAATAAGAATTAAAAATGACCCAACTTAAATTTATTTTATTTTATCGCATAAATTTTTACGATGGTCACAATCTAGCATCGTCATATATTTATCGACATATACATCATTTTTCATAACACAAATGGTATCATATGACATAATCATAATTATATAATAATATCATATTATTTGAGATACAATTTTAGACAATAAATTCGTTAAATAAATATTCTAACAACCTATTAGTATATGTAGCCATATTATGTGTGATCTGTCTCCTAAGTTTCATTTATATACACACTTCAATATATATATATATATATATATATATATATATATATATATATATATATATATATATATAGCAAGTATCAAGTGCATACCCCTTATTTTACTCACTCGTGCTTACTCCCCTTTAGGCGACGGTTTCGGTCATACAACCGTCATCTATACTTTTAGCGACGCTATATGTTGTCTGTCGCTAAAAGTATAGACGACGGTTGCATGACCGAAACCGTCGCCTAAAAGGGGGTAAGCACGGGTGAGTAAGATAAGAGGTATGCACTTGATCCGGACCGTATATATATATATATATATATATATATATATATATATAGAATCAAGCGCATACCCCTTTATTCTACATACCTTGTATATCTTTTTTAGCGACGAACTTGGTGACGGTTTGGTCCAATCCGTTACTATATCAAAGATCCGTCGCTATATGTTGTCCGTCGCTAAAAGCTAAGACGACGGTTCTCTGATATAACGACGGACCAAACCGTCGCCCAATTCTTCACGAAAAGAGAGTATACAAGGTATGTTGAATAAAGGGGTATGCCCTTGAAATGGACTGATATATATATATATATATATATATATATATATATATATATATATATATATATATATAAGGTCCGAATCTTAAGCTCACCCCTTATCCAACTCACCCCTCCTTTAGCGACGGACCCGACGACGGTTCGGTCATACAACCATCGTCTATACTTTTAGCGACGCTATATGTTGTCCGTCGCTAAAAGTATAGACGACGGTTGTATGACCAAACCGTTGTTGAGTCCGTCGCTAAAGGGTAGTGAGCTCAGGTGAGTTGGATAAAGGGTGAGTTTAAGATCCGGACTCTATATATATATATATATATATATATATATATATATATATATATATATATATATATATATTATGTTCTACTTTGTTGATACTAATTTAAAAACATCAAAAGCGCAATCCCCTTTACATATTCGTTTATTTTAAAAATATTTATCCAAATTCAGTGGCGAACCCAAGCACGGGGCAGGGGGGCACCTGCCCCCACTGAAATTTTAGGGGGTTAGGGGGTCAACATAAAAAAAATTATTTGAAAAAGTGTTAAATGAAATTGTTATGTTTGATACTTCTTCCGTCCCTTAATATAAGTCGTTTTAGAGTTGTACACATGTATTAAGAAAATGATTGTATAACATTAAATATAATATCTACTATATATATTGTCCTTGTATTGAAAAAAAGAGTGTTATTTATTGGACAAAAAATAGTGAGAGAACTAAAAATATATTTAATACTTGAGGTAATATTAGAAACTAAACAATTAATGTTTACTTAAAATCTTTAAACGACTTATAAACTTATATTAAGGGACAAAAATAATTTTTTAAAACGATTTATATTAAGAGACAGAGAGAGTATAAAAAACTATTAGAATAAAGTCTAAAAATAAGGGATATTGACTATAAGTATTTAGGGGATAATGAAATTGGTCTTAACACATTTCTCAAATATATTTTTTTTCATCTTTTTCATCCGGTCCATTTTTTTTCTTTCGCTTTTTTCTTTTTTGACAAATCATAAACATAAGTTGAATTGAAGATATACTAAAAATTATTATTTAAATATATTTGTTTTCATTTATAAAAAAAATTTGTGTTTTTTATTGTTTTAAAATAATTTTAGTTGATTTAAGTATTAAAAAATATAAATAAATAATTATATTTTAATTTAAAATGTCAACTAAGATATGCATAATTATATTTTGTGAAATGATATTTTTTTTCATCTTAATATTATTTTTAAAATTGCCCCCCACTGAATTGTCCGGCCAGATCCGCTCCTGTCCAAATCTATCAAGTAAAGGTGGTCTTGTTTATTGCGCGCCTCATATCTTTTGACCTCTTACGTGTTCATGATCGATAGAAAAGCCACAGTCGGCCACACTATAAAATAATTATATATATCTTGTATATTTCATATATTATATAGAGAAAGGTTCATAACTACATTTATACTAAAGTTCTTAAAATCAGGATCCTGTCAAGGATTGTTTTGAGATTTATAGAATCAGATCGTAAAATTGAATTGTAGAATCGTAAAATTGAATAAAAATTAAATATAAATTATTTTAGTATGAGAATGTAGTTTAAATACGCAATATTTACTATAATATTATTTTATATCGGTATCATATCATATTTAAATTATTAGAGAAGATTAAAGTATAAATTTTCACATTAATTATTACATTTTTAGTAGAATTCGGCCATAACTTTTACAAAGAACAAAGTTTTTATTATATTTATAAAAAAATATAGTCAATAAACTTAATACTTGTAAAAATTGATTACTAATTTCTCATTTATCAAGTGGCAAGTGGTAAACAAGCAACTTGAACACTAATTACGTACTTAAAACTAATTCAACTAATGAAAAAGCATATAGTAGCAATATTTCATATCAAATGCATCTATAGGCTATACATATTAAATTAAAAGTTTAGAACTTTAAAAATTGGGAGTTTAAAAGTTTTTGATTTAGTTAAGTCATTTGTATAAGTTAAAAAGAACAGAAAATATATACTTTTAGTTCACTTTGATAGAATCGTATGATTCCCACACCAATCTTACGATCCTATCCACAGGATTTTATGATTCCACACGATCCTATGCGATCCTATACATATTTGCGATCATAATCCAATTCGTTTTCTATGGGATCGCGATCTTATGTAATCCTACAATCTGAATCGAGATTTTAACAACCGTGATATATACAAACAACGTACTCTTTTGATACATCTCTTATTATTCAAAATTTGATCAAATGACTGTAGACACTCGAAATTTTGTTTTCCTGTTACTAACTATGCAGGAGGACAAAAGTGTCTTTTTCATACTCCAGAGATAACCTTGGAGGACCACGATATCAAATCTAACCACAGAGGCATCCCTGTGGAACATCAAATCAACATTGGAGATCAACCCTAAGGAAAAGAAAAGTTGACAGCAATCAAACCCGGAGACATCCCCGAAGGACAGCCAAAAGACCCGTCAACCCTAGAGACAACCCCCGAAAGGGCAAAACGTTCATTTTGGCAAGTCACCTTCAACAACCCTAATACAACTACAAATAGGGTCACAAATCGCCATTGCAGCACTTCCGAGCACAAATTACGCAAAATAGCTCAACGGACTGCTTGCGAAAACCCGAAGATCTGAAAGTAGTATGCATACAAGCGAATCACGTATGATGATAAAGTATATACTTTGTAATCAATCTTATTTATTTATTAATAAAAGAATTATTTATTAAAGACATTTATTATCTACATGGTGTTGTTTTAATAATATGTGATAAATCCATAGTTTATTTTAATCTTGAAATTGGATTTCATGCAACTTAAAAAGCCCATTAAATGATACTCATATATATGGAATGATTTTATTCATGAGATGAATGTTTTATTTATTGATACATATGATGATATGTATGATAATAAATGGGATTGATTATGGACTATTGACCAATGTGATTGGATTTATTTTGGTTGAAATGTTTGAATGAATGTGTTTTATTAAATGGGGTCTGCGTACCTCGTCTTTTCTGATTTTCTTCTTGATGTAAATTCTATCTCTCCTATGTACTTCCCATTGATTGCTGATCAAGATTTCTATTTAAATTAAATAGTTTATGTAATAGGATTAGTTAGAATTTTTGAAGAACCGGAGATCAAGGTGCAAGGAGTGTTTGAAGACCCGTTTGTAATGGAGCCCAAGTTTAAATGTAATAGCTATTTTTAAATGTTAATTCTTGTACCCTAGGGTTGACCTTTTGGTTCACTTGGTGGCTCTAGTAAACCAAACTAGAATAAAGTCCATAATCAATCCGGGTAGAATATAATATTCTATATATGCATGCTAATATTATATATTATGCAAACATGCTTCACATGTTTAATATGACGGGTATATATATATATATATATATATATATATATATATATATGTGTGTGTGTGTGTGTGTGTGTGTGTGTGTGTGTGTGTGTGTGTGTGTGTGTGTGTGTGCGTGCTAAGCAAGATGAGACAATTAATAACAAATCCCTCAAAGAAATTATATTAAGTCCTAAGCGTTCAAAAATATTTAGAATATCGAACGTCGCCTTCTAGCATGATAAAATTAATCGAGTATTACATATTTAATATGAGTTTGTTGTGTCACCACAAGACAAGTATTAAGTGTTTAAGATGTTAATTTATCACATTTAATGCTTATAAAGAAAATTGAATAATATTGTTTTGTTGTGTCACCACAAGGACAATATTTTTCTTTTTTGAATATATAGAAGTGCTAGGTTGGACTTAACTTAGATAATTTTGATTCGGATGTGCCGCCACCACTTGATCAAAATAATCCAAGAGACAAAAGATAATGAGTTACATGATGATGTAATTGACAAGGAGTTGTCTATCTATTTATATATAGTTTGTTGTGTCACCACAAGATTATATATATTTGAAATGAGATCCTTATTCTCACTAGCAAAAATTTTTATTAGTTTTTGCCGAACTATATAAATGAGGGTAATATAGTTTGAAGAAAATAGTGAGAGATACCAATATAAAATAAGACCTAATATATTTTGGTAAAATAAATTAATTAAATGAAAGTTTGCTAAAATATTATTTTTTCACATGCAGAAATTTAAAAATGTCACACTCACTAATTTCACTACGTAGCATACTTGATGCTAACAAACTGACCGGACAGAATTACACGGACTGGTTAAGAAATCTGAGAATTGTTCTCACTGCTAAAAAGATTTCTTTTGTCCTAAATTCGCCCGTACCTGCAAAAGTTGCAGAGACAACCTCTGAGGAAGAGATTGCTACTTTTAAACAGTGGCATGATGATGCATCTGTGGCTCAATGCATCATGCTCGCATCCATGAGTAACGAGCTTCAGTGTCAGCATAAAACCATGTATGGTCCTACTATGTTGCTGCACCTGCAAGAGCTGTATGGTGAACAAAGTAGAACTGCTAGATATGAAATATCTAAGGAGCTCTTCCGATCTCGGATGACTGAGGGAACTACTGTTGAGACTCATGTCCTAAAGATGATTAATTTGATTGAACATCTTGGACAACTTATGTTTGTCATGGATGGGGAGTTGAGTCATGATTTGGTCTTGCAGTCACTCCCTGACACCTTCTCACAATTTGTTGTGAATATTTACATGAATAAGTTGGATGTCATCTTGCCTAAGTTAGTTAACCTGTTAAAAACTGCTGAAGGTCACTTCCCATCCAAGAAGAACCATGTCTTACTGGTGGATGATTCTTCCAAGAAAAGGAAGAGGCCCAAGGTATCTTCTGAAAAAAAAAATCCAAGAAGGCTAAGGGAAAGGCAAAAGTGAAAGATCAAAAGAAACCTGATCCAGCTAGCAAAGGAATTTGCTTCCATTGCAACTAACCGGGTAACTAGAAGAGGAACTGCAAGGATTATCTTGCGAAACAAAAGCAAAAGAAGCTTGGAGAAGCTTCGAATCCTAATCAAGGTTTGTTTATGATTGAAATTAATTTTTTTGAAAGTCAATCTTCTACTTGGGTATTGGATACCGGCTGTGGTTCTCACATATGTAATAATATGCAGGGACGGGTCAGAAGTAGAAAGTTGAGCAAGGATGAGGTCGTTATACGAGTGAAAAATGGAGCTAAGGTTGCTGCATTAATTGTAGGGACTTATTATTTAGCACTGCCTACGGGCAATTTCATTAATTTAAATAATTGTTATTTTATTCCGAATATCATTAGAAACATTATTTCAATTTCTGTATTGGATATGGATAGTTTTGACATTATAATAAACAACAATTGTTCTATTTATAATAATAATATTTTATATGGTGTTGGTAATTTGCGAAATGGACTTTATATACTTGACTTGCATGAAAATATACTTCAAATTGAAAAAACTAATAAAAGGAAAAGAGATGATGTTAATTATACCTATATGTGGCACTGTAGACTTGATCATATTAATGAAATAAGATTATCCAAGTTGCATAAAGATGGGCTCCCAGAGCTATCAGATTATGAATCATATCCAACTTGTGAATCTTATCTCATAGGAAAAATGACTAAATTTCCTTTTAGTGAAAAAGGAGAAAGAGTTACATAGTTTTTAGCATTGGTACACACAGATGTTTGTGGATCTATGGCATCGATTGCATGAGGAGGGTATTCTTATTTTATTACATTCACTGACGATCACTCAAGATTTGGATATGTGTATTTAATGAAATACAAATCTGAATCATTTGAAAAGTTCAAAGAGTTCAGAAGTGAAGTAGAGAAACAAACTGGCAAAAGTATTAAGATTCTTCGATCAGATCGGGATGGTGAATACTTAAGTGGTAAGTTTCTCAATTGTCTCAAAGAAAATGGTATAATCTCACAGGACTCCACCAAGGACGCCACAGATGAATGGTGTATCTGAAAGGAGACATTGAACATTGTTGGACATGGTTCGATCCATGATGAGCTTTATCGACCTTCTAGTTTCCTTCTGGGGATATGCCCTAGAATCGTCTGCATACCTACTTAACAAGGTACCTACCAAATCCGTCCCTAAGACCCCATATGAATTATGGACAGGGAGGAAACCAAATCTTAAGCATGTTAAGACTTGGGGTTGTCCAACTTATGTCAAAAAATTTGAAAACGATAAGCTACAGACTAGATCCGACAAGTGTAGATTTGTGGGATACCCTAAAGAAACATCAGGGTATTATTTCTATCATCCAACTGATCAAAAGGTGTTTGTTGCGAAACATGCTACCTTCTTGGAAAAGGAGTTTATCCTTGAAAGGGTCATTGTGAGTAAGATATATTTTGAAGAAGTTCAAGAACCATGCACAAAATACTACATATCAAAGTCAGGTACCTAATCAAGTGGAAGAACCTATTGTAACACACCCTATTCATAAATCTGAAAGAGTACAGAAGATACCTGATAGGTATGGATTCGTCATAGAGGATGACGATGAGGTACACATCATATATGATGATGATCCACTAAATTACGAACATGCTATGAGTAGTAAAGACTCAGAGAAGTGGTAAGAAGTCAAGAAATTTGAGATGGACTCCATGTATGAAAACCAAGTATGGACTTTGATTTCACCACCTGAAGGTATTAAGCCTATTGGGTGTAAATGGGTCTTTAAAAGAAAAACTGGAGCAGACGGCAAGGCAGAGACCTATAAGGCCCGACTGGTCGCAAAAGGTTTCAAATAAAGACAAGGAGTTGACTATGACGAAACCTTCTCATCAGTAGTGATACTCAAGTCCATTCTAATTTTGCTTGCGATTGCAGCTTACCACGACTACGAAATCAGGCAGATGGATGTGAAAACGACCTTCCTTAATGGAAAACTTGAGGAGGATGTGTATATGACACAGCCAGAGGGTTTTATTTCAAAGGTTGGAACAAATTAAGTCTGTAAGATACAACGATCCATTTATGGATTGAAACAAGCTTCTCGTAGGTGGAACATCCATTTTGATGAGACAATCAAAGAGTTTGATTTTATCAAAAATGAGGATGAACCATGTGTATACAAGAAGGTTAGTGGGAGCACTGTTTCATTCCTTGTATTATAAGTTGATGATATATTACTGATAGGAAATGATATTCCTATGCTACAATCGATTAAAATCTGGTTATCTAAACACTTCTCCATGAAGGACTTGGGTGAAACATCCTATATTTTTTGGATAAAGATTTATAGAGATAGATATAAAAGGATGCTTGGCTTATCCCAAGAAACATACATTGACTCAATGCTAAAGAAGTTTAACATGGAAGATTCCAAAAGAGGTCTCATACCGATGAGCCAATGAATACATCTCTCTAAGAAACATGCCCTAAAGACACCTGAGGATAGAGACCGTATGAGTAAGATTCCTTATGCTTCAGCAATAGGATCCATCATGTACTGTATGATATGTACTAAATCGGATGTCACTCATGCACTTAGTGTAACAAGCAGATATCAGTCGAATCCAGGAGAAGAACACTAGAAGGCAGTGAAAAATATTCTAAAGTACTTAAGAAGAACTAAGGATGCGTTTCTTGTCTATGGTGGGTCTGAATTGAAATTAGAGGGCTTTACAAACTTAAGTTTTCAAACGGACCAAGATGATAGTAAATCCATTTCGGGGTATGTGTTTACCTTAAACAGTGGCGCAGTGAGTTGGAAAAATTCCAAACAGCAAATAATTGCTGATTTAGTGACAGAGGCAGAGTATATAGCTGCAAGTGAAGCTGCAAAGGAGGCTGTTTGGGTGAAGAAGTTCATTATCGAACTTGGTGTGGTTCCTAGCATTATAGGACAAATACCTATATTCTGTGACAACACCAGAGCTGTTGCACAGGCTAAGGAACCCAGGTCTCATCAGAAATCCAAACATGTGTTATAGCGGTTTCATTTAATTAGAGAGATCATTGAAAGAGGAGATGTCACCCTGGAGTGTGTGGACTTTCAAGAAAATATTATAGATCCATTTACTAAAGCATTAACACAACAACTGTTTGATCGTCACTTAGAGAAGATGGGTATGAGATACCATGACGATTGACTTTAGTGCAAGTGGGAGATTGAAAGTAGTATGCATACAAGCCAATCATGTATGATGATAAAGCATATACTTTGTAATTAATCTTATTTATTTATTAATAAAAGAATTATTTATTAAAGGCATTTATTATCTACATGGTGCTGTTTTAATAGTATGTGATAAACCTATAGTTTTAAGCAATACTTTTAGAATCTTGATAAGATCATCTAATGAGATCTAAATTCTTAGATAGCTTAAAACTAAAATATTCTCAATCAATGGATTACTAAAAAGGGGATTAGTGAATCCAGATAGATTGATACATACGTTACTTGCTCATTGGATGAGAATGATTGATCTCATGATCATTTGTGTGGAGACACTAAAGCAAGTATGCAGGTGCTTATTGGAAAATAATTTTACTGAACGTGACTCGCTAAGGAATACCTAATAGAGTTTTACTTGCCTGTCAATAGGAATTCCTGTAGTGATAGTAGTGAAAATGATCCTTAGACTTGAGATCATCATAGTATCTTATATATAATGAACTACACTTTGACTTATTCCTTAAGACTCTTAGAGTATATCAAAGGGTATGCTTGGGTATAATAAGTTATATATGGAGATAATGAATGATCAATATATAATCTACCACTTCTAGTAAAAGAAGAGAAATGTCCTATGTGATTCGATAAATGACAACCCAGGAATCCTTGGCCAAGGTAAAATAAAATTAGAAAGTAGTTTCTAATTTACATTTATTCGGAATTGTGCATTTGAGAATCGAGATACATATAATTAAATAAAATAAGACTTGACAGTAATTTCATGTCTTATATTTAATTGGGACATTGCATGGTGGAAAGATTGAATTGTACAGTAACTATTTACTCAAAGGTTCTTTTATGATTAATGTTGAAATCTATATTATCTGAAAAGTCGTTGATCACTAGGGAGACTTATCCCTATTGTAGAATAAATATTATTTATTTAAATAAATTAATAGTTTAATTTATTTATTTAAATACGATTAGAATTGTTCTAATTGATTTATTCATAACCGGTTTAATATGGAGAACCTAAAGGGTCACACTATAAAAGGAAGAATAATTATTTAAGAAGTTAATGGCATAATCGTAATAATATGTTAAGTATATTTAATTTAATCTATGGTGATAGAATAAATTAAATAGCTTAATATTTATTATTTAATATTTCAGAAATATTAAATATAAGTTAATAAGAGACGTCTTATTAATATTATTAAAATTATTATTATTTTAATTTCTAAAGCAGTTTGGGAATTAATTTAATATAAGTACTTTCATTTATTCCTAATAGGATTAGGAGACAAAATTAATTAAATGAGTTTAATTAATTATCCCTAATAAGATTAGGGAGCCTATTTAATTAAATAAATAATACCTTATTTTAATTAAATAGAGTTACCTGATATCTTTATATAAGGAGTCTTATATCAGATATCAAAAAGATACGTGGTTCTAATTGTTGGAGAGTACGCCCACCTTTTCTATAGAGATGAGAAAAACTAGGGTTTGAGCCGATACACCCTTCTTCTTGAAAATTCTATTTCCTTGGTGGATCACCTGTAGAGGCCATACACTTGGGTGGCTAATATTGATCAAAGGAAAGGAATCTAACCCGGAGATTCAAGGAGATCACGGAGAAGTAGGAGTTGAACTCGTACTTGTGAAAGCTCGTATCTACAAGGGTATGATTCCATAACTTCTTGTTCTTTGTTTTAATTAATAATATGCATAAAGGATGATCCGGGTAATTGGTTTGTGAAAAATTTTAAAATCTGATTTTACTTTACTTCCGCTAATTTTGCAATTTGATTGTGACTTTGATTTTCATAAAACCTAATAAGATGGCCATGGACCTATCTTCTCGGATTCAAAAAAGGGCAAGCCCTATGTCATTACGTAGCTCTCAGAAAGAGCTTTTTGGAATGGTATGACACATCTCCATCGGATTCCCGGATTGCAAGTTACAAGCGTTTCAACGGACTGCACGTACTTTAAGGCGGCGGGGCCCACTAGGGGACTCCCGCAGGTATACTACCAAAAGTCACAGGTCTACCTGCGAAAGCCCGAGTCTATATATATTAGACGCCATCAGCTTATTAAGGGAAAGAGAAGAGAAAGAAAGGGCCCAAGAGAGAGAAATTAGGCCATTTGAGAGCAAAAGGCAGCTTTTCTTCCTTTCAATCTTTGTAAATCTTCTTTGTAAAAACTCATATACATATAAACTACAACATATCAAGTTTTAACTGGTGGAAATCGAGTTTAGAGGCGCCAAAAGCCGTTCGATAGCCATTCTTGTGCTTAACTGTAAGATCCATTCAAATATGCTGCTTTTTCTTGATTTAATATATATATATATATATATATATATATATATATATATATATGTGTGTGTGTGTGTGTGTGTGTGTGTGTGTGTGTGTGTGTGTGTGTGTGTGTGTGTGTGTGTGTATGTATAGATATATGTATATATATGATTAATATATAATAAAGCAAGAAAAAGCCACAGATTGATGACTAGGCACAACTAATCAGTATATATATATATATATATATATATATATATATATATATATATATATATATAGTTAATCATTGTGATTAAATATCAATTTTAACTGTTCATTTGATGTAAATCTGCAATATTTAAAGTTTGCTTACTAGATTTATTTAAATCTAGTCATATCTAGCTTTTAACTGGTTCAAAAGTTGTGAAACTAGAACCGTTGAGTTAGAATGACTAGGATTTATTTAAATCTAGTTTTCTTTATAGTTTTCAAATAATATTCTGTGAGCCTAGGAACTACAAAGGGTTGATGGTTTAATCAATGGATCTAGATCCGGTTCTGAAAATGGACTTGTTTTAGTTGTATAACTAGCTTGCAAATTTTTGTACTTTTAAATATAGGACCTAAAAACGATTATCCGGATTTAAGGTTCCCGTAATAGTGAAAATCTTATGTGTGGTGTTCGGGCATACTTTGATGACTTTCATGCCCATAAGGAGCCCAACACACACACACACACACACACACACACACACACACACACATATATATATATATATATATATATATATATATATATATAATTTTGTCGAAGATGCTTCACATCTCGAGAATAAAATCAGAATAAGCCGAATACGGAATAAAATGGAAGTATCAAATGTCTCAATTACTACGTGAGTACAAGAGTTTGAAAATCTATTTTCAAAACATCATTTCTGTATATTTTACTTAAAATTGAACTTTTCAATAAGTGAAACTGTTGACTTATGTCATACTCTATCCTAAATATTTTGATGATGACCATATTATATCTTTAATTATGCTCTATGCAATTTCAGAAAAAGAAATGTCATGACAGGAACCTTATAAGGAGGAAAACATAAAGACTTGAAGTTATTGAAGAATGTAAGACATATTGAGTCCTAGGAGATAAATGTAAGATCTTTGCACTAATTACTTTCTAATACAAGGCTTTAGGTCATTTGCATTATATATATATATATACGGTCTGGATCTTAAGCTCACCTCTTATTCTACTCACCTGAGTTCACCCCCCTTTTAGCGACGGACTCGGCGACGATTCGGTCATACAACCATCGTCTATACTTTTAGCGATGCTATATGTTGTTCGTCGCTAAAAGTATAGACGACGGTTGTATGACCGAACCGTCGTCGGATCCGTCGCTAAAGGGGGGTGAGCTCGGGTGAGTTGGATAAGGGGTGAGTTTAAGATCCGGACTCTCTCTCTCTCTATATATATATATATTAAATAGAAAGTTTTAAGATATTACTCTAAAATATATTAATCCGTGTGTATAAAAGAGTTTTACAAAATCTTAGAGTAAATGGAATCTAAAAACTGTTAGAAAGATGTAAGTTCTTTTGAAAATTAATTGCCATAAATCATGGTTCATATAACTGTATAATCTAAGGAATGTAATAAGATTTCCCACCAATGACAAATCTTTTATATGGCAATAAATTAGTACTCTACAAGTGGCCACGTCTATTTTGGAGATTGCATGATATTATGGAAAGTGAATTAAACTGTTTTTAAACATGTGATATTGTGCTTCCATAATTTATGTGACAACCTGGAAAATCGGATTATCCAGAATTTAAGTTTAAAGAATTAGTTATTAATAAAATGAATTTTTATTAATAATATTCTATGCTATGTGTTTATTAATCATTCTAGAACCTAGGATGATTATAAGACGGGAGGATTCTGGCTACGAGCTAGACTTAACGAGTTAGAATTTTCAAGATGAAAATAAAATTTTTCCGGGAACAAAAATATTTCTGAGAAAAAAGACGAAATAGACATTATTCACCCGACAAAACTCTAAGGGTTAGGGTTTGAATAACCTAAGCTTTTTCGAGAGTTCGGTATGTCAAAATGACATTCCGCCGAAAGATTTGACGGTAATATATCGTGAAAAGTTAAGTAAGTCGATAAAAGTTTTTCTCGAAAAACATACAGAAATCGGACGAAATAAAAAGGACAAAAAGTACTAATATATACTTTTCATTCGTTTAACTACATTAGGGGAAAACGTGAAGGAAAACACTTATCATCAAAAAGTATTTTTCAGTTTTTCGGAGTTCTAAAGAATGCGTAAAAGTTAATTTGTAAAGGAAAGACGAAATATCCAAAAATATTTGGATTCCGAGAATCGCAGGTTTTAAAACTATCAGACGAATCCCAAAAGGCGGAACCACGAAGCTCCCAAGAGAAGCTTCGTGAATAGTAAGAAGGTTTAGTAAGGAGGTGGGAATAATAACTTTGGGGTGAAATGACTATTTTGCCCCTAGCCTTGGTTTTCTATAAAAGGAGAGCCTTAGCTCATTTATTGGTGATTTTGAAATTCACCAACACTTGAGAGAGAGAGAGAGAGTTCGGATGAGGAAAAGGAAGAGGAAAAACTAGCCGTGAGCAAACTTTGTCCAACAGAAGAGGATTAAAGAAGAAAGGTATTGAAAACCTAACCTACAAGTTAATTTTCTTTAAGTTTCATATGTTAAAAACATAGCTTAATGAGAATAGAAGTAAAAGATGTTAAGAATTATTTTCATATGGTTGAAATCATGAGAAAACGAAGAAATAAGAATTAAAAGTTTAGTTTATAAATTTCTTAAGGAAGTATGAAGTTCGTAATGAATTTGAACGATCCGAATGAATCATATGAACGATTCGGTGAAATAAGTAAGGAATGGTGTCTTATAACACCAAATTCCAAGAAAAAGTGAAATCGTAATCAAAGTATGGATTAAAAATGAAGAACGAACGAAGAACGCGAAAACACGCGAAGAACACGAAGAACGTTGTTGATGGACAAATTTAAAACCATCATATTATAACTTGTTTTTGATGTACAAGTTTAAAACCATCGTATATAAGTTAGTTACTTATTGCTTAGTTAGGAACGATAGAAACGTTCATGAAGAACGAATTAAACTTAGCTATAACGAAGTTATGGTAAAAATTTCGTAAAAGACAAACGAGAAGTAGAAGGTATGTAAATGAACCCGAAGGAGTAGGGTTTCATAAGAATGTAAGAAAACGTAGAAAATGTGAGTCGTTGACTCAAGAATGAAAGAATTCCGAGTTCGGAGGACCGAATTACGGACGAACGAACGGTGAACATTAATAATGTGAAACGAGCGAAGGATGGAATTTAAGCCAATCGAATGTCATGTTAACAAATTCAGAATAAATTTGTGTTCAAGGAAAGTTGAAGTACGTAATGAGAGTAAGAAGATGGATTTGGTACGACCTCGTTCTGAGTTATAATGAAGAAGTTATGAGATTGTGAAGTAAGCGTCTCAAACATGTTCAAGACTTAGAAAATTTTTCGAAGTTTTGGAACTGGCGCTACAGCGCGAGGAATAAAGAAGGAACTGGCGCCGCAGCGCCGGTGTAGGGCAAAACCCAGAGAAGAACTTTTAATTGCTCAACTCCTGGGGGGGGATAATGTAAGGAAAGATAAAGATCGTATAGTTCACCTAATGTAACACTTAATCAAGTAGTTTAAACCTTTAATGAAGGTTGAACGGAATGATTAATCGGGATTAAAAGACAAAGAATGTAAACGCAACGCAGTTGCGATGAACAATCGGTCTTAGCATACAATGAACCGTATGGCTTCGACATTAAGAAAGAATAATGAATGTGGGGTTCATGTGATGGATAACGAATGAGAGTGATTAAAACATTGGGTAAAGGTTGAATGAGAGATTAAGAGTTGAGCAACATGAACGCTGAATACGTAAACGATCCTCGTGAATCGTATTTGCATCGTGTGAACGTTTTAAGTATACATTGGTTGTATGACTTAAACATTGACGAAGTTAGTAAGTAAGATGTGAATTATCAAGAAAGCCGTAACAAACGGTAATAAGAATAATTAAAGTCCGAGGGTAAGTCGGATAGAGAATGTTAGAATGAAGTATAAGCGTTAAACACTTTAGCCAATGTAAGATTGAGTGTACGCGAATATTAAACGGGTAAAACCTACACACCGTGTATGGTTTGACCGTAAGGTAATGAAGAATGATGATTAAACTTGTGAACGGTGAAGAAACTGAATTAAATATAATGACATATAATGTTAAGAAGCCAAGTTAATAATTATAACTTGGATAACGCTCCGAGTTGAATGAACCGGATGTTGTAAGATATGAATAAGGTAACGTAAAATGCTTAACGCTATGAATGCGTAGAATTAATGTTGAATGATCGTTCTAAGTATACAAAAGACTGTATGACTTAGACGATAAAGAATGAATCCTAAGGTATGGCATTTAGTTGCCAGAAAGCCATAAGGAATAAGAAATCAACTTAACGAACGTTATAGTTTTAAAGGTTCGGATAAGTTAAGATAAGTTTAGGTTGTGGTACAATCGTAATCTTTAATGGTTGACATATGGGAGCTGGGCTAAACAATTTCTTTAGAGAGCGGAGGTATATACGAAACTAGAAACCGATCTAACTCACTGTGAAAGATAGTGTAGACGAGATGAGAAACTAGTTTGTTGGTTGTTTGTGAGAAACCACTCAGAGTACCATATGGACTACTAGTAGAGACGCGATGTGTGCTGAGTCCTATAAGAGTTATAAGAAGAAGATAAGAATGTAAATCATCAAAGATGATGGTCGTATGAGTAAGACATCCCAGTATGTCATAAAGACGTAAACCGGTAAAGAAAGTTGGTCGTGTAAACTTAGATTGCAAGAACGCGAACCCTAAGAAGTAAAGTTAAGCTTAAACCAATGCGTAAGTCAAGTATATGACTAATTTGTGTTTGTGTTATTTCTTTATGTGTTATATAGGGTTTGCAATGAACAGTTCAACATAAACTTTAAGCTGTAGCTGTGCGTAAGGCAAGTTTCCTAACTTCATTCATATTTTAAATGAATGCTCGTTTCTTAAACTTTCTCAGATGTTGAATATGAGAAGTTTTGTCTATGTGAAAGTGTGCGATATTTGTACAAGGTGGTAGAATATATGAGGCCTTGTGCCACAATTTGAACATTTTGGTGTTTCTATGAGATGAACTGTTCTGTGATTGAACTGTTCAATATGAGAATGTTCTGCTTATACATGAACCGTTATTGTTAACTCTATGCTAATGATTCTAGCCGGACATAATGTGTATGAAAAAGGTAGAAGAATGAAAGTATTTCAAAGTGAATGTGACTAATGTTTTAAAATGATAGGAATCGAGATTATTCCTATTATTCAAGCTGCTTCATAACCTTTGTTCGGTTATTGAAGTCTTAAAAGAATGTTTAAATTCTTGAAGTTGTTTATTCAATTGCTATGACTTGCTGGGTAATTGAATGCTCACACTTGCTTTAAATGAAAAATATTTTCAGCGTACGAGTAGAAAGAACTTAAGGATCCTGTAAAGATCAAGTTGACCGGTATCCAGACGAAGTGTCATTCAGTATGTGAATGCGTGAAGATCAAGCCAAGACTTGTAATGTAGAATAGTTTAATTGAGCTATATATTAGTTTAATGAACTGTTATGTATCCTTGGTGGCGGATGAAAGTCACTCTTGTAAGATGTAAAGAATAATGTAATTATCATTATTTGTAATGAACGAGATTATAAGGTATTAGAACCTGGGATTTGAGAATGTATGTTTTTATATTTAGCTATATAATGATGTATGTTTGGAATGAAGTGGAATCGTGACGTATGGAATCCGGTATGAAGATAGACCGAATTTTGGGGAGTTACAATTTAAGCTACGGATGTACAACTATACGACACGAATCTAGCAAATTCCTTGATTCTCTCATAACAACGTCTTACATAAAATATATAAATGAGAATAATAGAGGATTTGATCATATCACGTGATGGGCATAAAATCAGGATATAAAATTAAGTTTCCATCAATCGGCACACACAATCGAGGTTAATTCATGCAATTTGTTCCAACAGCCCAAGAGTAAACCAAGCATACAAGCAACGGTAAAATATTAAGTATGTCTATAAACGTGAATGGACTAGTATTAAGCAAAAACACAAAAAACATATAAAGTAAATTACATATAAAATACGCTTTCAAAACTGCTGTTTTTCCATTGCTTCTTCTTCATACAACTAGTTGCGATTACAATTGAAGAAGTAATCTGTTTTGATATTTGTACTGTTCTTAGCGCATACTACTGGTAATATCTTTCTTGTTCATCATTGCATACTAGAGCCTTGCATTGCTAAGTGATTAATTGCCTTGGTCAATAGACCTCTAGTTGTAATTTGATTTTCACATAATTGATACTATCTAGATCTATTTGTTAATCCGATTTGGATTATGGTATTTTTTGCAATCAAGTTTAAGGAAGCATAAGTGCTTAAGAGTGCATAGGTGTACAAGGAGCAAGGGTGCTCAAGTGTTTGAAATTTGTATTGTAATTGAAGTAAAGTAATAAAAGTGAGTCTCCAATACTAGTTGGTATTGGACGTGGATTAGGCTACTATTATAGAGGGTAGTAGTTGAACCACGTAAAAATCCTTGTGTTTATGTGATTTCTTATTGTGTTATTCTTTATCAGTGAGATAACTAAGATTATTATTCATTTGGCTAAATATCAATCCAGCAGTCTGAATTCAGAATCTAACATTCCAGTAATTAATTCAGCAGCCTGCATTTACATATTGAAAATTTGACAAGTTTAAATATTCTATTCAATAGCCTGCATTATACATTGATCATTCCACAAACTTAGACAATTAATTTAGCATATTGTATTGGTAATTTGGCATACATAGATATTCAATCCAGCATCCAGCATTGATTAAAAGAAATAATTTTTTAATTACAAAAGTTTGACATCGTTTGTTCCCAAACTTATTCAACCCCCCCTTCCAAGTGTGCCTATTTAAATTTCATTTGGTATCAGAGCTTGGCTCTACTTATCTTGGTCTTAAAGGTGACTTGTAGGGAAAGATTCTAACATGACACAATTCAGGAACACTCATTAAGAAGGACAATCAACAAACTGACCTATATTGCTCTATGGAATGGAGAGTTATAATTTCTGGAAATTCCGAATGAGGATCTACCTAAAACGGGATCCATGGGAATGGTGGGTGGTAGAGAATGGACCGGTCATTCAAAGGAAAAATGATGGTACTCCAAATACTATATTAGAAATGGACTCAACCGAAACCTATATGGTTTCTTATGATTCAAAGGCTATTAATACGCTTCTCAGCGGCATGGTACAATCCGAAATAGATAAAGTCTCATCATGCAACATAACAAAGGAGATATGAGATACTTTAGTAGTGAGTCATAAAGGTACATTCAAAGTATGAGAAGTGAAGCTAAGCATGCTCATGCATGACTATGAGATGTTCAAACTAGAGAAAGACGAAACAATCAAAATGGCTCAAGCACAATTTCTAGTTCTTATAAACTCCTTAAAGCTGCTTGGCAAATCAATTCCACAAAGTGAGACCAATCGTAAGTTACTTCGGGCTATGCCTAAAAGGTTTGCATCTAAAATCACCACTCTTCAAGATTCTACTAGTATTTCATCCATGGATACTATAACTCTATTTGGTGAATTGGAAGAATATGAACACCAATTAAAAAGATATGATGACGAGGAAGAAGTCCCTCGAAAGAAATTGCTAGCTCTTAATGTAGGAATTAATGAGGAACTTGAAGATAATTCAGACTATGAAATAGCTATGATCTAAAGAAGACTCAAAGTATTACTTCATAGAAAGAACAAAAGGAAGAATGTTCTCAATCCAAACAAATTCAAAGGCAAGCCAACCGAAAAAACATGTTTCGAATGCGGACGACCAGGTCACTTCAAAAAGGATTGCTTCTAGTTGAAAAACAAAGGAAAGCCAGGTTCCAAAGATTTCAAAAAGAACAAAGCTTTCTTAACATGGAGTGATGATGAAGAATCCGAAGTAGAGGTCGATGCGGGTGATGAACTAGCTCAAGTATGCTTCATAGGACTTGAAGGTGAATCTAGTGAGGTATCTCTTTCTGATTTCAGTCTTTTAAAACAAGAAAATGAAAAGTTAAAAGAAAAAATGTATATTTAAAAGACCTAGTGAACACGTTAATGGGTGAAGTCGAATCACTAATAGATGAAAAGAAGGAAATAGAAAAAATCACTCACACAAATGAAGAAAAAGTCTTAGCCAAGAAAAATGATTATTTAGAGAACTATAACAAAATACTTTTTAACAAGGTAAAACAACTAAATAATGAAGTTGGAAAATTAACAAATGAAATAAAGATGAGAGATGTATGCATTGACACATTTAGTGATGAGTCTCATAGTAAAACACCTCCAACTAATGAACTCCAAAAAGAAATAGACTCATTAAGAATCTCTCTAGCTAGATTTGTACACGGTGAAGAAAACTTGAATGTCATGTTAGGTAAACAAAGGCCGAGTTATGAAAAACAAGAAATCGGATATAATCTAACACATAAAAAGGAAGTAAAAATGCTTAAGTCTAAATCATCTTTTAAATTAAACTATTATTCACCATTCACTACATGCAAAATTTGTAATACTAAAGGTCATCTAGAGATAAACTGTTCAAAGAAGGAGAATAAAAATAAAAAATTATGGGTAAAGAAAAGTGATCTGATTTCAACTAACACAAATGGGCCCAAAAAGATATGGGTACCAAAAAGATAAATTGCATTTTCTCTTAACATGTATATTTCAAGGCAAGGGTATCTTCTCAAAAGTGGATTCTTGATAGTGGATGCTCTCGTCACATGACGGGTGACAAATCAAAGTTTGTGGAACTAAATATCAAAAAGAAACATGGAACTGTCACCTTTGGAGATAATCAGACATGTGAAATAGTCGAAAAAGGTAAAATCGGTAATGGTAAGGTTAATATTAATAAAGTACATCTTGTTAATGGTCTGGAATTTAACCTTATAAGTGTGAGTCAATTAATGGACAATGGACATCAAGTAAAATTTGAAAAAGATTAGCGTACAATTTCTCATGGTACTAACAATGCTACTTTAGTTGCACAAAGAGAAGGGAATATATATACTCTTGACTTTGAGCAACAGGAGGAAGAACTATGTCTTGTTACAATTCAAGATGAAGCAAATCTATGGCATAGAAGGATGGGACATGTTCATACGGACTTGATCAAAAAGCTGTCTTCAAAAAATCTCGTAAAAGGATTACCCAAGATAAATTTTGAAAAGAAAGGTATATGTGATCCTTGTCAATTGGGAAAACAAGTAAGAACATCATTTACAGCCAAGAATATGGTATCAACTTCTTCTCCCCAATAATTACTTTATCTTGATTTATTTAGACCAGAAAGGCATGCTAGTCTAAATGGTAAATTCTATGCATTTGTGATAGTTGATGATTTCTTTAGATACACATGGCTATTATTTCTTAGAACTAAAGATGAAGCATTTAAAGAATTTGAAAAACTAATAAGAAACTTGGAAACAAAATATAGTCTGAAACTTATAAAGATTAGGAGTGATCATGGCATTGAATTTCAAAAGGACTTCGTAATATTTTGTGATAAAAAAGGAATTAGTCACGAGTTCTCAGGACCATGAACTCCTCAACAAAATGGGGTGGTAGAAAGAAAAAATAGAACCTTACAAAAGACAGCTAGAACTCTAATTCAGGAAAGTAAACTTCCAAAGAAATTTTGGGCCGAAACTGTAAACACATCATGTTATGTACTAAATAGAGTACTCATTCATCCAATTATTTTGAAAATATCCTATAAGTTATTAAATAATAAAATTCAAAATATAAGTTATTTCAAAGTCTTTGGATCTAAATGCTTTATTCTTAGCACTAGTAATAACTTGGGTAAATTTGATACTAGATCATATGAAGGAATTTTCAATGGTTATTCTCAAAATAGTAAATCATATCGCATATATAATGTTCAAAAGATGTGTACTGAAGAATCTATACATATTAAATTTAATGAGTCTAACAATGATTTTCCAAAAGAAAGAGAAGAAGATGCAGGAAATCTAGAGACTGCCACAAATCTAGCCTATTATAAAGAGCAAAACAGCAAGTCAAAGGATCCTATCCAACAAGCTGGATTAGACGAACAGGAGGACTATGAACCAGAATCTACTTTAAATATGGAAGAATCAACTCAAAATAATAACCTTCAGCAATAAGAGATAATTCATGACATTCAATTGCCAAAATTAACTAGATACATAAAAAATCACCCTCTAGAAAACATTATTGGTAATATAAACGAAGGAGTTACCACAAGAAGAAGAGCATAAAATCTTTGTGCATTTTTAGCAATTTTATCTCAAATAGAACCAAAGAATGCCAAAGAAGCCATTCTTGACGAAAATTGGTTACTAGCAATGTAAGAAGTGCTACAAAAATTCGAAAGATGTCATGTTTGGGAATTAATGCCTCCTCCAAAGATGTATCCATTATTGGAACAAAATGGGTGTTCAAAAACAAGATTGATGAGTATGGAACAATTACAAGAAACAAGGCTAGACTAGTGGCTCAAGGATACAACAAACAAGAAGCGATAGACTATGAAAAAACATTTGCCCCTGTAGCTAGATTAGAGTCTATTCGGATACTGTTGACCTTTGCATGCTTCAAAAAGTTTAAGCTACACCAAATGGATGTAAAAAGCGCCTTCCTCAACGGATATATAAATGAAGAAGTATGCGTAAAATAACCTCTTGGATTCAAGCATGAAAAGTTCCCACATTACGTATACAGACTTAAAAAGACACTCTATGGACTGAAACAAACTCCAAGAGCTTGGTATGAGAGGTTGAGTAAATACCTTCTATCAAATGGCTTTATAAGAGGTAAAATTGATTCTACATTATTTATTAAACGTCAAAATAAAGATATTATTCTTGTACAAATATATGTAGACGATATAATATTTGGCGCTACTAATGACTTTCTTTGTGAGTGGTTCTCCAAATGCATGCACAAGGAGTTTGACATGAGCTTAATGGGAGAACTCAACTATTTCTAGGTCTCCAAATCAAGTAAAATTAGGAAGGAATCTACATTCATTAAACCAAATATACAAAAGAACTACTCAAAAGATTTGGATTTGATAAATCAAATTCAAAAGCCACACTAATGAGCACAACAATAAAGCTCACAACAGATGATAAAGGTATAAATATAGAATTAACAAACTATAGAGGTATAATTGGATCTTTATTATATTTAACTTCATCTAGACCTGATATAATGTACAGTGTAGGTCTATGTGCTCACTTTCAAGCAAAACCTAAAGAATCACACTTACAAGCTGTTAAACGAATATTTAAATATTTGAGTGGTAATACACATTTAGGCTTATTTTACCCAAAGTGCAATAATTTTAATCTAATGGGTTACTCAGATACTGACTATGCAGAGTGCCAAATAGATAAAAAAAGTACAAGCGGTGCTTGTACATTTCTGGGATAAAGTCTTGTCTCATGGCATAGTAAGAAGCAAACGTCAGTTGCTCTATCAACCACTGAGGGTTAATATTTAGTAGTAGGGAGTTGTTGTTCTCATATTCTATGGATGCGTCAAACATTATGTGAGTTTGATATTTTATGTGAAAGTGTGCCTATATATTGTGATAATATGAGCACCATTGATATTTCCAAAAATCCAGTTTTACACTCACATACGAAACATATAGAAGTCAGGCACCATTTTCTTAGGGACAATGTGTCCAAAGGCTTAATAAAATTAATCTTTATCCCAACTGAGCATCAATTAGCAGACATATTCACAAAACCCTTGGGTGAAGAAAGATTCTATATTCTAAGAAGAGAACTTGGTATGTGTCTGGTATATATATATATAGTCTCGATGTTTTAAGGAAATCAAACATATGCAAAATATCACGCTGCATGATTTGCTGCTTAAAATAAATTTGGGAAATAAAATCTATTAAGATTCATCATTACCGAACACGGCTCCATGTCTCCCCAGACCTCGGTAACATGCACACACTTTAAATCCCAACCTTACTTTACTCTTTCTTCAAACGACCCCACATCTCTCAAACCCTTTTTGTCTCTCCAACCGTCTCCATTAATCCTCCTACTCCAAACCTCTTCTGCAACAATGAGAACTCGTATTGCCAAATGTTTACAAGATGAATCTGACAAAGATCTACCTATTCCTTCTCCTCTCTCTCGACCTCCGGTAATTTCATCCCGAAAACTGAAATTGAAGCAACCACTGGTGACCACCATCTCCGGTGATTCTCCCTTCTCTGAAGAATCTAACACGAGTCCTCCATCTCTTACACTGGTCTGTACCTCTACTGTGCAAAAACGTCGTCGCCTCAAAGAATCCACACCAGGGTCCCCTCCTATTTCGGTAATGCCTCTATCTTTCTCTCTACATGATGTTCCTAAAACTGATTTCAGGGGACATAACTTTAAATTGCGTTTTAAGTCCTCTATTTGTCAAAAATCATTCGTGTATGAGAAAACAATTGATATGTTTTATTATTAAAACTCTCCTCTACAAAATCTCCTTAAATCTTTTGGTTTATCATCCTTGATTTCCCCCCATCTAAGGCTTATCCTAAGTTGGTCCAACAATTTTATACTAATCTTGAGCATAATGGTGACAGTTATACCTTCTTTGTCAAAGGGAAGTCCTTATTTTTCACTATTATGAACTTAGGGAGCATCTTGTCTATTCCCTTCACAGGCGACTGCCCTTTTACACTTAAAGGTCCCGTATACTCTCCCTATACTCCTTTTGACCAACTTCAAATTGTGATGGATGACCCCACTCTGACTACTGTGAATTTCCCCAAAACAATTGTAGACACTCAATATTTTGCATTCTTGTTACTAACCCTGCAGGAGGGCAGAATCATCTTCTGGAGATAACCGTGGAAGTCATATCAGTTTCAACCCTGAAGATAACCCCGTGAGATCCAATTTTCAATCCCGGAGATAACCTCGGGATACTCAGTTTCAATCACGAAGACAACCCCGGGAGATTCAGTTCCAACCTCAGAGATAATCCCGAGAGATGCAGTCTAAGTTCTAGAGATAATTCCAAAAAAGTCAGTTTTAACCCCGGAGACAACTTTGAGATACTCAGTTACAACCCCGGAGACAACCCCGGGAGGTCAAGCCACCTCGGAGATAACCCTGAGGACATTCAGCATTCACAACAGCCCAATCTAAGAGATAACCCTGAGCAATGACTGCTACATCTGTGCCAAAGCCGGAGATAACCTCGGTGGGGGAAAAATCATTATTTTGCCACCTCAATACCACATTCACATTGTCTCAACACTTTTCAATCCACACTGCGTATCAAGGTGTTCCACAAGAACCATAGCTCAAATCCCGAGTGACAACTACACAAGACAGTACAACGGATAGACTTTGAAGACTTGGAGATTTGGTTATTGACCCATCTTCTCGGCTTCGTATAACCTCTAATCCCATGTCATTGTGTAGCTCTTGACAACAACTTTCCAAAAAGGCACATCACTCCTTTATCGAAAGCCCAAATTAAAAGTTATGAAGGTTTGAACGGAAAACGCGTAGCCAAAGTGCACGTACTTCGAGACGAAAAAACCCGCATGGCCCGGGGTAGCCTGGGTAGCCGCAGGTAGACCTGCGGCCATCGGGTCATTAAATATGAGCTCTTGGCAGCTCATTTAAAAAAAAGGAAAAAGGAGAGAAAACTCTGTCCATTTCAGCCTGTAACCCTTGGTAGAGTGCTCTAAACTGAGTGCTTCTTCTTTCTAAACACTTGTAAGCTCGTGTTATGTAACATACTGAAGTTTAACCGGTAGAAATAGATTTTTCGGGCATCAAAAGCTATCTGAAGTCTTCTTGGTAGCCCACTGTAAGATTTTTCAGATTTTTAAGCTTTCTACTGCTTCTATACATATATATCTACTAACGTTGAGAGTCGCGTTGTGTGGGTATGCCCGGATCGTTGATCTGTGGCTTTTTATTACTTATATATATATATATATATATATATATATATATATATATACGTACGAATTTGAACTCGAATGAGCCTGGATAGAATATCCGGTGCATTTACTGTTTATATATATATATATATACTTGTATATATATCATCGAACTCTGATTAGATTGAGTCTGGATATAATATATTGTGCGTTTATAGCCTTATATATATATATATATATATATATATATATATATATACATTTCTGTCAGGCCTGTGTAGGGTATTCAGCATAAAAACGCAGCGGAAAATAAAAAATTATAAAGCCAAATTCGAAACCCTAAAATAGGATCCATGTGAAAATAGAATAATTCAGTGTTTAGATATTATACCGATTATAGTATTTTCTGAAACGCTTCGAATCTCCAACGTAATTCCTCACGGTACTACGTCTCTACGGTATCCACACGAACGTCTGCGAAACGTCCCACGGTCTACAGTGAAGAGAACTGCGGTACTAGCCACCAAGGATCAGGATTTTCAAAGGTTTTCTCTCTAGTCTCTCTCTAAGATCGGCTAGGGTTTGTGAGGTTATTATGATTATCCCTAAAATGACTGCTATATATCATATATATAGCGGTTAAAAAAGGATTAATCAAAAACCCTAAAAAAATTCGAATATATATATATATATATATATATATATATATATATCTTAATTAAGTCTTACTTAATTAATATACATATATATAAATTATCCTATTAATTTAAATTCGTAATTTAAATATTATCAATCATATTGACATATTTAAATCTTTATAATTTAAATTAATTCCCTTTTTATTACATTCTATGTATGTGACCCTATATGTTATTATTACGTTGGCAATAATTTTAAAATCATATTATAGAATTATAAACAGTGAGCGACATCTAGTAATGCATCACTGCTACCCAAGTAATAATAAGATCTATGATTCGATGCAACCTTTTCGTGACCAATGTTTTAATGTAATTTAATCCTTATAACCTTGACATCCTAGATTAAACTCGAGTCATGGAATGTGTCATACTCTTCATAATTTAATCTGAGTTTTCTTGATTAATGAGTAGACTATATGAAACAAATCACTATTTAAGCATGACCATGCATTTCATAGTCCTACTCAATCAAGAGGCCTATGGATATCACCCCTATTATATAAGAGGGTTAATTCCATCTAGATCACTCATATTCCTCACACGATTCATGATGTACCCAATAATCACCTCTAGAGTCCACCCTATTAAAGGTGACCTTTGATGATATCAAAGTACATAAATTCCCGTGTAGTAATATAGTGATTTTAGGTCGGAGGATCATTACATCATTGTCACTATGAGAATTGCTAATGACACTTCGCATAATGCTCCACATAGAATTCTCATGGTGGGTCTGTCCGGTACATCGTTCTCTAATATGTACTAATGCATGGACTTAATATCTCATATATTTATGACCAATGAGATTTGGTCATCAGTCAATCTACATACCAGTCTCAATGTATCATTGTTGTCCCATTAACAATGATACTCGACTAGGGACATTTAAGAGCAGTGATACTAATTGTAATTATATAATCTCATGTTCAAGTCACTTACTTGAAGCTATATAATTTGTATCACTATTCTAAAGACTTTTATTATGTTAACATTTATATAACGCAATAAATAAAATCATAATAAAATCATTCATTTATTCAATCAAATATAATATCAAAATGTTAAATAATTATAGCAAATAATTGGCCTCTAGGGCATAAACTCTAACAGTCTCCCAGTTGCACTAGAGCCATTCACTCATATATCTAATACCCATGAAAATAGTGTGACCTTCGTGCTTCTGCTGTGATAAAGCCTTGGTCAGTGGATCTGCAGTATTATCATCTGTTGGCACTCTTCTTATATGTACATCTCCTCTATCAATGATTTCACGGATGAGATGGTACCACCTAAGTATATGCTTGGATCGTTGGTGAGATATGGGTTCCTAAGCCTGTGCAATGGCTCCATTATTATCACATTATAGCTTAACCGGATCAACAATGGTTGGAACAATACCAAGTTCAATGATGAACTTTTTAATCCATACAGCCTCCTTGGCCACACTAGAAGCAACAATATACTCAGCCTCTATTGTAGAATCGGCTACTGTCTCTTGCTTCGAACTCTTCCAGCTAACAGCACCACCATTAAGGCAAAACACAAAATCTGGGTGAGACTTATAGTCATCATTGTCAGTCTGAAAACTAGCATCTGTGTAACCCTTTACTGCCAGTTCATCTTTACCTCTATATACCAAGAATGAATCCTTAGTCCTTTTTAGGTACTTGAGGATATTCTTGACTGCTGTCTAGTGACCTTCACCTGGTTTCGACTGGTATCTGCTCGTCATGCTGAAAACATACGAGACATCCGGACGAGTACATATCATTGCATACATGATAGATCCAATTGCCGAAGTATAAGGGATCTTTCTCATACGCTCCTCATCATCTTGTGATTTACGACATTGGGCCTTAGAGATCTTTACACCATGAGTCACGGGTAAGTGTCCTCTTTTCGACTCTTGCATGCTGAACCGTTTCAGCACTTTATCAATATATGTACTTTAACTTAGGCTGAGCATTTTTCTTGATTTATCTCTATAGATCCTGATACCTAAAATGTAGGCAGCATCACCCAAATCTTTTATGGAGAAACATTTTCCTAACCATGTTTTTACAGCCTGTAAGGAAGGAATGTCATTTCCAATAATTAATATGTCATCAACATATAATACTAGGAATACAATGTGACTCCCACTAACCTTCTTATATACACAAGGTTCATCTTCATTTTTTATAAAGCCAAACTCTTTGATTGCTTCATTAAATTGAAGATTCCAACTTCGAGAGGCTTGCTTTAATCTATAAATGGATCGCTGTAGTTTACATACCTTTCTAGCATCCTTTGGAGTGACAAAACCCTCAGGTTGTGTCATGTACACATCTTTAAGGAGATTTTCGTTAAGGAAAGCAGTTTTGACATCCATATGCCAGATTTCATAATCATAAAAGGCTGCAATAGCAAGTAATATCCTGATGGATTTAACCATTGCCACTGGAGAGAAAGTTTCATCATAGTCAACACCTTGAACTTGTTTGAAACCTTTTGCTACTAGTTGGCTTTTATAGGTTTGTACGTTACCATCCATGTCGGTTTTCTTCTTAAAAATCCACTTGCACCCGATTGGTTTTACCCCTTCCGGTGGATCAACCAGAGTCCATACTTGGTTAGTATACATGAAGTCCATCTCAGATTTCATGTCTTCAGGCCATTTCTCAGAATCTGGTCCATTCATAGCTTCTTGGTAGGAAGCAGGCTCATCCTGATCTATGAGCATTACATCACCGTTTTGAGTCACAAGATATCCATAATATCTCTCGGGCTCTTGGCGTGTCCTACCAGATCTATGAATGCCTTGTGTAATTTGAGCAGGTTCTCTTTCCACAATATCTTATGGTTCCTGCTCACGTTCCAACTCAGGTTCAATGATATTTTGTGGTTCTCTAATTTCTTCGAGTTCTACTTTCCTCCCACTATTTCCTTTAGAGACAAATTCTCTTTCAAGAAAAATACCAGTTCGAGCAACAAACACTTTGTTCTCAAAAGGTTTGTAAAAATAATACCCTTTTGTTTCCTTTGGGTATCCCACAAAATTACATTTGTCAGATTTGGGTCCGAGCTTGTTAGAATCCAGACATTTTACAAATGCCTCGTAACCCCAAATCTTCATGAACGACATACTAGGACGTTTCCCAGTCCACATCTCATATGGTGTCTTCTGAACCGTCTTTGTAGGAACACGATTAAGTGTGAATGCGGTTGTCTCTAGGGCATGACCCCATAAGCTTATTGGAAGATCTGCATGACTCATCATTGATCGTACAACGTCCAATAAGGTGCGATTCCTCCTCTCAGATACACCATTCCATTGTGGTGTTCCAGGTGGAGTGAGTTGTGATATAATACCACACTCCTTTAGAAGGTCATCAAAGTGTTGGCTTAAGTATTCACCTCCTCGATCGGATCGAAGGGCTTTTATGCTTTTGTCAAATTGGTTTTGAACTTCATTCTTGAATTCCTTAAACTTTTCAGAGGATTCGGATTTGTGTCTCATAAGATATACATATCCATATCTACTGAAGTCGTCAGTAAATGTAATGAAGTAATAAAACCTACCTCTTGCTAACGAACTCATGGGTCCACATACATCACTATGTATAAGTCCCAATACATCGCTAGCCCATTCACTCTGTCCAGTGAAAGGGGCTTTAGTCATCTTGCCTAATAAACAAGACTCACATTTCTCATATGTTTAAAAATCAAATGAATCCAAAAACCCATCTTTATGGAGTTTGGATATGCGTTTCTCATTTATATGGCCTAAACGGCAGTGCCAGAGATATGTCGGATTTGAATCATTTGATTTAAATTATTTTGTATTTTTGTTATAGATAGGCTTTCTAAATCAAGAATATAAAGACCATTAAACAATTGTGCAACACCATAGCATATATCATTTAAGTAAAACGAACAACGGTTGTTCTTTATTATAAATGAAAAACCTCTCTTGCCCAAACAAGAAATAGAAATAATGTTTTTGCTTATAGCAGGCACATAATAACAATCCTCTAATTCTAATACTAGCCCAGTGGGCAAAGATAAATGATAAGTTCCTACGGCCAGTGCAACAACTTTTGCTCCATTCCCAACTCGTAGGTCAACCTCTCCTTTCGCCAAAGTCCTACTCCTTCGGAGTTCCTGCACATTAATACAAATGTGAGAACCACATCCAGTATCTAATACCCATGATGTAGAAGTAGACAAGTTGACTTCTATAACATATATACCTGAATCAGAAGTCGTACTTCCTTTCCTTTTCTTCACATCTTCCAAATAAGCATGACAGTTCCTTTTCCAGTGTCCAGATTTTCCACAGAAGTGACAATCACCTTCTTTAGCCACTCCACCTTTAGGTTTTAAAGCTTGTTTGGTTTTAGAATTGGGTTTGGCACCAGATTTAGATCCTATCTTTTTATTACCTTTCTAATTTCCCTTAGCATTCCCCTTTTGCACCATCATTATGGGAGCGAGTCCGGCCTTTTTCATGTTATTCTCGGTAGTTCTTAACATGCTCAACAACTCATTAAGTGGTTTCTCAATTTCATTCATGATATAATTCATAACAAATTGAGAGTAGCTACTGTTCAAAGATTACAAAACAAGATCAGTTTGGGCTTCTAGAGTGATAGGAAAACCTAACCTATCAAGGTACTCAATATACCCAATCATTTTTAACACATGTGGACCAACTGGATCACGTTCACCCATCTTGCAATGATACAACGCTTTGCTTGTATCATACCTTTCCTGTCAAGCATGCCCTTCAAATAATTTCTTGAGATGCTCGATCATCCCATAAGCATCCATCAACTCATGTTGCTTCTGAAGCTCAGTGTTCATAGTTGCTAGCACGAGACAACTCACGTCCAGAGCATCATCTTGATGCTTCTTGCAAGAATTATGCTTTGCACGTGGTGCAGTGTTAGCTGGTACTGCAGGAATGGGCTTTTCAATGACATATAGGCTGTGCTTTTGTTTGAGGACAATCCTCAAGTTCCTATACCAGTCAAGGAAATTAATTCCACTCAGCTTGTCCTTCTCAAGGACTGATCGTAGTGAAAGACTACTTGTGTTGTTGTTGTTGTTGTTTGCCATTGATATCTACAATTTATAAGTGCAAAAATAATAAGTCAAATTGCAGAGTTTTGATATTATGTAATTGATAATAGTACATTCAAAATATACCTCCCACTATTTTATTCAAATTAATAACCCTCACCATTAATTCGGAAAGCATTTTTTTATTAAATCTTTCTAGTGAGCCAAGATCCATATTTCATTATGCTTTAAGTTAGCTTTGGCTATTCTCTCAAAACATAATTATTTAGGTAGACAACCCCTTGTCAATTATATCATATATAACTCCTGGATAGTTTGGTAAACAACATTTGTTTCTAGTCCATCTAATGGTACCTACCAAACTCTATGCCTCTAAGTCCACAATCCTATTGAGATAACTTAGTTAAGTCGGGCCCAATGATTTTAATAGTTTGGATATCACAATTATCCCATCGCATCTTACCTAGATAAATAGGGTACTTTACTTTGGCAAACCTACATCCATTGATCAAGGTCTTGATGAGTGTTATTCATTGGAAGGCATCTGATTTAGACTTAATAATTTAATGAGGGATTTTATAAATTAATTTAGATCTCACCAATTTTAATCTTATTAAGTATGCACATTAGTTATCATATCATATCGTATACAAGCATAAATAAAGTGCAAAATAAAATGTGTCACAGTTATGGCCCAATCCACTATCAATCTTTTCAAGCTAATGAAAGATTGAAGGTCAATCTAAGGTGGTAAAAGATCTTCAAAATAGTAGCTTCCTTGGATCTTCCTCATGCATGTGCCTCCTCTCCATCCTCAACTTCCATCATGTTCTTCATCTTTTCATCTACATCTGGTTATCGATTATTACATGACATAAAGAAACCTCGAGTTACATTCGAGGGGATTTAGATGAGAAGAGAATGTTACATCAGAATTTATAGAAAGACACGACATGCAAGCCGTATTTCAAAACCAAAAACCACTAACCTATGGGTCAAAAGGCCATAACTGTGCACCATACATATCACAATAAGCACATAATAGTTTATATATAATTAAAGAAAACTATATATAACATATAGCGGTCACGACCATCGTGCGCTACGACGGGGGATTCCAAGGGAGGGGTCTCCCCCCTGGCGGTGGTCCGACTGACCGATTAGCAGGCGGGTGGTCTCGCTAACCGGTCAACGAGCGGGGTCAGGGGCAGCGCCCTTGGAAATTTTTTTCGAACTACAATCTGTATTGTAGAATTTTTCCATACGAATCTCTGAAATAGTTTCAGAATCATATATTTAATCCACCAAAACACTCATAATAACAATTCACCCAGTACATATCATATATGTCCAGTTTCAATTAATCATATTAAACCTTCATGCTTCTAATACAAATAGAAATAAAGTTGTATACTGTTATTACACCATTTAAGATACAATTAACAGAATATCATATACATGCATATATATAACAGATATAAATTAAAATACTAGAATTTGCATACAGCGGAATATCATATATTCAATTTTAGATCGGTAAACATGCATTATCATATATCATATATATCAAATACAATTAAAACACGTAATCTGAATTAATCATTTTTGCAAGTAGCTCTGATACCACTGTAGGGTTTTCGGCATAAAAACGCAGTGGAAAATAAAAAATTATAAAGCCAAATTCAAAACCCTAAAATAGGATCCATGCTAAAATAGAATAATTCAGTGTTTAGATATTATACCGATTATAGTATTTTCTGAAACGCTTCGAATCTCCAACGCAATTCCTCACGGTACTATGTCTCTACGGTATCCACACGAACATCTGCGAATCATCCCACGATCTACAGTGAAGAAAACTGCGGTACTAGCCACCAAGGATCAGGATTTTCAAAGGTTTTCTCGCTAGTTTCTCTCTAAGAGTGGTTAGGGTTTGTGAGGTTATTATGATTATCCCTAAAATGGCCGCTACATATCATATATATAGCAGTTAAAAAAGGTTTAATCAAAAACCCTAATAAAATCCGAATTTATTTATATATATATATATATCTTAATTAAGTCTTACTTAATTAATATATCTATATATAAATTATCCTATTAATTTAAATTCGTAATTTAAATATTATCAATCATATTGACATATTTAAATCTTTACAATTTAAATTAATTCCCTTTTAATTACATTCTATGTATGTGACCCTATATGCTATTATTACGTTGGCAATAATTTTAAAATCATATTATAGAATTATAAATAGTGAGCGGCATCTAGTAATGCATCACTGCTACCTAAGTAATAATAAGATCCATGATTCGATGCAACCTTTTCGTGACCAATATTTTAATGTAATTTAATCCTTATAACCTTGACATCCTAGATTAAACTCGAGTCATGGAATGTGTAATACTCTTCATAATTTAATCTGAGTTTTCTTGATTAATGAATAGACTATATGAAACAAATCACTATTTGAGCATGACCATGCATTTCATAGTCCTACTCAATCAAGAGGCCTATGGATATCACCCCTATTATATAAGAGGGTTAATTCCATCTAGATCACTCATATTCCTCACACGATTCATGATGTACCCAATAATCACCTTTATAGTCCACCCTATTAAACGTGACCTTTGATGATATCAAAGTACATAAATTTTCGTGTAGTAATATAGTGATTTCAGGTCAAAGGATCATTACATCATTGTCACTATGAGAATTGCTAATGACACTTCGCATAATGCTCCACATAGAATTCTCATGGTGGGTCTGTCCGGTACATCGTTCTCTAACATGTACCTATGCATCGACTCAATATCTTATATATTTATGACCAATGAGATTTGGTCATCAGTCAATCCACATACCAGTCTCAATGTATCATTGTTGTCCAAGTAACAATGATACTTGACTAAGGACATTTAAGAGCAATGATACTAATTGTAATTATATAATCTCATGTTCAAGTACTTACTTGAAGCTATATAATTTGTATCACTATTCTAAGGACTTTTATTATGTTAATATTTATATAACGCAGTAAATAAAATCATAATAAAATCATTCATTTATTCAATCAAATATAATATCAAAATGTTAAACAATTATAGCAAATAATTGGCCACTAGGGCATAAACTCTAACAACCTGGAGTTTACTTCGTGGCCATTTACTGCTTTTATATATATATATATATATATATATATATATATATATATATATATATATATATATATATATATATAGAGTCCGGATCCAGTCCGGGATCCCGGACTTTTTTAAAATACGGATTTTTTTTTGCTTTTTTTTAAAACAACTAAAAAAAAAGTTTAATATTTTATAGAACTGAAATTTTTTCATAATACAGTGTTTTTGGTGTGATTTGGATACATATAACAAAACAGTCTGTACAGACTGTTTTGTTATATGTATCCAAATCACACCCAAAATACAGTATTATGAAAAAATTCTAGTTCCATAGTACAGACTTGTTTTGTTATATGTATCCAAATCACACCCAAAACACTGTATTATGTAAAAATTCTAGTTCCATAAAATATTAAACTTCTTTTTTTAGTTGTTTTTTTTTAAAAAAAGCACAAAAAAGGGGTCCGAATTTTAACAAGGTCCGAACTCCCGAACCTGATCCGATGTGTATATATATATATATACTTATATATATTTACCGCTTTTATATAAATCTCTGCTTTAATCACTTTCATAATGTAGATATTTAATCGTTCAGCCTGCGGGCTAGATTTGCCTCATTCTGGCTACTTCTAACTTTAACAGGTTCAAAGTGACTAAATTAGAACTGTTGAAGCTAGAATGATTTAGATTTTTTCAAATCTAGTTCTTTTTCTAGCTTTTGTACATATTAATTTTTTATGTGAGCTTAGGAATCATGTGATCACAGATTCAGCCTCTGAATCTAGATTTAGTTCCCATGATGGACATTTTGCTGCTGCAGCCAGCTTGTAAATTATCTACGGTGTCTGAATACCCTTAGATGACTTTCATGCTCACAAGGAGTTCGGCACTGCTATGTATCTTATTTTCTCGAAGATGCCTCGCATCTCGAAAATAAAAGCAATCAAGCCGAACACATAATAAAATGGAAGTATCAATGGCCTCAATTACTATTGAGCACAAAGGTTTGAAAAATTTGTTTTACAAAACTTCATTGTGTTAGGAATATACATGAGAATGTTATTCATATTTATATATGATTTGATTATGATATAAATGAATGAATATGCAAGTATTCTTACATTAAGGAAAGATGTAAAGTCCTTTGATAGACAATAGGAATATATGTATAAGTACTTAGAATGAATTGATCAAATATGTTAGGTTGATCCTACATAAGCAAAATAGCTTTGTAAAATCCTTAAAAAGAAATGATGTACAAGGACTATAAATATAGAAAGATCAAGCTTGTTAGGTTGATCTTATAATGTAATAGATAGGTATGCCTGATCGTCGAACACTGCACCAACATCGTAGTCTTCCAAGAGAGTTAAGGAAAACTCGAGAACTATCAAGGCTGAATCGTAGTATGCAAAATAGTAGATCTCGGAGTTCGTAGTCTGCCAGGAGAGACGAAGATGGATTGCAGTGTGTCGAGAAGAACTTTCTCAGAGCCGTAGTCTGCTGAGGAAGTCATGTTTAGAATCATAGAGACATCCTGTCTAAGAGATGACCGAGCATCTACCAAAACCAAGTCAAGAATCGTAGACCACACTTGAAGTTATAGAGTCTACTGATCATATCAGAGGTAGAGATCGTAGTCGAGCCAGATCAGACGAGGACAACAAGCATAAAGACAGAAATCGTAGTTTGTCAAGATCTGATCTCGAAGTCGTAGTGTCTGTAGAACCAAAGCTAAATCATAGTCTGCAGAACTAAGGCTTCAACAGAGGTGCTCACAACGCCAAGGAAGAATCATAGAGTTAACACGATTCTTAACAAATGAGCACTCCCAGAATATCCAAAGTATGAAGCCTCTAGTCTGAGTTGCAAAGATACATTCCACCTGAAGGAAACCAGAGAGCACTCAACGAATACCATTCAAGCTAACAGAAGATCTAAGCACCAACCCAATCAACATCTAGATTAAGTTGTGAAGCCATTCAAGATGAAGTCTTCCACAAGTTCATCAGAAGAAGACTTCAGTAAAAGTGACTGACTAAAGAAAGTCAGTAAGTGCAGTAGCTGTCAAGAGAACAGAAGACACCGATCTTGGGATTAATCAAAATCGTAGTGTTTGCCAAACAAAGCATGAACTGATGCAGTTTACACAGAGATACTGGCCAACTTATGAACATCAAGGCGAAAGTGATTAAGCATGGGTCAGACCATTGATGATAAGTGAACGGGAGATCACAAGGAGAAAGAGAGCTGGGCATGCCACAAATCTGATGTGTCTTGCTATTAAGAAGAGACCAAACAAGAAATAAAGTTATTAATTCCTGAGATCAGTCGAGGCAAACAGAAGTGTTGAAGCATTGCACAAGTGAAGGAAGAGGTGTTCTACATTGAAGATCCAATGAACACTCTTCAGAATCGTAGTGTTGTCTCAACCAGTCAATGAGCAACATTCAACAAGACACACTATGATCAGGTCTAAGAACATCTGCATCAGAATCGTAGAGTTCGGTCATCTAAGGATTGAAGCATTGGCAACAGTTTAATTAGAAGACTGATATTCGAACGTTGCTAATTGAGAGCATCGATGCAGAAGGACAATTCTTGATGTTCTGATCGAGGAATTAGAAAGAAGAAATAAAGGTGACTACCTGCTTGACACACTAAAGTGACATTTTTGATGGGGTAGGTGAAATAGTAGACTACAGTGTCAGAAAAGTGAAAAAGGGGATGTCATGTCACATATGCAGTCTGCATCAAATAACTTGAGATCTGCGAAGCAATTCAAATAGCTCCCAACGGCTATATTCCAACGGGAATGTATCGCCCCGAAATCCGGTCTATCTTCACACCCAGATTCCGTGCGTCACTAGTACATCATTCATCCAATATACATCATTATATACTAGAATATAACAACATACACTCTCAAATCCCAGGTTCTGAAAATCTTATAACCTTTTTCATTACAAATAATAAGAAATATATTATTCAGTTCATCTTACAAGAGTGACTTTTATCCGCCACTAAGGATACATAACAGTTCATTAAACTAGTCTATCGTTCAGTTTCATCTTTCTACATTACAAGTCTTCACTTGATCTTCTCGCTCATTCACATTTTGCATTACACTTCATCTGGATACCGTCAGCTTGATCTTTACGGTATCCTTCAGTTCTTCTAACCTCGTTTGCTAAAAATATTTTTCATTTAAAAGCAAGTGTGAGCATTTAATTGCCCAGCAAGTCATAACAGTTGAACAAACAACTTCAGAATTAAAATATTTCTTTAGAACTTCTATAACCGAACAAATGTTATGAAGCAGCTTGAATAATAGGAATAGTCTCGATTCCTATCATTTTAAAACATTAGTCACTTTTACTTTGAAATACTTTCATTCCTCTACCTTTTTCATTCACATCCTGTCTGACTAGAATCATTAGCACAGACTTAACAATAACGGTTCATGTATAAACAGAACATACTTGTATTAAATAGCTCAATCACAGAACAGTTCATATCATAAAAACATTGAAGTGTTCAAATTATAGCATAGGGCCTCATACGTACTACCACCTTGTATATACATCGCACATATGCACATAGACAAGATTTCTCAAGTTCAACATCTGAGAAGTTTAAGAAACTAGCATTCATGTAATATGAATGACGTTAGGAAACTTACCTTACGCCTAGCTACAGCTTACGCTGAACTACTCAATCCAATTCCTATATAACACATAAGGAGAAAACATAAACACCAATTAGTTATATATTGAACTTACGCATTGGTTTACTTAACTTTACTTCTTAGGGTTTGCGTTCTTTGCAATATAAGTTTACGCGATTAACTTCCTTTACTAGTTTACAGCTTAATGACATACGGAGATGTCTTACTCATACGTTCACCATCTTTGATGATTTATATTCTTATCTGACTCACATTCGGCTTTCATTAATCTTATTACCGTTCATTATGGCTTTCTTGATAATTCATATCTTATTTAATACTTTCATTATTCATTACATGAACCCCATGTTCATTACTCGTTCTTAGTGTCGAAGCCATATCGATCGTTGTATGCTAAGACCAAGCGTCCATCGCAACAACGTTGCGTTCACAGCGTCTATACGCTTCACACTTAGCTCTCATTATCATGACATAACATTGAAATGTTATTTATTGCCCTCGTCACTCAACGTCTAAGGAATCACAACCATAGCAATCCCTCACGTTCGTTTATCATGACTACGGTCCCCGGATATCGGTTCCGTAACTCGCACTTAGAATCTTTGTCTTTTAATCTTGTTTAATCTTTCCGTTCAACCTTTACTACAGGTTTAATTCACTAGAATAAGTATTACATTAGTTGCACTATATGTTCATACTTATTTCTTGCACATCTCCCAGTAATTGAGCAATAAAAATCTCATTTCTGGGCATTGCCCTGCACCGGCGCTGCGGCGCCGTGCCCCTTCTTTTATCTCGTGCTGCGGCGCCCCCTACTTCACCTTCTTCCTTTGGTCTGGCGCTGCGGTGCCAAACTCTTTGTTATCTCTTGAGCTACAGTGCCACTCTCCAGAAGTTTATGGCCGAGCTCGCATTGCAGCGCCGCTTCCCAAAGCTCAGTCGGTGCTGCGGCACCGCTTCCCAAAGCTCAGTCGGCGCTGCGGCGCCGAGCCTAAACCCTAGAAAATTTTCTAAGTGTTAAATCCAATTTGAGACGCTTACTTCCCGATCTCATAACTCCTTCGTTATAACTCGGAACGAGGTTATTCCAAAGCCATTCTCTTCCTTATCTTACATACTTTAATACCACTTAGACAGAACTTCGTTCTGAATTCATCAACATGCCATTCGATTGGCTTGATCTTCACCCTTTGTTCATTTTTACGCTTTTAGTGTTCTTCGCTCGTTCGTCCGTAATTCGGTCATCTGAACTCGAAACTTATTTGATCTTAAGTCTACGACTCACGTTTTCTATGTTCTCTTACTTCCTTATGAAACCCTACACGTTCAGGTTCATTTACTAACTTTCTAATTCTCGTTCGTTTTTTACAAAAATTTCGCCATAACTTTGTTATAGCTACGTTTTAATTCATTCTTCATGAACATTTCTACCGTTCCTAACCAAACAATAAGCAACTAACTTATACGCGATGGTTTTAAACTTGTCCATCAACAACAATTATACTACGATGGTTTTAAATTTGTTCATCAACAACGTTCTTCGTGTTCTTCGCGTGTTCTTCGTGTTCTTCGTTCGTTCTTCATTTTAATCGATATTTTGGATTATGATTCCACTTTTTATTGAAATTTGATGTTATAGAACTCCATTCCTTACTTATTTAACCTACTCGTTCATATAATCCACTCGGATCGCTCAAAATCCTCACGAATCTTATACTTCCTTAAGAAATTTACAAACTAAACTTTTAATTCTTATTTCTTCTTTTCTGAATGATTTCAACCATATGAAATCATTCCTATCATTATTTACTTCTTATTCTCATTAAGATATGTTTTTAAACATAAAAACTTAAAGAAAATTTAAAAAAGAATAGGTTCCGGATTACCGTTCTTCTTTAATCTTCTCCCGTCGGACAAAGTTTGTACGCGGCCTAGCCTTTCCTCTTCCTTCTCCTTCCCATCCGACCTCTCTCTCTCTCTCAAGTGTGGAGGATTTTCAAAATCCTAAAATATGAAATCTAGCTTCCTATTTATAGAAAACCAAAGCTTAGGGCAAATTGGTCATTTCGCCCCCCACCTCCTCCAACACTTAGCCACCAAGTTTACTTGGCCACCACCTTTACTTGGTGGCCAAGTAGCCGGTCCACATGCCCATGGGTTATCCCATGGGTTTCCCCAATGGTTCTTACCCATCCGTTTACCCATCGATTCGATCCGCGATTTCTTTTCTTGGTTTGGGCCTTAACCCTAATTCTTATTGGGCCTATCTTGGGCTTGTTTTCACAAAGCGTTGGGCTTGACATAATCCAAGTCCAAATGGATTCTACAAAGTCCATGAACTCAAAGTCCATTAAGTCTCATCGTATTCTACGCATTCCATTCTCGTATTCTCGTATTCTCTTCGTATATCGTTCGTACGATATTCGTATTATATGTCGTAATAATCTTCGTTCTATACTCGTATAATAACTAGTATTACACTCGCATTTCTCACGCATAATAACCCTAATTATTATACGAGATCATTAAATTCTCGGAACTTACTTTTTCTAACCCTTAGGTTTTAAGTCCGCAGGCGAAAACTTCGTTTTTGCCATAACTGAAATATTATTGAATATTCCATCACGTCTCAAAATTTTACGTAATCAATAACTTCTCAGAATTTCAAAATAAATCTCCGAGAAAAAACGGATGAATAGTGCCTATTTCGTCTGTTTACCCAAAAATATTTTTGTTCCCGGAAAATTTTTATTTTCGTCTTGAAAATTCCTGTTCGTTCAATCTAGCTCGTAGCCAGAATCCTCCCGACTTATAATCATCCTAGGTTGTAGAACGATTAATAAACACATAGCACAGAATAGTATTAATAAAAATTAGTTTTATTAATAACTAATTCTTTAAACCTAAATTCTGGACGATCCGAATTTTCGGGTTGTCACATTCTTCCCTCCTTATAAAAATTCCGTCCTCGGAATTTCTTAAAACCACACCTTTACCCGGGTCATCACATTCACCCCTTCTTCACAGAATTTCGTCCTCAAAATTTTAGCTTACTCTACTTCTCAACTTCCATTCAATGGAGTTCTTATCTTTTCCTCATTCCTAACCCCCATAACCTATCAAGAATCATGAAGTAGAAGGAATAACGAGGAATATAAAATTTCCTATAAAATGTTTCATACTTTTGCTGAGGGGTCAAATTGACCATGAACTCTTACTAAGTTAAACAACATTTCGCCATAAGCCCTTCTTTAACGGTCAGTTTACAATCACCAAGAAAGTAAACTACCTCTTCCATGTTCTCCTCAGACTTAATCATTAGATTCCGCACCAAAACAATTTGGTTTCGAAAAAGTTCTCAAAGAAAGCTCGATTTTCTTATAACATGACATACCATTTGTCTAGCCGAATCAAGTAGCTTCGACCATACCAATAAATTGGATATCAACGTGAAACATTCGTCTAGTCAACTCAATTGGCGTTGACTACTTCTTTAAATTCTTTTCGCAATACATCAAATCGGTTTATGACGTCACAATACCGTACTTTTCACAGCACGTTGAGGACTTTGTCAGTTTGTGACTTCGTCATTATACATCATACCATAGCGGGTTGTTGATCCTAAGATCACATCCAACACCAAGTTTAATTGCATTAATAACTCCATCTTTTTACCATCCTTGCATCAAATGCACTGATGATATAAAATTCATTTTGATATTTCAAATCAATTTCTGTCTAGCCGAAGCAATTAGCATAGACATACCAAGAATAGCTCTTTTAAAATCCGTTGGTTCCAAAAGTTGAACCAATTCTTTCTTTTTTTTTAAAAAAAAAATATACATATCAGCACGAGTTCAATAAAGTTCGAAATCTAGCATAGCTAGATGACTTGGAATATCCTATTCTCCATCTTCCTTCATTGTCTTACTACGACAATACTTAAATCTTCTCTAACACCTTCATTGATAAGTCTACTGAAAGTACTTACTTTCAATCTAAACATTCCTATATCTTAGTACAGTCCATTAACTTACCACACATTATGAGTTCAGGAACTTTCCACAATAGTATGAGTTTAAGAACTATCCAGTCAGACCATAGGCGTCCATTCGCTGAGACGTTCGAAAACATACCATACTATTATGAGTCACGAATTTACCATAAGTATGAGTTTTAGGAACTCGCACCTACCTTAACGTTCTCTACCTATCAAGTATATACATGAGAAAAGATTCACCTTCTCATCATATACATCTTGATAGCGCGACATTCTATTCCAATGATTATCACAACCAGAAGCTAAGTGATTGTAGAACCAAACACAATTCCATGCCCATACAAAAAATTGGTCAACTCAGCTACTGACCGATATAGGAAGCTAAGCGGTTGTTACACCAAGAACAATTCTCTGCCCATATAAAGAATTGTTCAACATGGACTTTGAGTTCATGGACTTTGTAGAATCCAATTGGACTTGGATTATGTCAAGCCCAACGCTTTGTGAAAACAAGCCCAAGATAGGCCCAATAAGAATTAGGGTTAAGGCTCAAACCAAGAAAAAAAACCACGGATCGAATTGATGGGTAAACGGATAGGTAAGAACCATTGGGGCAACCCATGGGATGACCCATGGGCATGTGGGCCGGCTACTTGGCCACCAAGTAAGGGTGGTGGCCAAGTAAACTTGGTGGCTAAGTGTTGGAGGAGGTGGGGGGCGAAATGACCAATTTGCCCTAAGCTTTGGTTTTCTATAAATAGGAAGCTATATTTCATATTTTAGGATTTTGAAAATCCTCCACACTTGAGAGAGAGATAGAGGTCGGATGGGAAGGAGAAGGAAGAGGAAAGGCTAGGCTGCGTACAAACTTTGTCCGACGGGAGAAGATTAAAGAAGAACGGTAATCCGGAACCTAGTCTCTTTTAAATTTTCTTTAAGTTTTTATGTTTAAAAACATAGCTTAATGAGAATAAGAAGTAAATAATGATAGGAATGATTTCATATGGTTGAAATTATTTAGAAAAGAAGAAATAAGAATTAGAAGTTTAGTTTGTAAATTTCTTAAGGAAGTATAAGATTCGTGAGGATTTTGAGCGATCCGAGTGGATTATATAAACGAGTAGGTGAAATAAGTAAGGAATGGAGTTCTATAACATCAAATTCCAATAAAAAGTGGAATCATAATCCAAAATATCGATTAAAATGAAGAACGAACGAAGAACACGAAGAACACGTGAAGAACACGAAGAACGTTGTTGATGGACAAATTTAAAACCATTATAGTATAATTGTTGTTGATGGACAAGTTTAAAACCATCGCGTATAAGTTAGTTGCTTATTGTTTGGTTAGAAACGATAGAAATGTTCTTGAAGAACGGATTAAAACGTAGCTATAACAAAGTTATGGAGAAATTTTCAAAAAAGACGAACGAGAATTAGAAATTTAGTAAATGAATCCGAACATGTAGGGTTTCATAAGAAAGTAAGAGAACATAGAAAATATGAGTCATAGACTCAAGATCGAACGAGTTCCGAGTTCGGATGACCGAATTACGGACGAACGAGCGAAGAACACTAAAAGCGTAAAAATAAACAAAGGGTGAAGATCAAGCCAATCGAATGGCATGTTAACTGATTCAAAACAAAGTTCTGTCTAAGTGGTATTAAAGTATGTAAGATAAGGAAGAGAATGGCTTTGGAACAACCTCGTTCCGAGTTATAACGAAGGAGTTATGAGATCGGGAAGTAAGCGTCTCAAATTGGATTTAACACTTAGAAAATTTTCTAGGGTTTAGGCTCGGCGCCGCAGCGCCGGCTGAGCTTTGGGAAGTGGCGCCGCAGCGCGAGCTCGGCCATAAACTTCTAGAGAGTGGCGCCGCAGCGCGAGAGATAACAAAGGGTCGCATTCCATTCTCGTATTCTCGTATTCTCTTCGTATATCGTTCATACGATATTCGTATTATACGTCGTAATAATCTTCGTACTATACTCGTATAATAACTAGTATTACACTCGTATTTCTCACGCATAATAACCCTAATTATTATACGAGATCATTAAATTATCAGAACTTACTTTTCCAAACCCTTAGGTTTTAAGTCCGCAGGCGAAAACTTCGTTTTTGCCATAACTGAAATATTATTGAATATTCCATCACGTCTCAAAATTTTACGTAATCTATAACTTCTCGGAATTTCAAAATAAATCTCCGGGCAGAAACGGATGAATAGTGCCTATTTCGTCTTTTTTCCCAAAAATATATTTGTTCCCGAATTTTTTTTATTTTCGTCTTGAAAATTCCTATTCGTTCATTCTAGCCCATAGCCAGAATCCTCCCGACTTATAATCATCCTAGGTTATAGAAAGATTAATAAACACATTGCACAGAATAATATTAATAAAAATTAGTTTTATTAATAACTAATTTTTTAAACCTAAATTCTGGACGATCCGAATTTTTGGGTCGTCACAGGGAAGATTGTGAAGGAGTATATATATTAGCTAGAGCTTCAAAGATCAAATGTTGCTAAGTTGAAGAATCGTTGAGTTGTTGGAATGCTATATTATTGACTCTACGATTTCCACCAGAGCTGAACAGAACAAGTCTCAGTGGTAGTGAGACTTTGAAGGTGGGAGTGAAGTAGATTTGAAGAAGGACTTGAATAGACTAAAGCTTCACTTAACAAGGATGAGAATGCCGCTGAAGATGGCAGCTAAGCTGAGAGCCGAGAAGACCAAGAAGATAGCATTCAGAAAAGTGGTAGAGCATAAAGAAGATCCAGAGAGCCACTCTACGAATCACCATGAACCAAAAGCTGAAACAGAACAGATGCAGAACCATGCCTGCATACCATTCAAGAAGGGTTCAGGGTATGCTAAGTGCCAGACGAAGTCTACCAAAAGCTCAAAGACTTAGCAAACCTAAATGGTGATGGTGCACAACTGACAATTGATGAAGATGAGAGAAGAAGTGGTCCAGACTCTACGCAGAATGCAAAGAGGACCACATCAAGCTGTTAAGTATAAAAGATGTTTAAGCTTTAAGACATCTTAGCAGTAAAGTACCAACAATGACTACAACAACAACAAGTAGCCATTACCTGGGGGGTCCTTATCCGAAGGGACTAAATGAAGTTCCAAGCATGCTGGGCTTGAAGAGTTCTTAGTGAACTAGAGGAGTTCCAAGCCTGCTGGGCTTGAAGAGTTCTTAGTGAACTGAAGTTGCAATGCTGCTGGCCTTGAAGGAATCTTAGTGATTCAGGGTGCTGCCCTTCCTTAGTGGAATTCCTGCTTGTTGAAGCAGAAGAGTGGATTAGGAGCTTGAGTCTTTGAACCACTTAAAATCCCTTGTGTCTTTTACATTCAGTCATTTACTTTCTGTCATTTACATTATGTACCTAACTGCTATAAATGCTATGTATGTATTAACTACTTACAACTAAACTAACTCTATGACCAATGTTTGTATATTTATGAATATATCAATGAAGGGGATCCTTTACTTATTCCGCTGTGATTGAAAAGATTCTTATGTTTGTCATATATTAATTTATCAGCAATACAAAATAAACATGAAAAGTTTCTAAAATTAAAAAGGATCTATTCAACCCCCCTTCTAGATCTATTGTGTGCCTACTAGGAACTAACAATTGGTATCAGAGCAAGTTCTCATGCTATATTCAAAAGCTAATCACTTTGAGTCTGATCCTAGGCACAAACATTGTTCTAAACTTAGTTTAGTAGTAAGTCACTTGTAAATACAGATGAGCTCACACGTTAGAAATAATGTGTACAGGTAAATGTGTATATACACCTAAAGCTGCTTAGATTCCATGTTCCTAAATGCCATAGCAATAAGACGAATACTTGGCCATAGTCAATCTCATAGTCTGAAGACCAGAGATGGGAGGTCAAGAGGCATTAACAACAAAGAGTCAAGCATCCACCAGTCTGAAAGATGAAAGGCCATATATGCTAAGAAATACTTATCTAGAGGAGAAAGAAGAATTTCTCAAATATGTATTTTGCTAACCAGCAGCTGGATGTGAACCTTGAGGCTCAAGGTTGTCAAAGAACTAAGGATGCCAAGATTTTCTTAGCTTACATCTTTAAGACTATGACTGATTAATCGAAGGACAATTGGAGCAACAAGCTGTCAGAAATGAATGTAAAAATATGCACATTGTTAGTTCTCAGAGGCACAATAGTTATCTAGAAGGGGGGTTGAATAGATATTTTAAAATTCTTTTCGAAATACATTTTAGTTTTGATAATGACTTAAACACAGTGGAATTGTGAGTTGTTTGTTTCCCCTTTAAGATATAACAAGTTAATGAGAGATAAATAGTTATAGCAGTTATGACAGTTATAGCAATAATGTAAAAGACACATTGTTTTAAGTGGTTTAGAGCACTTAAAGCTCCTAGTCCACTCTTCTACTCCTTGAGTAGGAAATCCACTAAGGATATCTTTACACTTTCTAAATCTCATAGATTCCTTCAAGACCAGCAGTCTTGGAACTTCTTAGTTCACTTTTGAACTCTTCAAGTCCAGCAGACTTGGTTCTTTACAGTTCACTTAGAACTCTTCAAATCTTTCTAACTTAGAAACTTCTTACTTCACTTGATAATAATTGATGAGTTCTTGAATGGTGCTACTTAGTTGCCGTTAAGCTCTTGTTTGAAAGAACTAAGTAGCTGAGCAAGCTTTCTCTTTTCAAATCGTAGAGTTGAGCGTTGAGTGTTCTTTTGCCTTTTTGTTCAATGCTTGCATCATTTCTTTCATCTGCTGAAGCTTTGTATATATGATGTCTTTGAAATATATCCATTGAAGCATTAAATGCATTTGACATTTCTGAGCTTTGATGGAGACTTTTTGCACAAATTTTGATTTGCAGTCTGGCCCATTGACACAACAGACTGTTATCTCACCTAACACCTGAAAAGGTGTTTTCTATTTACTCAGAGTCCTTCCCTTAGCTTCTTCAATACGTTTCTTTGTTGAATACTAAGGATGACTGTTGTGTCATTGGAACTCTGAGGACTTCAACGTCTATAGTTCATTACATATTTGTTGTAACTTATCTTTAAACAAATGGACCTCGATGCTTCTGACCTAGACAGATGAAGCTCTACAATTTTGATCATGGTGTCTTGCCACCTTGGTGCTTGATCTGATACTGGCAAATGAGAACACTACGATTTCTCTTAAGGACTGGCACACTACAATCTTCACTTTCTTGTCTTGCAGACTCTACATTTCTGAGAGCACACTATGATCTCTGAGTTGGCTCAGCAAACGTTTGGATCACTCTACGATTTCAGGAGAGGCCCTTCAAAGCAGATACACTACGATCCTCGATGCTCTACGATTCTGCCTTGTCTTCTACAATCTCTTGATCATCTCGATAAACTACGATTTATTTGAAGCCTATCTATTACATCTCAAGATATAGATCAACCTAACAGCTTTGATCTTTTCTTCTATTCATTCATTTACAGAATGATAAACATTAATGTCCAGATCAACCTAACAAGTTTGATCTATCACTAAGTCCTTGTACATGTGTTCCTTTGAAGGACTTTACATATAATCATGAATATTTACTTACAACATCAAATTTTAAATATGCAATCTCCCAACAATCTCCCCCTATGTGATGTTGACATAATAAGTGATTTGTATCATGATTATTAATTGTTAGATGCAGTTGCTAAAAGTAAATATGACTTAGTGTTTCAGCGAGCAACTGAAACCTCTAGAGAATAAGCATGAATTTATTGATGTTTGTAAAGACAAATATTACAATTAAGCTTAGTTACATCAATAAGAAATGAGTTTCAACTTATCTCTATTTCTTCTGCCTTTTTTTCCTTGGAGGATTTGCATGCTCTTGAGCTCTTCTTCTCCTACTGACTTCATCTCTCCATGCTATATCTTCCATCTCACTCTGACTTAGCCTTGGCAAATGATCGTGTCTATTCATGAATGCAGGATCTCCAATTGGCATTCTTAAACTAGTGGTGGTCACTTCTTGTGAGCTTGGAGAAGGCCTTTGACTCCTTAGTGGATGTGTCATGAGAATTTGCTGCTGTTCAGGTCGTGGAGTCTGATGGCGAGGCTGTCTTGCAGGAGAACTTATGGGAGAACTTCTTGAGAAGTAAACAATTTTACCTTTGCCATTGCCTCATCTTCCTTTTCCTTTGTCGTCTCCTTCCCCTTTATTCTTCCCCTTTATATTAGTATCAAGGGTTCGAATATCTTTAAATAGGCGAGTCAGGCCTTGTACGAGTTCGTTGAGTTGAGTCTGGGATTGAATAATGTCTGCACGATTTTCCTAGATCAGAGAGTCAGTTCGAGCTTCTCTCTTTTGTAGAATGGCCAAGACATTTTCTGTTTGTTGCATTTGACCCATGGAAAATGCTTGGAATTCTTTCATTTGGGTCTTTAGACTCGTGAGATTTTCCATCAGAAGTTGATTTTGGGATTCTTGAGTTTTTTGTAAAATAAGAACAACATCCCTGTGCTTCTTGGCAGCTAGAAAGTGGATTTGATCCCGTTCACTGATACTCTGAATCATCTCTTTTATTATCTCCCTAAGCTTCTTTGTCAGTTCAGAACTTAGGTTGCTTGGGAGAGTATTGACAACATCAATCAAATGAGTCAGCCTTATATGAACAAGTTCGGAGTTAACTTCAAGATCTTCTTGTATGTCCTTGGTCACTTTCTTAGTTGCTTCTGACAACTCCGTTTTGGTAGGGAGACCAGATATAAGCTCAAGGAGTTGTGGATTATTTGGAGGAGAGGCTCTTGTGTATTGATCTTGCATGTTGCAGAGAGCAAGATCAAAATTGAAATATTCATTTGTTGATGAGGAAGGGACATCTGTTGGAGGGGCTGGTGTATGTAATTGAGCTGTAGGAGAGGGTGACTCTATGTTTTGAGTAGGTGACTCTACGATTGGATGTGGCTCAATGATCGTAGAGTGAGAGATGATAGGAGATGGGATTAATACAATATTTGGCACATTGGGTTCATCAGTTTCAGATTGATGGAATTTTGCAACTGAAAATTGATTGAGTGGATGAAGTATCACTTCCAACCATCTTGGTGATTCATAGAATTGATTAAAAAATGATGGTGGATAGTGATTTATCCTAAAAGAGATGAGAATAGTTTGTACCTCATGCCCATTTTCTGAAGAGAGGCTATTGGTGATCAGCTTTCGGGCAAGTTGAGTTTTCCTGGGAATCCATGAGCTAGCACCGAGATTGCTAGATAGGCTTTGAAGGTCCAGAACATGTGATCCCAAGAGTTGAGGATTTGGGCTCTATGAAATGGCATCATAGATAGATAGGAGAACAATTGATTGTAGTTGACTCTCCTATGTCCATCATAGCGCACAACAATGATCTCAACTTCGTCATCTTCTTCTTCTTCTTTGTCTTCATTTGAAATTTCCACCACATTAATTATCTCCATTTGACTTCTTTGTTCTTCTGCTCTCACATCCTCCATAGCTTCAATCCTTTCCATTTCTACAGTTCCTGCAGCTAGATTCTCTTGAAGGACTGTGGAAGATTCTTGATGATCTCTTGGCAATTCTTCCTCAGTTGCAGTCTTATCTGATACAGTCCCCCTCAACATGATAATCCATTTGAATTTCAAACGGCTCCCCCCTCAGCTGAAGCATTCTCTAGTGAAAGAACTTCAGGAAACTCCCCCTCAGCTTGAGCTGTATTCTCCTTATTAGCTTCGAGTAGTCCTTTGTTAGCAGCTATCCTTTTATCTTCCACTTTTAACACCTTTTCATTGACAAGGATGTACTTCTTGACCAGTTTTCTCTTTGACCTTTTAGGCTGAGCTACAGCCTTAGTACTTTTACCAGCTTTAGCTCTAAAAGGTTGGTCAGACTGAGAAGCTGTTGTAGCATCTTCTTCCAGAGTGGTGTCAAGTCCGGATTCTAAGATCGGTAGAGACTCTACGATCTAAGAGAAAGAGGGCTTCTTTAATTTGTGACTCCGCTTTCCTTTCTTGAGCAACTGAGAGATGGTAGCTCTGTCTTCATCTTCCTCAGACTGCTGTTCTTTACTTTTCAGTTTCTTCATAGTTTCAGTGCCTGAACTCTCTTGAGGTGCCTCAGTAGTTGAGCCTTAAGGCTCTTCTGCCATTTGAGCCTTTATTTTTCTTTTACCCTTGCTCTTTCTAATTAATGCAATGGGTTCTTCCTTGTTGATTTCTTCTTCTTCTTCTTCTTCTTCTTCAGTTTCCTTTACAACTGACATGTTTCCTGGTACTCCAGACCCCTTTGCATCACCAGTTCTTCCACTAGATTCAGATATCATCCTGACATTTTTAGCTGGATTTCTTTTCTAGTTTTTAAACAGCTGATGAGTCATCCTCCTGTTGGGATTGATGGATTCTCCTTCATTATCCCCAATTTTATCACCAAGTGCAGACTACAAGATGATGCTTATAAACCGTTCGTAGAGCATCTTACCAGAGCTCTTTGATTTCTTCGAATTAAGAATCCACTTTCCAATCCAATCGATGAGTAGGGCTCTAAAGTTGAGTTGGATCCCATAGCAGATTGCTATCATAAGTTTTAGTTGTACTTCATTCACGGAGTCGTGGTCAGAGCTTTTACAACATATGCACTTTCCAACAATGTCAGCTAAAAACTCATATTGTTGGGGAAACTCCTTCTTCTTATACCCCTTGACAGTCTCATTCTTTTTGTGATGCATCCTCTTTAGTCCTTCATATAAGTCGATGACCTCTATCGATAGGAGTCCCTTTGACTTGAAACCTAGGGCCAGGTTTATATCCTCAGCATTGAGTTTAATTTCCACGTCCTTGATCGTTGTGCTGATGACATCATTTTTAAACATTCCATTCCTGTAGAACTCTTTTATTAGCTATGAGTAGATCTATTTGCTGGTGCCCAGAGCTTCTTCAAGACCAGCTTTCTTTATTAGAGATAAAGTTTTGTGAAATTTGGGATCAGCTGTTTTGAACTCATCGAAACAGAGTCGGTAACCAGTGATGACATTTGAAGCCGCCATTGATTTCTTTGCACTGAGGATGGTTGAGCGATTTTAAAAGCCAGGGTTTCTGCTGGTAGAAAGAGAGAGAGGGAGATAGAGGAATACGCTTTTTGAACTTCTGATTTCAAAAAGATATTTTCAAACTGTACTTGTAGCTTCCCTCCTCTCCATTTGCTTAGTGGGGCATGTGTCATGTTCTGCTTGGTTCCATGATTTTAACTGAAGTGGAATGTACTGAATTGCCCTTAGCTCCTCCTGAGCTACTGTATTATTTGGGAGGACTACGATCGTTGAGGTAGCACTATGTTCGTTGAGGTAGTTTTTTATGATCGTTGAGTCTGCACTGCGATCGTTGAGTCCACTGCTGAGTCTGCTCTGGTCCTTGTGATGAAATTTTGACTTAGCATTTCTCTCGAGTTAAGGTAGCTCAGGAAGGGCCAACCTCTTAGAGTGAATTAAGGGTTAGGTTTGTTCCTGAGGCGCTTGACAGAGAGATTGCTTTGGTTTATTGAACCTTTGTTATCACATGATGCTTCTTTGTTCTGTTGACGGAGCTCTGCGATCATGGTCTTTCATATCACTGCAACTCTACGATCGTGGACTTCCTTTGGTCATGTTTACAATTTCGAACATAGCCTTTATATCTGCATGGTTAGCACAAACTAGAGCATAGATTTTATGGTTGTAAATTTAGCATACCTAGCTCACTTATTAATTTATTAAATCTGGATTCATCTAGAGGCTTTGTAAAGACATCAGCAAGTTGATTTTCAGTAGGAATGTATTGTAAAGATATGGTTCAATTTTGAACATGATCCCTAATAAAATGATATCTAATTTCTATATGCTTAGTCCTAGAGTGCATGACAAGATTGTGTGTCATTGCTATGGCACTTGTGTTATCATAATGAACAGGTATAGTTTTGAAATCAAACCTATAATCTGCTAACTGATTTTTCATCCATAAGATTTGGCACAACAGCTGCCAGTAGCAATGAATTCAGCTTCTGCCGTTGATGTAGATATTGAGTTTTGCTTCTTACTGAACCAGGACACAAGTCTGTTTCCCAGCAGTTGACAGGTGCCACTAGTACTTTTTCTATCTATTTTGTAGCCTGTAAAATCAGCATCTGTGTATCCTGTCAGTTAAAAAGAAGACTCCTTGGGATACCAAAGCCCCAAGTGAGGTGTGCCTTTGAGGTACCTGAAAATCCTTTTTATAGCAGTTAAGTGTGATTCCTTAGGATTAGCTTGAAATCTAGCACATATGTATGTTGCAAACATTATGTTTGGTCTACTGGCAGTTAGATATAGAAGAGAGCCTATCATACCTCTGTATTGAGTTATATCAATACTTTTATCTTTTTCATCTTTGTCAAGCTTGGTTGTTGGAGCAATTGGGGTTTTCATGAGAGAGGCTGATTCCATACTATACTTTTTAAGTCTTTAATGTATTTGGCTTGGTATATGAAGATTTCTTCATCAGTCTGCTTTACTTGCAATCCAAGAAAGAAGTTCAGCTCGCCCATCATGCTCATTTCGAACTTGCTCTGCATAAGCTTGACAAATCTCTTACACAATTTTTCATCAGTAGAGCCAAAGATAATGTCATCAACATATATTTGAACTAATAAGACTTTGTCTTTATGCTTTCTGAGAAATAATGTGGTATCTACTCTACCTCTAGTGAACTCATTTTCAATAAGAAAGTTAGTTAATATTTCATACCATGCTCTAGATGCTTGTTGAAGACCATATAAGGATTTGTTTAATCTATAGACATAATTAGAGAGAGATGGATTGATGAAACCTGGAGGTTGCTCTATATATACTTCTTCTTGAAGTTCACCATTCAGGAATGCACTTTTGACATCCATCTGAAAGACTTTGAATTTCATGTGACCAGCAAAGGCAAGGAATATTCTGATGGCTTCTAATCTGGCAACAGTGCAAAGGTCTTATCGTAGTCAATGCCTTCTTCCTGAGAGTAACCCTTAGCCACTAGTCTTGCCTTATTCCTGGTTATTACTCCATTTTCATCCATCTTGTTTCTGAAGACCCACTTGGTCCCAATGATAGGATGACTCTTTGGTCTTGGAACTAATCTCCATACTTTGCTTCTTTCAAACTGATTTAGTTCTTCCTGCATGGTTTCTATCCAGCTGGAGTCTTCCACAACATCTTCTATCTTCTTGGGTTCCATTTGTGACAGAAAGCTCAGATAGAAACACTCATTTTGGGTGGCGGCTCTTGTTTTGACTCTTGCATTTGGGTCTCTAATGATTAAGTCTTGAGTGTGATCTCTTGTCCATCTATTTCCTGTTGGAACATCTGTCATGATGCCTTCTTATCTGAGACCTTCAAGATCAATTTCTGCTTCTTGATGTGGAGGTTCGTTGTCTTGCGTAGACCTCTCTACGATCTCATTTCCTTGCTCAATGATTTCATTTTCTGGAACTACGATCGTGATGTTGAGCTCGATGACCTCGTTCATAGTGTCTGAACTGTCGTTTGTAATGTCTTGTGACACTGTTTTGTCTAAGTCTGTTTCATCAAAGATGATGTGAATCGAGACTTTTACACATAACGTTTTCTTGTTGAACATTATATAGGTCTTACTGTCTGTGGCATATCCAAGAAAGATTCCTTCGTCTGACTTGGGTTGGAACTTTGTCAGATACTGCTTCCCATTGTTGAGAATGTAGCATGCACAGCTGAATACATGGAAGTAGCTGATATTTGGTTTTCTTCCTTTCCACAGTTCGTAGGGAGTTTTCTTTATCGTAGAGCGTATCAACGATCTATTCTGAGTGTAGCATGCAGTGTTGACAGGTTCTACCCATAAGTATTCAGGTAGATGGGCTGCTTCTAGTAGAGTTCTTCCAGCCTCTATCAACATTATGTTCTTTTTCTCAGCTACTCCATTTTGTTGAGGAGTTCGTGGAGCTGAGAAGTTGTGACTGATGCCATTGTTTGTACAGAACTGGTCCTCTCAGAGAAGTCAAATTTTTTGCCATGATCACTCCGTATAGCCTTGATTTTCTCCCCTTTCTCGTTCATCACTAGTCTGGACATCTTGATTAGTTGGGAGTTCATTTCATCTTTTGAGTTTAGAAAGAACACCCATGTGAATCTGGTGTAATCATTCACTATGACTAGTGAGTATCTCTTCCCTCCAAGGCTTGTTGTTGGAATTGGCCCAAATAGATCCATGTGAAGTAGCTGTAGAGGCTTGTCAATTGAGTTGGCAGTTTTGCTCTTAAATGATCTTCTAGTCTGCTTTCCAAGCTGACAGGCATTGCACGACCTTTCTTTGATGAAGCTTAACTTGGGTAAGCCTGCAACTCGATCTTTTGAGGCCAGTTTAGACATGCTTTTGAAGTTGATATAAGATAGTTTTCTATGCCATAGCTAACTCATTTCTTCAGATGCTTTAGCCAGAAAGCATATCGCCTCATCCGAGCTTAGTTGACCAAGATTTTACAGTGTAGACATTTCCTTCTCTTGTTTCGGTCAGCTTTATAGCGGATGTCTTCAGATCTCTGACTTGACATTGATTGTTGAGGAATGTGACTTGATGACCCTTGTCGTAGAGTTGGCTTATGCTCAGAAGATTGTGTTGTAGTTCTTCCACATAGGCTACTTTACTGAAGGACACTGCACCATTCCTAGCAGAGCCATATCCTCTTGTCTTGCTAGAGCCATTGTCTCCAAAGATGACTGAAGGACTGTGACAACCCGAGAATTTTGAATTTTTTTTTTAAATTTTTATTAATTGATTTAAGGTTCAAAATTAGAACCTAGACAAAAAATAAGTGTATGCGTTTGAGATTTTTAAGAAGGAATTTTGAGGATTTCAAAATTCTGTGAAGGATTTAGGTGAATTATTCAGGATTAAGGAAATACGTGATTATGTTTTGTGTATATGTGTACATGATGTGGTTAAGGGTCAAGGGTTGACCAGATAATCGATATCTGTATCAAACCCTAAGTATATATTAAGAACGTCAACGTTCGGTTAGAAAATCCTAGAGTTTAACAAGAAACCTTAGAAATCAGTTCTGGAAACCGTAATTTCAGTTTCGGGAATTCGAAACCCTAATTCGGTACATGAAACCCTAAATTGGGAACTTAATGGCGTAAGTGTAAATAATTATAAGATTAATTAGGGTTAATATAAACAAATTGGTTAGAAAACCTTAATTTCAAAATTTGAAACCCTAATTTCTGGTTTTGGAACCCAAATTTATAATTAGGGAAAACGAAAGTGTTAATTTAATACTTTTAATTAGGATATATTAATTCTAATTTTCAAGTTAAGTAATTAGAAAACCCTAATCTAATTACGAAAATCTAATTTCTAAATTAGAAATATTATTTTTCTAAATAAAACCCTAATTCGTGGGTTATAAGCCTTAATGAACAATTTTGACCCTAATTGCTAAATTAGCAATTTTAATTAGGAATTTTTAATCCTAATTAGCAATATTTAAATGGTGATTAAGAAATTGTAATATAATTAGAAAATCCTAATTATAATTTAGAAATGTTAATTTTCTATTTTTGAAAACCTAAATTGGAAAATTTAGAAAATTAAATTGCAAACCCGAAGGTTTTTCAAACCCTAAACCCTAAGGGTTTGGGCTAATTGACATAATTGTCATTAAAATTAATTGCTAAATGACCATTTTACCCTTATGTCACATTCTTTAATTGGTAGCTTGCAAATCTTGCCAAGATCTTGGGTTGGTGACTAACCTTAACTCTAGACCTAGATATGTGTCCAAAGATCAGCCACAAGTTGCTAGCAAATTCATTGAATCCAATCAATTATATAGATTAAGAGAGAGAGAAAGGCCACTTGACATTTTATTTACTCCAAACCCATCCTCTCTATAATTTCGGGAATAAAGAGTGAGAAAGTGAGATAAGATCAGCCATGATCAAATATATTAACTAGCTAAGGATCAGATCACAAAGTCAGAAATCATGAATCAAAGCTCAAACTGGTAAGAACCCTAAATTTCGAAATCTCTTGATTTGATGTTAGATGTTAGGATCTATTGTTTAAAGTTGTGTTAGAAGGTGTCACTTGATGATCTGGGTTGCTATATAGTGAATCCATAACATCAAAGTACACGAATTAGCAATTTTTAGAAATCTGGAAAAAAGTTAAAAATGTTGTCTGGCAGTCATATGTCAGTGGCTTTAAATCTTGATGTGTTTATGTTTTGTGTTGTTTTAAGCTTTAGACTTGTAGTCTCTCAGGAGATCTTTGATCTGGAAGTGGAATCAACTCCATACCATGTCTAGATCTCAAGTTATCAGTGGTCAAAACCCGTTGACCGTTCACGAAATCTGGTTTCTGGGTAACCCAGAAACCCAGATTTTTTTGACAGTGACTTTACAGGGTCTTGATCTTGCTGTGTGTTGGTGTTTAGTCCATGTTTTTGGTTGATCCTTGTAGCCTGTTGTGTACTCTACATATCACAGGCTTTAGATCAACCAGATCCGTAACGGAATACAAGATATGAGTGGTCAAGCCACCGTTGACCGACTGCTCGGATGAAGATTCTGGAAAAAACCCAGAATCTTCAAGAACAGTTTTAGACCACTAGTTTGACCGGCCCAGATCGTACATATGTGATGTTTTTATGATGATATGTTGTTTAATAAATGAAGCCTGACATCTCCACTACAAGATACAACCATTACTTTACACAAACAAAACCCAGAATTCAAGTTATAAGGATCGAGATATAGTACCATCGTCTGTTCTTCATTTTCTGGAAAACCCAGAAATGAAGAACAGCGATGTCAGACTTTTCTGGAGCTTGGATCTCGCAACTTGGTTATGTAATGACCATTAAATCAGTTTGAGGTTGTAATGTTACATTAGTACTACAATCCTAACACTTTAGCCAGCTCAGAAACGTAATGAACAAAGATCTACCACCGGTCAAACCACCCACCTAATTAACTGGCGATGAAGATCTGGGCAGACATCAAGAACACCAAGAACACCTATAGCGACTGGTCGGTCGCTATAGGGCCCTTTAGCGACGGTTTCTATTTAATTTATTTTCTGATTTTCCAGAAATTAATTAAAAATAGAAAAAAATAGATTTTTATTATTAAAAATACAAAATAAATTCTGAAAAATTATTTTAAAGTCTGAAAAATAATTTTTAATTATTTTGAGTATATTTCATAAATATTTAATATTTTTGGAATATAAATGATATTTAATTTATTTAATTATTATATTAAATAAATTATTGTTATATTTTTAGTGACTTTTAATATTTTGTGATGAAATTAATTAATTAATTAATGTTAATGATAATTAGTTTATTTAATAAACGTATTAAATAAATTAAGGAAAAATAGAACTAATGTTTTATAAATCATATAAAAATGATTTAAGTGTTAGAAAAATATTTTAAGTTATAAAATATAACTTTTGATATTTTGTCAAGAAAATATTAATAATTTAATATTAATAGCAATTATCGGATAATGGATTTAACTGTTTAAAAATCATATAAATATGATTTTGACGTATTAAAAATACTTTGTAATATTATAAATATATTATAATATTATGACATGTATTTCATTAATATTTGATATTAAATAAATATTAATGATAAAAAAATTATGTGGTATTTAATTTATTTAAATACAGTTTTAATGATTGAAAAATCAAGATAAATGGTAATAATTATTTAAAAATTATTACGAGCTTATGAAAAATATTTTGACTGATATTAAAATTATCTGAGATGATTGTTAGGTATTTAGGCGGAGTTTAATTGAACTTAAACTCGAAGAATTGATCGACTAGACCGTCAGGACGTTAGAACTTTGTGTCGGGTTCAACTCAGACTGTAATAGTTTGACTTGACACCGAGTCTTATGTGTGTTATAGACTGATAGGGTTATATATTTTGTGTTTAGGTTATTCTGTGTGTATATATATATATATATATATATATATATATATAGTATTATATTGTGATGATATTATTCTATTATTGGAGATCTATATTACTAATATTAGGTCTTCGGATAAAGCATTATAACTTGCGTTGTGGTAATCAATGGTTCAGGCAAGTTTGTTTTTACTTAACTCTACTAAGAGTGTTTCATTAAGATAAGCTTATGGTTAATCATTGCTGGTTGTCATGAATTGTACTCTGTACATATTGCATGTATAAGTCAGGTATGAAAGGCTGATCACCTTCATTACCAGTTGGTTCAGATATATTTGTTCATATATAATACTTGTTCAGTTATAAATTTGTTCCTGCTAGTTCTCAATTATATTGATGAATTATAGCCAGCTTATTGTTCATACTCTTTCAATCATGATATATCGTTATATTATTGAACTAAAACTTGCTGGGCAGACCTTATGCTCACTCTTGCTATATCATGATAAAACATTACAGATTAAGACGAACGCGTCGGATACAAGAAAAGGTTAAAGACAGTTCCAACGTTAGGATATGTGTGCAGCTAAATTGTACAAGTGTTGTATTTTAAGGTTATGTGTTAAGTAAGTTATGTAATATGTATTAAGTTAAGGTTACTCGACCTTGGGGAATAATGTGTTAAATGTATTGTATTAACAATTTATGTTTATATCTTTCGCAAATATAGCAATAGTGATAGAATGATCGAACCGGATCTAAGGTAATTTAGGACCTGGATTCGGGGCCCTCACAGTTGGTATCAGAGCTGTTGGTTATGAAGCTTAGGTAGAAATACCTTAGACCAATAACTGCATTACTTAGGATAAGTACTAACTCAAATAGATTTAGTTGGTCGGTAAGATTCAAAGACGAATCTCGACGAGTTATAAGATACAGAGTTCCCTAAGTTTGATAATAAAAGTTGAATAGTAGCGAGAAATAGATAGAGTCTAAAAGACTGAAAGTGCAGTGATAGGAGATCGTAAAATAAAACGATATAGATATAGAAATGAATCATAATGTATACGATGAGATCACTCTATGATCAGATAAGGTTATAGTATAGAGAATGATTAAGCGAATGACTGAAAAGTTACAGCAAGTTTGCTGGGTAACAGTTGTACTATAAATTGGTACAGATTTAGGAAAGGATTATGAATACGAGTTGAATGAAATTCGTATTGAGAAGGGTGTTAAGGTTAGGTGGGGATTCAATTGAGGACTCATATCAGCAGCTGAGTTGTATAATTCCTTGTATGGGCAGGGAATTGTACTTGGTGTAAAAACTACTTAGTTCTGGCAATGATAATCATTGAAATGTTTGTGTCGCGCTATTTGCTATATACATGTTAAGAGGGTGATTCCTTTCTCATGTGTATAACAGATAGATAGGTCATAGGTAGAGAATATCAGGTTAAGTACGAGTTCTTAAAATTCATAATTATGTGACATTCTTGATTCATAGTTATATGAAATGTTTATGAACCCCTCAGCGAATGGACGCCAAAGGTCTGACTAGGACAAGTTCTTAAACTCACATGATTGTGGCAAGTAAATGAACTCATAAGTGTGGTTTGACGAACTTGGTATAGTTGTGTGTAAATGGAGAGTTAAGGATAATAGGAACAGATAGATTGTTAAGCAAATGATTATTAGTGGAGAAATAAGTTTTCTAAAACTCCTAGCTATGCTAGACTTCGAAATTTTGACATCAAGCTAAATACGCACTTTGTGCTTTTGAAAAAAAATATGTAGACTCGTAATCATTTTTGAAATGGTTTAAAGTATAGTCTATGCTACTTATTTCAGCTAGACGCAAATGATTTGAAATATCAAAAGTTATTTTAATTATCACTTATATACCATGTAACCTGGTGCAAAGATGATAAAAAGTGATGGAGTTGTAAATACAAGAATACTTAGTGTTGAATGGATCCAAAATCGTTATTCCACTATTGTATGATGTGTTATGATAAAGTCATACAATGACGGCATCCTCAAACGGACTGTTAATACAGTACGACATCATGACGTCATTCTCGAAAATGTTTTCAAAATTTTAATTTGCCAACGGGGTTTGGCTACACCTAAATAATTCGATTGAATTGAATTATTGATATGAGTCTACGCTATTCGATTCAGCTAGACTAAAGTTTATGAAAACTCTAAGTGTTCATTGAAAGAAATTTCCCGGACCAAATTATTTTGGTGCGGAATCCAATAAGACTGAGGTAGAATTTTTGTGCATATGGAAGTGACGAGGAACAGATAAAATTAGTACTTGGCCAGTACAGGACATATCGGGCTAATCACCCTTTGTGTTCGTAAGTTATGTCGGTTTGTGGATGAATTTCCGTATAACCTTTGCGAAAATGACAGCCAAATAGTCTATATGACTCCTCAGCACAATTTTGAAAATTTTTACTCTTGTGAGAGGTGTATTGGGTAGCATGTGATGGTGAGAATGTATGGTGAATGGTGTATGGCGTAAGAAGAAAGGTGAATTTCGGGGACGAAATTCTTAGAAGAAGGGGTGAATGTGACAACCCGAGAATTTTGAATTTTTTTTAAATTTTTATTAATTGATTTAAGTTTCAAAATTAGAACCTGGACAGAAAATAAGTGTATGCGTTTGAGATTTTTAAGAAGGAATTTTGAGAATTTCAAAATTCTGTGAAGGATTTAGGTGAATTATTCAGGATTAAGGAAATATGTGATTATATTCTGTGTATATGTGTACATGATGTGGTTAAGGGTCAAGGGTTGACCAGATAATCGATATCTGTATCAAACCCTAAGTATATATTAAGAACGTCAACGTTCGGTTAGAAAATCTTAGCGTTTAACAAGAAACCCTAGAAATCGGTTCTTGAAACCCTAATTTCAGTTCCGGAAATCCAAAACCCTAAATTGGGAACTTAATGGCGTAAGTGTAAATAATTATAAGATTAATTAGGGTTAATATAAACAAATTGGTTAGAAAACCCTAATTTCAAAATTTGAAACCCTAATTTCTGATTTTGGAACCCTAATTTATAATTAGGGAAAACGAAAGTGTTAATTTAATACTTTTAATTAGGATATATTAATTCTAATTTTCAAGTTAAGTAATTAGAAAACCCTAATCTAATTACGGAAATCTAATTTCTAAATTAGAAATATTATTTTTCTAAATAAAACCCTAATTCGTGGGTTATAAACCTTAATGAACAATTTTGACCCTAATTGCTAAATTAGCAATTTTAATTAGGAATTTTTAATCCTAATTAGCAATATTTAAATGGTGATTAAGAAATTGTAATATAATTAGAAAATCCTAATTATAATTTAGAAATGTTAATTTTCTATTTTTGAAAACCTAAATTGGAAAATTTAGAAAATTAAATTGCAAACCCGAAGGTTTTTCAAACCCTAAACCCTAAGGGTTTGGGCTAATTGACATAATTGTCATTAAAATTAATTGCTAAATGACCATTTTACCCTTATGTCACATTCTTTAATTGGTAGCTTGCAAATCTTGCCAAGATCTTGGGTTGGTGACTAACCTTAACTCTAGACCTAGATATGTGTCCAAAGATCAGCCACAAGTTGCTAGCAAATTCATTGAATCCAATCAATTATATAGATTAAGAGAGAGAGAAAGGCCACTTGACATTTTATTTACTCCAAACCCATCCTCTCTATAATTTCGGGAATAAAGAGTGAGAAAGTGAGATAAGATCAGCCATGATCAAATATATTAACTAGCTAAGGATCAGATCACAAAGTCAGAAATCATGAATCAAAGCTCAAACTGGTAAGAACCCTAAATTTCGAAATCTCTTGATTTGATGTTAGATGTTAGGATCTATTGTTTAAAGTTGTGTTAGAAGGTGTCACTTGATGATCTGGGTTGCTATATAGTGAATCCATAACATCAAAGTACACGAATTAGCAATTTTTAGAAATCTGGAAAAAAGTTAAAAATGTTGTCTGACAGTCATATGTCAGTGGCTTTAAATCTTGATGTGTTTATGTTTTGTGTTGTTTTAAGCTTTAGACTTGTAGTCTCTCAGGAGATCTTTGATCTGGAAGTGGAATCAACTCCATACCATGTCTAGATCTCAAGTTATCAGTGGTCAAAACCCGTTGACCGTTCACGAAATCTGGTTTCTGGGTAACCCAGAAACCCAGATTTTTTTGACAGTGACTTTACAGGGTCTTGATCTTGCTGTGTGTTGGTGTTTAGTCCATGTTTTTGGTTGATCCTTGTAGCCTGTTGTGTACTCTACATATCACAGGCTTTAGATCAACCAGATCCGTAACGGAATACAAGATATGAGTGGTCAAGCCACCGTTGACCGACTGCTCGGATGAAGATTCTGGAAAAAACCCAGAATCTTCAAGAACAGTTTTAGACCACTAGTTTGACCGGCCCAGATCGTACATATGTGATGTTTTTATGATGATATGTTGTTTAATAAATGAAGCCTGACATCTCCACTACAAGATACAACCATTACTTTACACAAACAAAACCCAGAATTCAAGTTATAAGGATCGAGATATAGTACCATCGTCTGTTCTTCATTTTCTGGAAAACCCAGAAATGAAGAACAGCGATGTCAGACTTTTCTGGAGCTTGGATCTTGCAACTTGGTTATGTAATGACCATTAAATCAGTTTGAGGTTGTAATGTTACATTAGTACTACAATCCTAACACTTTAGCCAGCTCAGAAACGTAATGAACAAAGATCTACAACCGGTCAAACCACCCACCTAATTAACTGGCGATGAAGATCTGGGCAGACATCAAGAACACCAAGAACACCTATAGCGACTTGTCTGTCGCTATAGGGCCCTTTAGCGACGGTTTCTATTTAATTTATTTTCTGATTTTCCGGAAATTAATTAAAAATAGAAAAAATTAGATTTTTATTATTAAAAATACAAAATAAATTTCAAAAAATTATTTTAAAGTCTGAAAAATAGTTTTTAATTATTTTGAGTATATTTCATAAATATTTAATATTTTTGGAATATAAATGATATTTAATTTATTTAATTATTATATTAAATAAATTATTTAAAAATGGTTTTAATTTATGAAAAATCATGAAAAATAATATTATGGTATAAAAAAATATTTAAAGATATTTTTAGTGACTTTTAATATTTTGTGATGAAATTTATTAATTAATTAATGTTAATGATAATTAGTTTATTTAATAAACGTTTTAAATAAATTAAAAAAAATAGAATTAATGTTTTATAAATCATATAAAAATGATTTAAGTGTTAGAAAAATATTTTAAGTTATAAAATATAACTTTTGATATTTTGTCATAAAAATATTAATAATTTAATAGTAATAGCAATTATTGAATATTGGATTTAACTGTTTAAAAATCATATAAATATGATTTTGAAGTATTAAAAATACTTTATAATATTATAAATATATTATAATATTATGACATGTATTTCATTAATATTTGATATTAAATTAATATTAATGATAAAAGAATTATGTGGTATTTAATTTATTTAAATACAGTTTTAATGATTGAAAAATCAAGATAAATGGTAATAATTATTTAAAAATTATTACGAGCTTATGAAAAATATTTTGATTGATATTAAAATTATCTGATATGATTGTTAGGTATTTAGGCAGAGTTTAATTGAACTTAAACTCGAAAAATTGATCGACTAGACTGTCAAGACGTTAGAACTTTGTGTCGGGTTCAACTCAGACTGCAATAGTTTGACTTGACACCGAGTCTTATGTGTGTTATAGACTGATAGGGTTATATGTTATGTGTTTATGTTATTCTGTGTGTATATATATAATAGTATTATATTGTGATGATATTATTCTAATATTGGAGATCTATATTACTAATATTAGGTCTTCGGATAAAGCGTTATAAATTGCATTGCGGTAATCAACGGTTCAGGCAAGTTTGTTTTTACTTAACTCTACTAAGAGTGTTTCATTCAGATAAGCTTATGGTTAATCATTGCTGGTTGCCATGAATTATACTCTGTACATATTGCATGTATAAGTCAGGTATGAAAGGCTGATCACCTTCATTACCAATTGGTTCAGATATATTTGTTCATGTATAATACTTGTTCAGTCATAAATTTGTTCCTGCTAGTTCTCAATTATATTGATGAATTATAGCCAGCTTATTGTTCATACTCTTTTAATCGTGATATATCGTTATATTATTGAACTAGAACTTGCTGGGCAATCTTTATGCTCACCCTTACTATATCATGATAAAACATTACAGATTAAGACGAACGCGTCAGATACAAGGAAAGGTTAAAGACAGTTCCAGCGTTAGGATATGTGTGCAACTAAATTGTTTAAGTGTTGTATTTTAAGGTTATATGTTAAGTAAGTTATGTAATATGTATTAAGTTAAGGTTACTCGACCTTGGGGAATAATGTGTTAAATGTATTGTATAAATAATTTATGTTTATATCTTTCGCAAATATAGTAATAGTGATAGAATGATCGAATCGGATCCGAGGTGATTTAGGACCTGAATTCGGGGCCCTCACAAGGACCCTCCTTCTCTATGTAGTTAGACAGAAGGGCTTTGTTCCTAGTCATATGCCTTGAGCATCTACTGTCCAGATACTAGGTTATGATCGTGGAGCTCTGTTGGTACCTATACTTGCATGGGTCCTACTTTGTTAGTACCCTTGGGAACCCAAATCTGCTTGATTTTGGGTTTTACATGCATAGGATTATGATAACACATTGCAGCCTTATGACCAACCATATTGCATACAAAATATCTAATATGATTCATGCTTGTGTGTGTATGTGGATTCTTCCTCAATTTGGACTTATGTGGGTTCTCAGCCATCCTTCTTTTAAACTGGTTCTCCTTCTTCCATGTATCCTTTTGTTTCATGATTTGTGAGGAGTGTACCTTTCCTCTACTGTTCCTTTCCAGTTGGCCCATGGAGTTGATTTTACTCGACTCTACGATCCTTCAAGGTTGGAAAGTAGTGGCTAGGTTACTCTTCTCTTTTCTGAAACCCAGGCCAGCATGAGATCCTTTATTCCTTGGAATATGGATTAAATCAGAAGAGTAGGGTTGGACTGGTTCTTCCTTATGTGAGGATTTCACAAATATAATGCTTCTACTGAAACTTGGAGCGTTACTAGGGTTAGTTTCCTTTATCTTTTCCATATATGGCTTTGAGGTGGATTCCCCAAAGCCTAAACCTGTTCTGTCAGATGCACTTCTCTGACTAGAGATCAGGGAGTCCATGGATGAAGAGGATTTATTCCATGTAGAGATTCTCCTTTCTAGTTCCTCAATTTTAGAGGCTAGACTTAACTCTCTTTGTGCATTGAGCTCATTAGTCTACTTTAAGAGGTTATTCTCATCTTCAAACTTAGAGAGAGAGTCAGTACTCAGAAGGGCTATTTCCAGTTCTTCCTGGACTTTCTCTTTCTCCTTTTGAAGATGAGAACAATCTTTAGACAGAACTCTGAACCATTTCATGTATTGATGCAGATCAAATGTTATGCTATGTAGTACAGTTCTTAAATTATCAATGTGTACATCAGGAGAGTTAAAGTCAAATACCTCATCTATACTTACTTCATGAATGTCAGAGCTCTTCTTATCTTTTGCATGTTTGGCCATCAGGTATAGGTTTGCCATTTAAGGATCCTCATCATCTCCAGATTCGGGAGTTGTGACGTTGTCTGAGTCACTCCACGATCCTCCAGCCACTAGACCTTTATCTTTCTTTTGAGGTCTTTTGTTGCCTTTGAATTCTTTCTTTGATTTTTTCTTTAGTTCTTCTCTAAGAGGTTTGTTATAGTTTGCAATGAAATGGCCAGGCTTTTTGCAGTTGTAGCATAAGTCATTTATTTGCTCCTGACTGTTGTAGTTGTTAATTTTCTTAGGTTTGCTGATTCTGCCTTGACGCATGAATCTTCTAAGTCTTTTCACCAACATTACAAAGTCCTCATCATCATCTTCATCATCGTCAGAGTCATTTTCAGCATTGTCTTTGGAGATGTTGTCAGTTACTTTGAGAGCAACTCCTTTATCCTTATTTCTTCCTTCAGATAGAGTTTCTGCTTGTTGAGTCAGCTCCAGTTCATATGTGAGAAGGTTGCCATATAACTGTTGAACAGTCATTTCATGGAGATTCTTTGACTCTCTGATGGCAGTGGTTTTCGCATCCCACTTGCTAGGTAAATCTCTCATGAACTTTATGATTAGATCTTTATTTGGATAGATCTTTCCATAGGCTCAGAGAGAGTTGAGCAGTACATTGAATCTTTCGTAGGTGGAATTGACATTTTCTCCTTGAACGTATGCAAACATTTCATATTGCTAAGTCAGGAGAGATTGCTTATTTTCTTTGACTTCTTCTGTTCCTTCATGCATGATGAGCAATGCTTCCCATACTTCCTTTGCTATTTTCCTATTGACCACATTCTCAAACAGGTCATCTTCTAAAGATTGGAACAAAATGTTCTTGGCCTTTTTGTCGAGTTGGACAACTTTCTATTCGTTGTCTGTCCATTCTTCTTTGACCTTGATATGGATTCTGTTTGGATCATCTGAAGTTGGTGCAAGCTTTGTAGGAATTTAGGGCCCATTCTAAACAGTCTCAAATAGATCTTCATCTATTGAGTCCATGTAGGCTTGTATACGAACTTTCTAGTTGGCGAATTTGTCTTTGTTACATATAGGAGGCTTGCTGCCTCCTCCTGTCTTTGATTCGCTTATCAGATGTGCCATTGGATCTACTTAAGCTTTGTAGGCTATTTGATAGAACCTGCTCTGATACCAATTGTTAGTTCCTAGAGGCAAAATAGTTATCTAGAAGGGGGGGGGTTGAATAGATATTTTAAAATTCTTTTCGAAATACTTGTTAGTTTTGATAATGACTTAAACACATCGGAATTGTGAGTTGTTTGTTTCCGCTTTAAGATATAACAAGTTAATGAGAGAAAAGCAGTTATAACAGTTATAACAATAATGTAAAAGACATAGTGTTTTAAGTGGTTCAGAGCACTTAAAGCTCCTAATCCACTCTTCTACTCCTTGAGTAGGAAATTCACTAAGGATATCTTTACACTTTCTGAATCTCACAGATTTCTTCAAGACCAGCAGTCTTGGAACTTCTTAGTTCACTTTTGAACTCTTCAAGTCTAGCAGACTTGGTTCTTCACACTTCGCTTAGAACACTTCAAGTCCTTCTGATTTGGAAACTTCTTACTTCACTTGATAGTAGTTGATGAGTTCTTGAATGGTGCTACTCAGTTGCCATTAAGCTTTTGTTCGAAAGAACTGAGTAGCTGAGCAAGCTTTCTCTTATCAGATAGTAGAGTTGAGTGTTGAGTGTTCTTTTACGTTTTTGTTCAATGCTTGCATCATTTCTTTCATCTGCTGAAGCTTTGTGTATATGATGTCTTTGAAATATATCCGTTGAAGCATTAAATGCATTTGACATTTTTGAGCTTTGATGGAGACTTTTTGCACAACTTCTGATTTGCAGTCTGGCCCACTAACACAGCAGACTGCTGTCTTACCTATCACCTGAAAAGGTGTTTTCTGCTTACTCAGAGTACTTTCCTTAGCTTCTTCAATACGTTTCTTTGTTGCATACTAAGGATGACTGTTGTGTCATTGGGACTCCTAAGGACTTCAACGTCTATAGTTCATTCCATATTTGTTGTGACTTATCTTTAAACAAATGGACGAGGCTCGATGCTTCTGACACAGACAAATGAAGCTCTACGATTCTGATCGTGGTGTCTTGCCACCTTGGTGCTTGATCTGATATTGGCAAATGAGAACACTACGATTTCTCTTAAGGACTGGCACGCTACGATCTTCATTTTTCTTGTTTTGCAGACTCTACATTTCTGAGAGCACACTAAGATCTCTGAGTTGGCTCGGCAAACGTTTGGACCACTCTACGATTTCAGGAGATGCCCTTCAAAGCAGATACACTATGATTCTGCCTTGTCTTCTGCAATCTCTTGATCATCTCGATAGACTATGATTCAGTTGAAGCCTATCTATTACATCTCAAGATATAGATCAACCTAACAGCTTTGATCTTTTCTTCTATTCATTCATTTACATAATGATAAACATTAAAGTCCAGATCAACCTAACAAGTTTGATCTATCACTAAGTCCTTGTACATGTGTTCCTTTGAAGGACTTTACATATAATCATGAATATTTACTTACAACATCAAATTTTAAATATGCAATCTCCTAACACACATCAATGACCTAACCTCATTATATCAAGATAAATGACTGTCAATAAACTGATAGTGGAAAGGTACGGTTCCTCATTAATATAAATGTGTACATCATGTTGCATCACTTTATGTACTATAACATTATTCTATCAAGAGACCATACTCTACCTAAAAAGGGGAAGAGAGAAAGTACACTAAGGTTGGAAACTCAACTTCTAACAAACTTTCTCTCCATCTAAGTTTTAGGTTGAAGATAACATCTTGAAAGAAGTCTGAAATAGGTCATAAGCATATCAAGATTTAATTAATCTTAAGTGGAGTAATTCTTGCTGAAGGATTAGTATGTATGTACAAACCTATGTTCTAAGTTTTTGATAATACATAGAGTTTGATCAGTTCTACAAGAGTATCTTGAAGATTCGCAGAAACTGATCATCTCCATGAATCAACCAGATACAAATAAGTGATAGAGTTGATTCTCACTCTGTGAACATTTAAAATATGTGAACATAACCAAGCAAATGATGAAACCATCAAAGAAAAAGAGTGTCTTATTGAAGTGGTTAATCTTACACACACTCATCATCATGCATTTTAAAATGTCATATCTAAATTGGATACATGCATGAATATGATTGTTGATGATTAATGTGATGAAAATTCAAATATATGAGGAATAGGAATTTTGGAAACTAACCTAGCAGGACCCATTTAACCATGGGTACCAAAAATAGAAATTTATCTAACCTGCAGGTACTTGGTCTATCTGACCACACTAAGGAATGCTGAAGTAGATGACTTCAGTCAAGAAGATTCAACCAGCTGGAGGCTTAAGACATTTCAGAAATGTTCTTGACAAAATCATTCTTTGTCAAAGCCTGTTCTTGAAGACTTGCTAAGCTAACATGAATGAAGCTCACATGGTTGCTGATCTCCATATGGAAGCAAACCATTCATGATAAGATGAAAAGGGTCTTATATGCTTATTCAGGAAAAGCATATCATCAGAGAAGAACCCTCGAGGAAGTTCACATCAGAGGATCATCGAGCATTGATCATGAAGAACTCATCATAGAAGCAGAACTCCACGAGTGCAATCTGTTAAAGAGCTTAAGGAAAATCGCAGTGTTCTCTACGATCAAGACTGACTCCAACTTGTGCAAGATAACACATAACGATTATGATATAATAATCTCAATCATAGTGTCCTTTCAGTCATCATCAAAGTTCGCAATTCTGATGAAGGAGGAAGGGGTGATTCTGAAGAAAGTACAAAGGCTGTGTACAAGCCAAAGAGACTTGTCAGGAAGAAATGACAGAACCAGGTGATGATATTGAGGAAGTATAGCCTGGAAAGGAAGAATATGGAAGAACAATTAGAGAAATGGAGATGATGAAGCTCAGGGAGCAAAAATGAAGAAGTGGAATTCTTGCCAGAAGATCTGAGATAAACTCAGAAGATAAGTTAATCATGGTGCATATCTATCAACCATACCACAATCATCAAACCCACTTCTATCGAGTTCATGGAGAACAGAAGCTAACCCTAAACAATAATATACCAGTTACAAGGTCCCAAAACTTTGTGGCTGATGAACCAAATGAAGATCCATAGTTAGTAGGAACATCTCAAAATGTGCCACTGATAACCATATCAACCACCCAACTCAAAATCGTGGAGTGCCTACGATCAAACATTTGATCGTAGTGTAAGAGCAGGAGGACACCACGATTATAGCCAACACAAAAAAAATCAACACCAATGTATATCCAGAGTTAGTAGATGAACTCCCCAGCAGAGAGATCAAATGCGATATCAGTACTAATCATGTCTAAAGTTCTTCATCTGGTATACGCCTCAGGGACAAACCTGACCCTTAGCACTGAACTAAGAGATTGGCCCTTCCTGAGCAACCTTATCCTAGAAGGAAGGCTAATATGGAATGCATCATAAGATCCTCTGCTGAAGCAAGCAGCATCTCATTAGAAGATTACAAGCTACAAATGAGAATTGCCAATCCTTCAGAGTCTAATGGATAAGGTATCTATTGAAGCATGACCACATACTACGATCATCGAAGAAGATGCAAATGTTCGAGACTAGTCTGGGAAATCGTGGAGTACTGAATCAAGTGAGAAGTCAGTCCACGGATTGAAGAAGTCAATAGTTAACAGAAGAAAAGTCAAATTTGGACAACGAACATGATGGAGAAGTTATAGATTATGACCTATCAGGGACTTACAACTGTCCCACTAAGAAATATGGAAGGAACAGTTATAAGAGGGAAATTCAAATAATTGGTAATTTCATTTTAGCGGGTTCTTCAAAAGCCGCAAGCCTGTCAAATCCATACCTAGGCAAAACCTGAACACCTCCAAACAGCTAGACCCTCTCAAACAATTATCAAACCAAGAATCACTTCCTGATATGTCACAAGATCCTCACAAAGTCATAAACCCAGAAAATACTAACTCCTGAAATGGCAGATTGGCGAGTAATCACTGGCATTTGGATCGGAACCAAGACGTTTGAGAAATTTGAGAAGAAGTTCAGAGATATTCTTGAACTTGTGAAGAAGGCTGGATTCTCAGAATGTCTTGAGTCAAACACTCGAATATATGTTGACCTGGTTAAAGAATTTCACTCCAACGCAACCATAAATTCAGGAACCCTTTCTACCAAGGTTAAAGGTCAAATTCTGAAGCTGAAATCTTCTGACATCAATCAATGCTTAGGTTTTCCTGACCTAGGCCTGAAAAGCCTTGATGAGATCAATACTGAACAAGTTAAGAAGATTATGCAGTATAGAAGAAACCCTAGTCTGAAGGACATGAAGAAAACGGAGTTTCCTGAAGAATTCGAGTTCCTTGCAGAGATAGTGGGCAAATGTATCCTATGCAAGGGCACTGCACATGACACTGTGAGTGATCAACAACTAAAGATCATGTCTGCAATAGTTCTGAAGAAGCGTATCAACTTTGGAGTTATCCTGCTTGACCAAATGTCCAAATGGCTGGATAAGGAAGAAAAGAAAAGATTAACAGGAAAACCCCTCACGAAGGTTTTCCATGGAAGGTTCTTGAGTATCATCTTGAAGAAGAAGCTGAAGAATAAAATTAAGGATGATGAAGGTGAAGTCCTTAATAGCCATAAAGTGATAACTACACAACTATTTACAAATTGGAAGAAGAACCCAATGGAGAACAAAAAGCTAATGATATATGGCAGCACCAGCAAAAGCGCTACGAAGAAAAGGAAGGCTAGTGCTATGAAAGAGGAGGAGTTGTCATTCACTGAAGATTTAGACATACCTGAGTCCAAATTTGTGAGGCCATCGAAGAAGAAAACTAAAGTGGTAAAGAAATCCAAACCAGTTCCCTGAAGAAGTCTATCTACTAAAGAAGATAACATAGAGTCAGAAGATGAGAAGGGAACTGAGAGCTTCAAGGATGAATCATCAAGGAGCAAGTCAACTAAAGAAGAAGAAGTTGAATCCAAGAAGAAGAAAGCTGAACCTATGAAAGGAATAGCTAAATCTGGTAATGAAGAAGAATGTACAAGTCCTATGGCTAACACTCAGAGTAGCCACTCTGCTGATAAAGAAAGTTTGAAAGTTGAGAAAATTGGATCTCCTACCGCTAAAGCCCCAACAAGTTCATCTAATGGTTCAAAGGACGTTGAGTCTAAAGAAGAATGATCTGCTCCTACTATTGCTGAACATCAAGGAAGCTTATCTGATGATTCAAAGGCTTCAAAATTAGAAGATGATGAAATGACTGAATCTCCTATAGCTGAACATCCAAGGAGAAGAAAGAGCAACAAACTGCTTACTAAATCTGTCCTAAAGAAGAAAGGAGAACCCTCTAATGCAATCATTGCATTAAGTGATGATGAGTCTAAATCCAAGGAAGAAAGTCCTAAGGGTACTGAAGAAGAAATAAGTGATGAAAATCTACAAGAAGGATTCTCTAATAAATCAGATAAAATGATCCAGCATGATTCAAGCTCAGAAGGTGAAGAGATAGAAAAAGATTCTATTTCTACAAATCAGGAATCAGAGGAATCAGCAGACTATCCTGTCTCTTTCTAGCAAGAGTTCGCAAAAGAATAGTGGTGGAAGTCTTTGATGAACCACCATATGTACCACCAGAAAGATGGATAAGCTATGGAAACGAACAACTCAAAGTTGTAAGGATGACTACATACGATGTGTTTAACAACTGGAAAAACATGGAGTTAGATTGCACTACAATACTGTACAATCCTGGCGATCTTCTGATGAGATGATTTTTCCCATGGATGCCCTGGCTAAAGGCATATACTGGCAAAGATGAAATTTATTTCAGCTGGTGTTACTCATATTTTCCAAACTTGGAGCTAGTATTTCAAAACTTTCCAAGAGTAAAGAAGTTTGCAACTAAGCTGATCAAAGACCAGTCTCATTTCAAGATCTATCGAGATGCTGATAACCACTATATTCCTTACGATAGTAGAGTAGGTTCTGATGGCAGAAGGATTACACCCAAGTGTATGATCGTAGAGTCCCTTCACTCCATTGAAAATGATCAAGCCCAGTCTGAGAAGCTTTACTCTACTCAAGCAAAATTATTTGATATTCCTTCATCCTCTAACAGCGATTGGCACTCAATGATTTATCATATTCTCACTACCTTTGAAAGTCTGTTCAAGAGTGAGAATCGTAGAGTCTAACCAGATGTTCAGTAGGAGACTGACCAAACAACTGATCTGACGGAGAATGAACAACTTGATTCCAAATCATCTCAAGAGCAAGAGTTGGTAAAGAACTCTGAAGAATTGATTGAGGATATCTCTCTCATTGGTGTAGAAGTCAAGGACATGTCAACAGGAGAAGACAATGAACTATCCAAAAGGCTTCAAGCCAGACTCTCAGACATATCCCTCAAGCTTCAACAAAGGGATCAAGTTTTTCTGAAGGCCATGAATGATCAGAAGGAAGAAGCTCTACAAGCTCAGAAGGCGAATGAAGAGCAAATTCTCTCTCTCTCTGTTACAAGATTGACAATCTGAATCAGTCTTTTTACCTATAACTTGAGCTAAGCCAACAAGAACTCAAGATTGAGGTTGGTAACTCATCTCACCTGATGGAGCATCTTATGTCAAATGTGGAGAAGCTCTCACAAGTGATTAATGACAAAAAGAGGGAGAAAAAGAGACATAGAAAGAGGCACTCAAGGAAGAGCAAGGTGAAAAGAATGAAAGTAGAAAAGAAGGCCAAGAGCAGAAAGGCAAAGGAGGAGAAGGAGACAACAGAAGCAATGTCATCATCTAAGGGGGAGCTAAACAAAGAAGAAGATCATACACCAGAACCAAACCTAAAGTAAGATGAAACAATGGAGCATGAATCTGAGGGGAAGCAGAGAAAATAAGAAAAGGATGAGCAGATGAGTAGCAGATCAAAAGACATCCTGGAGACACACATGGAGCCAAAAAGGTACATCTTTATCTATTTAGGTATGTTCTGGATCCAGGATGTAGAGTGTCTTATTTATGTAATTTCATATTATCATCAACGAAATTCATCCTTATCTGTTTTAGAAATACAACTACTCACTGTATATAAGATTTATTCATCTCATGCATATGCACTAATTATTTTTGTCATAATCAAATAGGGGATATTGTTAGGAATATACATGAGAATGTTATTCCTATTTATATATGATTTGATTATGATATAAATGAATGAATATGCAAGTAAGCTTGCATTAAGGAAAGCTGTAAAGTCCTTTGATAGATAATAGGAATATATGTACAAGGACGTAGAATGAATTGATCAAATATGTTAGGTTGCTCCTACATAATCAAAATAACTTTGTAAAGTCCTTAAACAGAAATGATGTACAGGGACTATAAATATAGAAAGATCAAGCTCGTTAGGTTTATCTTATAATGTAATAGATAGACATGTCTGGTCGTCGAATACTGCACCAACATTGTAGTCTGCCAGGAGAGTCTAGGAAAACTCGAGAACTATCAAGACGAAATCGTAGTCTGCAAGATAGTAAATCTCGGAGTTCGTAGTCTGTCAAGAGAGACGAGGAAGGATCGTAATGTGTCGAGAAGAACTTTCTCAGAGCCGTAGTCTACTGAGGAAGTCATGTTCAAAATCGTAGAGACAACATGTCTAAGAGCCGACCGAGCATCTGCCAAAGCCAAGTCAAGAATCGTAGACCACACTTGAAGTCGTAGAGTCTACTGATCATATCAGCGGCAGAGATCGTAGTAGAGCCAGATCAAACGAGGACAACAAGTATAAAGACAGAAATCGTAGTCTGTCAAGATCTGATCTCAGAGTCGTAGTGTCTGCAGAACTAAAGCTAAATCGTAGTATGCAGAACTAAGGCTTCAACAGAGGTGCTCACAACCCCAAGGTAGAATCGTAGAGTCAATACGATTCTCAACAAATGAGCACTCCTAGAATATCCAAAGTATGAAGCATTTGGTCTGAGTTGTAAAGATACATTCCACCTGAAGGAAACTAGAGAGCACTCAATGAATGACATGCAAGCTAACAGAAGACCTAAGCACCAACCTAATCAACATCCAAATTGAGTTGTGAAGCCATTTAAGATGAAGTCTTGCACAAGTTGATCAGAAGAAGCCTTCAGTAAAAGTGACCGACTAAAGAAAGTCAGCAAGTGCAGTAGCTGTCAAGAGAATAGAAGACAACGATCTTGGGATTAACCAGGATCGTAGTGCTTGCCAAACAAAGCATGAACTGATGCAGTTTACATAGAGATACTGGCCAACTTATGAAGAACAACGCGAAAGTGATTAAGCATGGGTCAGACCATTGATAAAAAGTGAACGAGAGATCACAAGGAGAAAGAGAGCTGGGCATGCCATAAATATGATGTCTCTTGCTATTCAGAAGAGACCATAACAAGAAGTAAAGCTATCAGTTCCTGAGATCAGTCGAGACAAACAGAAGTGTTGAAGCATTGCACAAGTGAAGGAAGAGGTGTTCTACATTGAAGATCCAATGAACAATCTTCAGAATCGTAGTGTTGTCTCAACCAGTTAATGAGCAACATTCAACAAGACACACTACGATCAGGTCCAAGAAAATCTGCATCAAAATCATAGAGTTCGGTCATTTGAAGATTGAAGCATTGGCAATAGTTTAATTTGAAGACTGATATTCGAACGTTGCTAATTGAGAGCATCGATGCAGAAGGATACTTTCTGATGTTCTCATCGAGGAATCAGAAAGAAGAAATAAAGGTGACTACCTGCTTGACACACTAAAGTGACATTTCTGATGGGGTACGTGAAATATTAGACTGCAGTGTCAGAAAAGTGAAAAAGGGGATGTCATGTGACATCTGCAGTCTGCATCAAATAACTCGAGATCTGCGAAGCAATTCAAATAGTTCCCAATGGCTATATTCCAATGGGAAGATTGTGAATTATGAAGGAGTATATATATCATCTTGAGCTTCAAGGATCAAATGTTGCTGAGTTGAAGAATCGTTGAGTTGTTGGAATGCTATATTGTTAACTCTACGAGTTCCGCCAGAGCAGAACAGAACAAGTCTCAGTGGTAGTGAGACTACGAAGGTGGAAGTGAAGCAGATTTGAAGAAGGACTTGAACAAACTAATGCTTCACTCAACAAGGATGAGAATGCCACTAGAGATGGCAGCTAAGCTGAGAGCCGAGAAGGCCAAGAAGATAACATTTAAAAAAGTGGCACAACACAAAGAAGATCCAGAGAGACACTCTACGAATCACCATGAACCAAAAGCTGAAACAGAACAGATGCAGAACCATGTCTGGTTACCATTCAAGAAGGGTTCAGGGAATGCTAAGTGCTAGACGAAGTTTACCAAAAGCTCAAAGACTTAGCAAACCTAAATGGTGATGGTGCACAACTGACATCTGATGAAGATGAGATGAACAATATGAAGATCAGCAGCACCAGAGAAGAAGTTGTCCAGACTCTACGCAGAATGCAAAGAGAACCACATCAAGCTGCTAAGTACAAAAGATGTTCAAGCTTCAAGACATCTTAGCAGCAAAGCACCAACAACGACTACAACAACAACAAGTAGCCAGGGCCTGAGGGGTCCTTGTCCGGAGGGAGTAAATGAAGTTCCAAGCCTGCTGGGCTTGAAGAGTTCTTAGTGAACTAGAGGAGTTCCAAGCCTACTGGGCTTCAAGAGTTCTTAGTGAACTGAAGTTCCAAGGCTGCTAGCCTTGAAGGAATCTTAGTGATTCAGGGTGCTGCCCTTCCTTAGTGGAATTCCTGCTTGTTGAAGCAGAAGAGTGGATTAGGAGCTTGAGTCTCTGAACAACTTAAAATCCCTTGTGTCTTTTACATTCAGTCATTTACTTTCTGTCATTTACATTATGTACCTAACTGCTATAAATGCTATGTATGTATTAACTACTTACAACTAAATTAACTCCACGAATAATGTTTGTATGTTTATGAATATATCAATGAAGGGGATCATTTACTTATTCAGCTGTGCTTGAAAAGATTCTTATGTTTGTCATATGATAATTTATCAGCAATACAAAATAAATAGGAAAACTTTCTAAAATTAAAAAGGATCTATTCAACTCCCTCTTCTAGATCCATTGTGTGCCTACTGGGAACTAACACACTGCTATATCTTGTTAAAATTAAACTTTTATACAAAGGTCAAACCCTTTGTATATAGGTGCAAACGAGGCATAACACTACTTCCAAACAACAACACATAGACCTAACATACACACACACACACACACATACGCAGATAAACGTTTAATGAAAAGTGGCGGTAACCGTGTTATCACGAAAGTCGGGGGGTGCCTAACACATTCCCTTCGCTTAATCAAGCCCCGAACCCTAACGAATTTTGGTTTCTCTGACCTGTCAAACAGTGTCAAATCATTGGGTCTTTGTGTAAACCTTTTCTCGGTTGAGTTGGTGCAACCATTTAAAATTACCAACTGGCAACTCTCACAGTCAAATCGTTGACATATACATGTCGGACCTTTTTAAACTTATTTTTTCAAACAAATCTCACCTAAAAAATGAGAACACCAAAAGACAAGAACAGAAAGGGTCAAATAAAAGTCCCGACGTCGACATGTGGCAACTCTGCTGGGGACTCCAGTAAGAGGGCTTAAGCCGCTATTCAAGCTTTTCAAAACTTTTATCTACTTATGTGTGAATACTGCATTTACATTGAATGGATGTATGCTAATGCTTTATTTACTGCACTTTAGTGCTTCGCACCATATCTGCCTATGATATTAGTGCTTCGCACATGTCAATATTTCCATACGGTGAGACACGATGTGTGTGAATGTATGTTGTGTGATTCCTCCACCAGAAAGCTAACCCGTCGGTGTTTGATTACTAGGCTCGTAGGAAGACTAATTCCACGAGGCTCAGGAAAGGCACCACCCAGATTCGCTCCAGTTGAAAGATAGGATTAACTTCCCAACGAGTAAATTGCGATGATCTGGGGACCTTCATACCGAAAAGCCGCGAGAGTAGCCTAAGATAGGTTAGCCTCTGATAAACCAAACACGGATGGAAGTCTCTTCATACCTTCCCATTTCAATTACCTATAATTTTAATTACTTGTAATTTCATTTCCATGTCAATCTCAATGTAATGGAAAATATAAAGGAGTATGTGAACATGCATTCCTTTTTCATATCAAGACTTGTCATGCTATCTTGTCATCAAAATGACTGACATCCATTTTGCAGGAGAACGTTAAAACACTCCTAAAAAACGGACATAATTATATAGCATGTAACATTTCCCCGTTTTCCCAGACTAAACTACATAGTCTTTTTGTAGGGAAACTATTGGTCCCATTACTTGTTCAAAGTCTAAAAAGGCACTAAGCCCACAGTCAAACATGGCTACAAGTGCTCAGCCTAATCCTACTCCTGTCCCTTGCGAGGAGTTCGAAGGATTAAGCAATCAAATAACAAAGTTGGCTGTTCTCTTGAAAGAACTAAACAAATCAACTTATGGTCCACAGATACCCATCCAAATAGAATCCTCTACACAGGGAGGAATCTAGGGTCCGGATAGAGAAGTCCCAATACCTGAGTCTCAACTGAAAAGACCAACAAAACTCCTGAAATCACCCATCTTAAAGAAGATCAAGACACCAGTGATATTCAGAAGAAGTTTCTACAAATGGAAGAGACCATTCGGTCCATCAAATGGATTGGAACGCACGGAAGCATTTCCTATTCAGACCTTTTTATCTTCCTTGAGGTTCATTATCTGGAGAAATTTAAGGCTCTTGACTTCGAGAAATAAGATGGATTGGGAGATCCTTACACCCACTTAAAAGTGTTCATTAGAGAGCTCGGATCCTACGCCAGAATGAAAAGCTGAGAATGCAGCTATTTCAGAAAAGTTTGACTGGAGAAGCCAGAGCATGGCACACCAGATTGGATAACTCCAAAATTCACAGCTGGGAGGAGTTAGCCCATGCTTTCCTCAGTCAATACAACTTTTAAACTCAGATGGCTCTAGATAGGTATCAAATTTCCAAAGTCAAGAAGCAAGTCAATGAGTCATTCAAAGAGTATGCCTAAAGATGGAGATGTCTGGTTGCTCAAGCAATCCCATTCATGAAAGAGACTGAGATGGTGATGACCTTCATAGATATTCAAGAAGCTCCATTTTATGAGAGGGTCCTAGCTGGAATAGGAAAACCATTCTAAAAAATGATTAAGCACGGAGAAATGGCAAAAGTGGGATTGAAGTCTGGGAAGATTCAAGACATCGCCGCTTTAAAAGCCGTGGCTGAGCATATCTAATCTGGAAGTTATGGGAACAACCCCCGGAGGGTCCATAAGAAGAAATAAGAGGATGTTTCCTTGATACTACAATGGAAAACACAAAAAGACAATCAAAACTTGCCTATTCAAAGGAGAAACTATTCTCCTTTTCAAGCGCAATCCTCACATCCTCCCTTGCCAAAGAGTGGAGAAGTCAAGCGCTCTAGAGTGTTCATACCCTTAGGGGACTCACTCAAAAATATTTTCAAACTTCTGACAGCTCAGAAGAAAATCACTCATCTCCTTCCACCAACCAATCTAAGTGGAAAGGGCTTCAATAGAAGCAAGAAGAGTGCTTACCATTCTAGAGCTCCAGGCCACGACACTTAGGATTGTTGGGCCCTCAAGCATAAGATCCAGGACTTAATAGACAGTGGTGAGATCGTGGTGACCAAGCTAAAGCAACCACATGTTCAAGTTAACCCTCTTCCCCAACACAAGGAAGAGGATGTTAACATGATCAATAGAGGCAGTGGAGAGAGCTCCAAGTACCTCAAATATATAGGTGGTTCTCCCCAAACCAGCAAGGATAAGTTTGACAAGTGGGATTGTTCAGAGTTCTAGTTTATGATGGAACGGGAGTTAAAGTCTCTTAACGAACAGGTCAATCAACTGGCAGAGCTGGTGATACATCAACACCAAGTCACACGACAGTTGCTCAGTCAGGAGCATGCTAGTCTCTTCTCTTTTTATCACAAAGACTCCACCACTCACCCAAGAGAGTGAAACCTTGGAGGAAAAGCTTGCAAGAAAAATAAGAACCCAAGCCTGTCAGGACTTTGCAAACAAAAGGGTGTTCACCTTTTTAGGCCAACCGATGGAAAAAATTTTGCAGATGCTGATAAATGAGGGAAAAATCACAGCACTGCTACCTCCAGTCAACCCGCACTAAAAAAGATTTGATGTTACTGGAGTCTGTCAATACCACTCCCATTCTCGTGGTCACAACACTGAAGAATGCTGGGCACTTCGTCATCTTATATAAAATATGATTGACAGCGGTGACTTGCAAATGGCAAACGATGACAATGTATCACTTGAGAGTGGGAGCACATTTCCTCAAGGATCACAAAGATGGAAGGAAATCATAGCAGTCATATCCTTTGAGGGAGGCCTGGCTGCAATACCCCTTACCATTCAAGCCATAAAGCTCAAAAGAGTTGAAAACCCTTTGAAGGTGGCTGCACCAGCACCCCTCATATTGCTATTCAGGCCACAATATCCTATCATCAGCCTTAAGAAAGTCCCATAGAACTATAGAGAGATTGAAGGATCAACATCAAACACCACTCCTGAGATATCCAAAGAAAATCCGTTGTATCTCCCTCAACGAGTGATAAAGCTAGTTATCAGATCTAAGGGGAAAGTGCCCAAGGAGAAAATCGAAGAATTCCTCCGCAAGATGGGATATAATGAAACCAAGGTGGTGCGAAGCTTGGAAGAAGTACCTCAACACATATCTATTCTAGACTTGGTATTCTCTTTAGAAGATAATCGAAAGGTCTTACTGAAGACATTAGAAGAAGCCCACTTGCCAAAGACAGTGGATGTAGAAAAGTTTCATTATCTGGTAGATCACATCTTTAACAGCAATGTGATATCTTTCACCGATGATGACATACCTCTCGAAGGGATGTGTCATTGCAAACCACTGCATATAGCAGTGATGTCTTCTAGATATGTGGTCAGAGGAGTGATAATAGATGGAGGATCATCCCTAAACATCTGCCCTTATGCCACATTAGAAAGGATGAAGATCAATTTCAACTAAATTTGAAGCAACCACACAATCATCAAAGCATGTGATGGATCTCGGTGAAATGCTATCGGAGAGATTGAATTACCAGTGGAAATCGGTCCACATACATTCTACATATCCTTTCAAGTGCTCAAAATCACTAAAAGATATAATTTACTGTTGGGAAGTCCTTGCATCCATATGGCGGGAGCCGTCCCATCCACTCCTCATCAACAACTCAAGTATATCATCAACAGTAATTTGGTTACTGTCAATACAGAACCAGAGTATCCTGTCCAAAGTGATATACCTCTAATTAGTTTCAATGAAGAAGTTGAGCCTGTCAGCTTCCAAGCCCTGGAGGTGAGCAACACTTGCTATCAACCCATCGGGGCTCCAGCTCTGAAACCCAGAGTTTCTGCCGAGGTAATGTTGGCCAGTCAAGAAATGATATCCTTGGGTTTCCAACCAGGACAAGGGTTAAGAAATAATCAGCAAGCAATCCAATCCCTAATTCAAATTCCTAGCCAGATAAAGAAGGCTAGACTAGGCTACTCCTCTGGGTTCAGTCACAGGAACCTGCACAAGCATACACCGGTTCCTTCATCTATAATACTATTGCCTAAACCTACAGATGCAGATTCTGTACGGTCTCTAAGGAAAATTCCTGTCTCTATGGCGGGTATGCTATTTCCTAAGTCGATACCGGTTAATGGGAAAGAAGTCCTGATTCCAGACCTAGACATTAAGGAAAGGAATCAAAGGCGCAAACAAGAGATAAAGAGACATTTGTCAAACATACGCTTCTTGATCCATACATAGGGTATGAACAGGGACATCCCATATGATGATTGTCTAGACATCATGGTCATCATTCAAGAGGAGGAGGACGATAACCTGTTAGGTTTGTAATATTCATGAACGCAATCAAATTGCACAAAATAAGAGAAAACGTGTAAAAATCAGAGTTTAAAATTTTACATACCATATACCCGGATCATCCTTCATGCATAATTATATATTAAACGAAAAGATAAAGAACAAGAATTATACCATTAAAGATTCGAGCTTCCTCAGGTACAAGTTCACCTCCAATCCTTTTCGCGTTCAACTTAAATCCAATGTGTTTAGTTCCTTCCTTTGATCAACGTTAGCCACCCAAGTGTTTGGCCTCTAGAGGTGATCCACCAAGGAAGAATAAAGATTCAAGAAGATAGATATTTGGTAAAACCCTAATTTTTCTATCTCTCATAGAAAGGCTGTACTCTCCCAACTATTGGAATTATGTATTCACGTGTTTGTGAAAGTGTCAACAACAACACCCATAATAAGACTCCTCTTATTTATAGATGTGGGCAACCCTCCTTAACAATTAATGAATTTTGTTTTATTTTAATTAATTAAACTCCTTTAATTAATTAGGTTCCCAATCTTATTAGGAATAATTAATTAAACTCTTTTAATTAATTAGCCTCCTAATCTTATTTGGATATATGAGAGTACTTTTATTAATTAATTTTCAAACTCCTTTAGGAATTAAATAATAATAATAGTATTAATAATAATAAGACTCCTCTTATTAATTTATATTTAATATTTTTAAAATATTAAATAATAAATATTAAGCTATTTAATTTATTCTATCACCATAGATTAAATTAATTATACTTAACTTATTATTACGATTATGCCATTTGCTTCTTAAATAATTATTTTTCCTTTTATGGTGTGACCCTTTAGGTTCTCCATATTAAATCGGTTGTGAATAAATCAATTAGAACACCTCTAATCTTATTTAAATAAATAAATTAAATAATTTATTTATTTAAATAAATAATATTTATTCTACAATAGGGATAAGCCTCTCTAGCGATTAACGACTTTCCAGATAATATAAATTTCAACATTAATCATAAAAGAACCTTTGAGTAAATAGTTACCATACAATTCAATCCTTCCACCATACAATGTCCCAATTAAATATAAGACATGGAATTAATGTCAAGTCTTATTTTATTTAATTATATGTATTTTGACTCTTAAATGCACAATTCCAAACAATACAAATTAGAAACTCCTTTCTAATTTTATTATGCCTTGGCCAAGGACTACTGTGTTGTCATTTATCGAATCACATAGGACATTTCTCTTCTTTTACTAAAGCGGCAGATTTTTTATTGATCATACATTATCTCCATGTACAACTTATTATACCCAAGCATACCTTTTGATATACCCTAAGGGTCTTAAGGAATAAGTCAAAGTATAATTCATCATACACAAGACACTATGATGATATCAAGTCCAAGGATCACTTGTACTACTATCACTACAGGACAAGTAAAATTCCATTAGGTATTCCTTAGCGAGCCACATTCAGTGAACTTATTCTCTAATAAGCACCTACATACTTGTTTTAGTGTCTCCACATAAATGATCATGAGATCAATTATCCTCATCCAATGAGCAAGCAACGTATATACCAATCTATCTGGATTCACTAATCCCTAATTTAGTAATCCAACGATTGTGAACTAATTTAATTTTAAGCTTTCTAAGAATTGAGATCTCATTAGAATGATCATCATCATTATTCTAAAAGCATTACTTAAAACTATGGGTTTATCACATATTATAAAGCAGCATCATGTAGATAATTAAAAGCCTTTAAAAAATTAATACTTTTTATTAATAAATGAATAAGATTGTTACAAAGTATATGCTTTATCATCAAACATGATTGGCTTGTGTGCATACTACTTTCATAACCGCCCCATCATCACAGCTGGCCACCAGGATTGGACCCTCGACAATTGGAGCAACATTCCTTGCATTTATCGAAAAGGGTAAAAAGGGCAAAAAATCCCTCTACCCTGTAGATAGCAGTAACTACTTACTTTTATTACATAGTTTTAGCAGTTGATTTTGTCATGCCATGTTAACACTCTGTATGATAAAATAGTTTCATATATTAAGTGAAAGTATTTTATTTCAGGACTCTAAAGTTAGATTTGTCTAAACTTGCTGATGGAGTATCAATTCTTCACAAGGACTGCAACTTTGTTGTAAAATTGGACTCTAACTTGATGGAGATTGAACAAGAGGACTATAAGGTGCCTGAGGAGATCAAAGAATGGGACGAAGATAAACCCAAGCTAAACCTTGATCAAATCACCTCTTTTAACCTCAGAACCTCAAAAAACCCCAAACAAATCTAGATTGGCATGGACCTTACCCCAAGCCAAAGGAATGACATGGTTAATTTATTGACCCAATTCCAAGATATGTCTGCATGGTCTCATGAAGACATGATCGGTTTGTCCACTGACATCTTCATTCATTGCCTTCCCATTAAAGAGAGATTTAAGTCAGTCAAACAGAAACTCAGGCGATTAAAACCTGAATGGAGTTTGAAAGTCAAGAAAGAAATTATGAAATAAATTCAAGCCGACATCATCATGGTATCAACATACCCTGAGGGGATATCCAACATAGTCCCCATGCCTAAACCCGGAGGAAAGGTACGAGTATGTGTCGATTACAGGGATCTGAACAAAGCTTATCTCAAAGATAACTTTCTCGCGCCATTCATCCACATACTCATTGACAATACAGCTTAGTGTGGCATGTACTCCTTTGTTGACTGCTTTGCTGGGTATCACCAAATCATGGTTGCTGAAGAGGATCGTGAGAAGATAACATTCATCACTCCTTGGGGAACCTTTTGCTATAGACGATTATTATTCAGCCTCATCAATGCCAGAGCTACCTATTAGCGAGCCATGATGACTCTTTTCCATGATCTAATGCACAAAGAGATAGAAGTCTATGTGGATGACATCATTGTCAAGTCTCGAAGGGAAGAAGACCACATAAACCATCTCAAAAAGCTCTTCAACCGGTTGTGCACATATAACTTGAAGCTAAATCCGGCCAAGTGCGCCTTTGGCGTCAAGTTAGGCAAGTTGTTGGGATTCCTAGTGAGCCACAAAGGCATTGAGCTGGATCCTGCCAAAATTCAAGCCATTATTGAGATGCCCGTGCCCCAGAAAGAGAGTGAAATATGGGGATTTTTGGGAAGATTTAACTTCATCAGCCGATTCATTTCCCAACTCAAAGCAACCTGTGAACCTATCTTCAAGTTGTTAAGGAAGAACTCCTCCAAGAAACGGAACGAAGAGTGTCAAAAAGCCTTCCTTTCAATCAAAGAGCAACTAGTCAAAACTCCTATCTTGGTACTTCCCAGGGATGGTGTTCCCCTATTTATGTACCTGTCAATCAATGACAATGCCATGGACTGCATGCTGGGACAAAAAGATGATAGAGGCCAAGAGAGAGCTATCTATTACCTCAGCAAAAGATTCAGCATCAGCGAGCACAAGTATACCTTGATTGAGAAGACCTACTGTGCATTAGCATGGGCTGCCATAAGATTATAACATTATCTACATGGTCACACAACCCATCTCATATCCCGCATGGATCCTCTCAAGTACATGTTTAGCAAACCTATGTTGAAATTTTGACTGTCCAAATGGCAGTTGATCTTACACAATTTAACATTATCTACGTGACTCAAAAGTTTATCAAAGTTCAAGGAATTGAGGATCAACTGGCCGCCGCACCATCTGGGGATTTCAAACCCTTGGAAACATATTTCCCTGATGAAGGGGTACTGACAATTTAGCAACACCATCAGGACAATACACCCTAATTATGGAAGATGTATTTTGATGGAGCTGTAAACATGGAAGGTGCTGGAGCTAGAGCAGTTCTAGTATCTATTTTGGGAGAATAATATACCGTTGCCATCAAATTATAGTTTGTCAACACCAACATCACAGCTGAGTATGAAGGCTGTATAATGGGGTTGAAGCTAGCCTAATTTATGGGCGTCAAACAGTTGACTGTCTTTGGAGATTTTGAGCTAGTAATTAGATAAACTACTGGGGCTTATCACACCAAAGAATTACATTTGCTGCCTTACCATCGACAAGTTATCCAGATGGCTTCGGAGTTTGAAGAAATATTCTTCTTCCACATTCCTCGGAACATGAATGACTTTACTGATGCACAAACAACTTTGGCCTCCTTAATCAATATACATGAAAGGGGATGGATTCAAAATATCACATTTTCCCACTAAAAGGATCCAGCCTACGGGAATTACATCGGAGAAGTATCGGATGAGCTGCCTCCCATCCAACACTCTTGGTTTTAGTCTATCAAGGAGTATCTACGAGATGGATCTACGCCCGCTGAGGCGAGTCAAGCTAAAAGAAAGCGGATCCATCGAATGGCCATGAAATTCTATCTGAGCGGAGACGCACTCTACAAAATAGATGCAGGACTAGGCCTTCTAAGATGCCTAGATAAAGACCAAGCTCAGAGACTCATAGATGAAATCCATAGTGGAGTATACGGCCCACACATGAGCGACCCTTTACTTATCAAGAAGATCTTAAGAACAAGGCATTATTGGCTCTCTATCAAAGCTGACTATGATGATCACTTCAAGAGATGTTATCAATGTCAAATTCATGGGAATGCTATCCACGCCCCTCCAAGGGAGCTTGATAAGTAGGTTTTATACCTACTTATACGGTATCTATTACTTGAATTAGTTACTTATATTCATGTGTCTTAGTTACTTTTTATACATTTTATGTTATTTTGTACGCTATGACATAACATTGGCATGAAGAAGTAAGGGAAAGCAATTTGAAAATCTTTTGGACAAAAATACACAAGCAAATACAAGAAGGGAAGATTGAAGGACTTTTGACACCAAGTTGGATGCATGTTCCTGGCTTGGAACTTAGATTATACTGTAGAGCTTCTTCTTGGCTTTTCGGAACATCTTGAATCATCCTAATCAGAGCTTGGATGCGAGAGTTATGGCCTTTTTATCAACATAGATCAAAGTTAAGACTTGTCGTGCTTGCCATTTACACAACATCTACTTCAAGCTCGATTTTTGCCTTGTTACAGCCCGAACTTGTCAATTGTTAAAGAATGAAAGTTGTAGATCTCGTCGATATCTTCAATTTGATAGGTGGCAGACCCCGTAACTCCAAGTGGATCAAAAGTTATGCCTGTTTTACCAAAGGACATCGCAACAGAAAATAGCGTAGCGCAGACCGCGCTAGAAATGAACTATGCATAGCGTGGGGCGCGCTAGTCCACCAGAAAGTCGGCCACTGTAGCGCGGTCAGTGCCCAGAATGGCTTGGGGATGGCGCGCTAGGCGGCGAAAAGACAGCTGAATTGGGTTATTTGATGTCCAATTTGAGCTAGAATAGGATTCTTAATTGCCTAACTTATTTGGGTGTCCATTAGAACTATAAATACATGATGAGAGGCATAAAAGAGGTAAGAGAGATTAGTTTTGAAGGATTTCCATTAGATTAGAGTAAATTAGATCAAAACCCTAGTTCTAATGAGTTTTGGAGATTGAAGCAACTTGAAGACCATTGAAGATTCAAAGTAGGAGCAAGGAGGGAGCTTCAAATCTACAGACAATAGATTCTATCTTCTTGTCTTCTTCTATCTTTGTCTTTTAATGATTATTCAATTGTGGATTCTTAGTTTTAATTCAATAATTATGAACTAATTCTTTGTTTGAGATTACAATGGATCTTATTGTGCAATTTATTTTAATATGCTTCGCTATCAATTATTATGTTCTATTGTGAGGATTGTCTATTATGATTTGGACTTAATTGTTTAATTGATTGGCCATCAATTACCGTGATAATCTATATGAACTCGAGAGATGAAGTATTGATTTAGATCTTATCATGATAGCATGTGTTCATGATTTTGTGAATAGCTTAATCTTGATGAATGTTAAGGTAGAGATATGCTTGACATCGCATGTAATCGAATAGAGAACTTATTCTTAAACTTTCTTCAATTATAATTCACATAGAGATATAGTGGGTTAGTTGATTAAGGTGTTTAACGGATTCCTATCTTAATTATGGATTCACGTTAATATGGGTATTATGCATCGAGAGGCGGTTTTATCTGCTTTAGTGTTCTTAATTAACAATTTAGGATAGAGAATAATTGATGAGAAGTGTGTTAACTTAAATGAAGTAATAAGTGAAGTTATGATCTTAAATCTCCGTTATCTTAATTTAACTAGTGGAATTTAAGAGTAGTTTAATTTATATAATTTGAAATTCATTCGTTTAAATAAGATTGAGTTGGTTACGGGTTAGTACTTGGTGATTTTTGTTAAATAATTCTCTGTGGGAACGATACTCAACTTATCACTTTATTAGAGCTCCACAATATGAGTTCGCCATGACCTTTCTCAATGTGGGGAATGGACGTGATCGAGCCAATCGAGCCCAAAGCCAACAATGGTCATCGATTTATCTTCACTATGATCGTTTACTTCACCAAGTGAGTAAAAGTAGCCTCTTCCCCCATGGTTACTAAAGAAATGATCATTGGTTTCATCAGAAACAATATCATTTGTCGATACGGACAACTGGAGGTGGTTGTATCAGACAATGCCAAAAATCTCAACAACCAAATGATGGAGGAATTATGCAATAAATTTCACATTAAGCATCTCAACTCAATCATCTATCGTCCAAAGATGAATGGTGCTGTTGAAGTGGCTAATAAGAATATCAAAAAGATCATGCAAAAGATGTCCGCTAATCACAAAGGATGGCCTGACTTGTTGCCTCTAACTCTATGGGGCAACCCCCTATTCATTAACCTATGGCATGGAAGCAGTGCTCCCCATAGAGGTGGAAATGGAATCCCTGAGAGTGTTGATAGATGCTCAGCTGGATGAAAACCAATGGTTACAAGATCGATACCACCAATTATCTATAATAGATGAAAGGCGGGCCACAACCATCTTCCATGGTTAATTATATCAACAGAGGATCGCTAGATCCTATAACAAGAAAGTTCGGCTATGACAGTTTAAAGAAAATGAATTGGTCTTGAAGAAGGTCCTTGACAACCAAGATCAATCTAAAGGAAAATTCACCCCAAATTGGGAAGGCCCGTTTGTTGTCAAAGATGTATTAATAGGAGGAGCCCTCAGATTACATGAGATGGATGGCGAGGAATTTCCCCAACTCATCAACTCGAACACCGTGAAACGATACTATGTCTGAAGTTACCTACAAACCAGCATCCTGGTTCGGATCATCAGATCCATCAGTCAATTCAGGTTTTCAAAACCTTTCATCACATCATTTTGTCCCATCAGGGATGAACTACGTAGACCTGATCTCCCCAATACACGGTAGTACGTAGGCAGCTATTTTTATGGTCCAATCTAACCTTTAAAAAAATAAAAATCTCTCCACTCTTTACCACATACAACTTTCAACCTTTTCACGCTAGGTTGGAACTACACAGACCTGATCTCCCCCACATCAATGGGAGTACGTAGGCATCCATTCATGGTGCGGTCTCACCCCTACCAAAAACATAAAACCCTGTCAACAGTACTGGGATCATGCTTCAAACTTTCAAACCAAATCATAAGAGATAGAACTACCCGATCTCCCCAATACACGGGAATACATCGATGACCATCTGTGGGGCGGTTAAACCACACCTCATCGGCTTAGACCAAATGGATGTAACTACCTAGTCTCCCCACATAAATGGAAGAAAAAAAATTGGCGACCATCTAAGCTACGGTTGAATCCTCAAAGAGAAACACCAATCCATAAGAGATGGAACTACCTGGTCTCCTCCATAAAAGGGAGTACCGGTGACCATCTGTGGTGCGGTCAACCTCAAAGAGGAAAGCCAAAATCCTCTCCATAACCATATTCAAAAACCAGTCCCAAGACACCAAAGGGTAGGGAAACACAAAGATTAAAGATCCATTCTGAAAGATCTTGAGACATCTCAATATCCATCCATCAAGAAGGAGTTCATAATACATCAAAATCACAAGCCCTGGAGAACAGGCAACTATCAAGTAAGTAAAAAGGCTTATCTAAAAGGGAAGTGGATCAAAACATATTTCTTTGCCATATAAAACTGTTTGATATATACAATGTATCCTGTACATGACAAAAATGGCTAACCTAGTCTATGCAAGAAAATCAAAGCTAATCTACAAACTAGTGGATAAGCGAGCTATCAAGTCTAACATGGCATCCCTCTTAATAGATGGAGGTAAATCTATGAGCTCCTGCCCTAGGGTATCCACATGAGCCAGGAGATCTACAGCCGTCTGCATGGTGCTAACGTGCTCATTAATGAATGCACTCATCTTCACAATAATGTCAGTAGTATAAGATCTCAATGTAGTACTATTTGTAGTGGCAGCATCACGTGTAGCTAGAGCATCATCCCGGTCAACAATAGCTGCATCCCTAGATGATCGAGCTTCATCCCGCTCAACAACAACGGTATCCCTGTGAGCTAGAGCATCATCTCTCTCAACCAGAGCGACATCTCTATCAGAAAGAGCTGTCAACATCAAGGCCCTAACCTAATTCCTCTCAAACATCATTAGATGTGACACCCCCAAATTCGGGTACTTCATTCCCTCAAGATTTGGTGTTCACTTACTAAAACATTCATATCTAACTACCCAATCATAATCAAATTGAATAATAAACCTTTCCGTTAAAGGATTACATTTATAAGAATCTCCCAGGTTATCTAACCTTTAAATACAATCATGCAAATGCGGAAAATTAAATAACTTTATTACAATCATTAAAATAAAGTCTGATAATAAAATATCAACATCATTACAAGTCTTCAATACTTGTTCATCTTTCCCTTTCCTTTACTGGTGCTAGGTACGTCGACCTTTTCAACTTTAACGATTATATAAGCAAGAGTGAGCAAACAAACCTCAATTGAAATGACAATGAATAAAACTTTACAACATCTGCCAAATAATAGGCTCAATAAAACTGAACAATATGTTCTATCAATGATAATCATGAAATATAACTGAGGGTCATAAGACCACGAACCATGTCCATGGTTATAAGTAATCTTTTAACTTAAACTTTAACAGTCATAAGACTATAGGGACTCCTCGTACTTAGGGGGATCAACCCTTCATACAATGAATTGTGCACAAACATTTCAATGCTAAGCGTAAACCCCTAATAATAGGGTTGTTCATATCAGTATTTAGAGTATAAGTCTGCCCCAAAGTAAGTTTGGTTTGGATGCGTTTCAAGGTAATTTAGAATTCAACGGTCATAAACTAAGGATTAGTTGAATAAAAAAGTAATAACACTATGTTACGGAATAAAGCATAATTGAATCAACACTGTATACTAAGTTCATGCTTTAGGAAATAATCTAATAGCATAAGTATTGAATAATATATCATACCTTGCTTTGAACAACATTAAGCTAAGGTTAAACTCTTAGAATTGAATATTAGGCATGCATAATAAGTAATAATTTGAACGATAAAACTTGTTCATCAGAATGAAGATTATTGCATGCTAAAATAACAAGTTTAGGTTTAGAAAAACTTGCGCACTAATGCGAATATTCAATAATAATATTAGAAGTGGAATCATCAATAATAATTATCCACTGATGTGCTTGAAAAATAACAACTCAAATTTGAGTTATAAAACTTGCATAAACATAAACAAACTAGATACAAAAAATTTGCAAAATGTAACAATAGATTTAGAGAACTTGCAAAAATCGTAATTAAACTAGCTCAACGAAAGTGTGGAGATAGAAAACTTGCCTTGCTTGTAGGCTAAACTGTAACAACTCGAGTCACAATACCCTATATATATATATATATGTCATCATGACATCGTTAGTCACTATCCATACTCTACATATCTACATCACGAATGGTTTGATTTTAATCAAGTTACATCAATAATAACACTAGTTAGGTATTAATAACATGCTCGTTCTTAGCACTATAATACCATAATAACAAAATTACATGTTTAACAATCGTCATATTGCATTACATCCACAATTACAGACTTTTGTGCAAAATAAAAGTCATTCCTGGACCTACTGCTAACCGGCGCTGCGGCGCGATGGCCAAAACAGGAAGTGGCGCTGCGGCGCTATCTTTGGTGCTGCGGCGCGGGGATTAGAATTGAGGCGCTGAATTTGGCGCTGAGGCTCCAAACTTACAGAACACAAATGAAGAACAGAACAAAGCTACTGTGTCTTAATTTCTAACACCAATTAACATGTATAATTTATTTAAACTACACATAAATATTACCAAACATACATATACCAATTTAAAACAATTTACAGAACAATTTAAGAAAGATTAAATCCTTGAAAGCACTGTTTTAAAACCAAAACTCCATGTTTGATATTATCTGACAAACTTAATTGTAATTCCACGGTTATAACCAAATTGATTCCTTTGAAATACTTCTCTGTATTTCTTATCCTATTAACATAATCACAGCTCATTTTACAATTAGCATACAATCAATTACTAATCTTGTTATCCTACAAAACATGTTCATGCATATATTTTTACTGTAAATCCATTCCCTTCCTTTAACACATATTTAACATACAATCTTATATATATGTTAAGCATACACTCATATATATATATATATATATATATATATATATATATATATATATATATATATATATATACATATGCTAGTATAACAATTACAAATACACATAATTTCCTAACCAATTATAAAAACATGGTTTACAGGAATTTTGTAAAGAACTTTAGATTACAGTCCAATTCAGAAACACAGAGAGACAATCAAGTTCACATGAATATGGTGTAAAACGTATATAGTATTAAGATTATGGGAAAATACCTTTTTATTGCTTTGAAACTACTTGCTAACCACTGAGAATCGTTTTGGAATTACAGAACCCTTTCTCTCTCAAAATTTCTCTCTGAAAACTCTTTTCTTAAACTTAGCAACTAACTGGAGCGTAAACAAAACTAACTGATAAAAGTATGCGTCAAAATAAAAACTGATATGGCAATAATAAGCCTAATAATTATATTAGCTACAGAAGATAATATATAGATTAAATATATTTTACTTATATTATTATAATTCAAAATTCAAAAGAAATCCAAAAGCCATAAGGCTCCGTTTGGCAAAACTATTTAAAATTAAAGACTTAATATATTTAAGTCTTGTTTGACAAAACTAAATTAAACTTTTTTAATTTATTTTAATAACTCCTTTATATTATTGTTATTTGTCACACTTTATTTAATTAAGTTTTCATACTTAATTTAATTAATTCTAATAACAATTTATTGAATAAATTATTTAATCATTATAAATTCTCTAACTTAATTATTAAATTAAATTAGAATACTATCTCATAATAAATTATTTCCTTAACTCATTAATTATTTATTTAACAAATAATTAACCACAATAAATCAAATCAAATTAATTTAAACAAATATCTATTCAATGGTAAACACATCCATTAAATATTTATATAATTCAATAAATATTTAAAATTACAATTAAAATTCTGAATTGTTACATCCTTCCTTCCTTATAAGGATTCTGTCCCCAGAATCACAACAGACACTCAAACAAATAATTCGTCACATTCTTCCCTACTTACAAAGATTCTGTCCCCAGAATCGAAGACGCAGATTAAACGAATAACTTAGGGTAATCTTTCATCATTCTATCTTTGAGTTCCCATGTAGCTTCTTCAGCATTGTGGTTCCTCCATATCACCTTCACGAAAGGTATAACTTTATTCTTGAGCACTTATTTTTTCCTGTCAACAATCTGGATAGGAACCTCTTCATACGACAAGTCTTTATCGAACTGCAACGGTTCGTACTCGATCATGTGCTTGTAATCGGGTCTATACGGTCGTAACACCGAAATGTGAAAAATATTATGAACGTTTTCCAACTCTGGAGGTAGAACTACCTCGTAAGCCACTTTTCCAACTCTTCGCAACACTTCGAAGGGTCCAATAAACCTCGGGCTTAGCTTTCCCTTTTTGCTAAAACGAATTTTTCCCTTCCAAGGAGAAACTTTTAGGAATATGTAATTTCCTACGTCGAATGCACGATCTTGTCTATGTTGATCAGCATACTTCTTCTTTCTGTCTTGAGTAGCTACCAATCTTGTCTTGATGAGTTTGACAACCTCAGCAGTTTGTTGTACCAGTTCTGGTCCTAACAGTTTGCATTCACTGACTTCATCCCAACACAGTGGAGTTTTGCACTTCCTGCCGTATAATGCTATGTAAGGCAGCATGCCGATGCTTGCGTGGTAACTGTTATTGTAGGCGAATTTCACTAACGGTAAATGTTGATCCCAGCTCCCTTTGAAATCCATGATGCATGCCCTAAGCATATCTTCCAATGTCTGGATTGTTCGTTCGCTTTGGCCATCTGTTTGCGGTTGGTACGCCGTGCTCATTCGCAACTGTGTTCCCATACATTCTTGTAGCCTCTTCTAAAAGTTTAATGTGAATCGTTGATCTCTATCTGACACAATTGATAGTGACACTCCATGTCTCGAAACGATCTCTTTAACGTATATCCTTGCTAACTGATCTAGATTGAACATAATCTTTATTGGTAAAAAGTGTGCTGACCTTGTCAGTCTGTCCACTATTACCCAAATCGCATCGCTTCCTCTCTGAGTAGTTGGAAGACCCACCACAAAATTCATTGTGATGTGTTTCCACTTTCATTTTGGTATTTCTAACGGTTGAAGTAATCCACTTGGTCTTTGATGTTCGACCTTGACTCTTTGGCATGTCAAACATTTTGCGACACACTCTGCAACATCTCTTTTCATGTTTGGTCACCAAAAATGACGTCGTAAATCTTGATACATCTTCGTACTTCCTGGATGAATCGAGTATCTTGAATTATGAACTTCGGTCAAGATTTCTTCTTTAATATCTGGTACTGCTGGAACCCAGATTCTTCCCTCGAACCTTAGTAACCCTTCGGTATCGATCTTGTATTTCGTATCACTACCTTCAATCACTTTCTCTTTGATTTTCCCACATTCTTCATCTTTTAGTTGAGCATTCTTAACTTTGTCCACCAAAGTTAGACTAGCTTCCATCTGAAATAGTCGTTCATCGAATTCTTTTGGAAATTTTATTTCTAACTCTAACTTTGTCATTGCTGAAATAAGTTCCTCCTGAGTGGTTATCATCATCAACTTTTCCCAGCCTTTCCTGCTTAAAGCATCTGCAACCACATTCGCTTTGCCTGGATGATAAAAGATCTCACAATCGTAATCTTTTATCAATTCCATCCACCTTCTTTGACGCATGTCCAGGTCCTTTTGAGTGAAAATATACTTCAGACTCTTATGGTCTGTGTAGATCTCACATTTCTCTCCATAGAGATAATGTCTCCATATCTTCAGAGCAAATACTACTGCAGCTAACTCTAAATCATGAGTTGGATACCCTTTCTCATAGTCCTTCAGTTGTCTTGATGCATATGCAATAACTTTGCCGTTCTGCATAAGAACACACCCCAATCCTTTATGTGAGGCATCACTATACACCACAAAGTTTCCTGTACTATCTGGTAATGACAACACAGGTGCCACACTTAACTTCTTCTTCAAATCTTGAAAACTTTCTTCACACTTCTCCGTCTAAAAAATTTTTATAGCTTTCCTTGTCAAATTTGTTAGCGGAGTGACTATCTTGGAAAAATCTTGAATAAATAGTCTATAATAACCGCCCAGTCCCAAGAAACTCCTCACCTCCGAAGGTGTTCTTGGTTGTTCCTAATTGATTACGGCTTCCACTTTTGATGGATCCACTGAAATCCCATCTTTGTCAATCACATGACCCAAAAATTGTACACGATCTAACCAAAATTCACACTTTGAGAATTTCGCATACAACTTTTCCTTTCTTAGTGTCTCCAACGTCAAACGTAAATGTTCCACGTGTTCTTCTTGAGTTTTGGAATACACCAGAATGTCGTCGATAAATACTACCACAAACTTGTCAAAGAATGGTTTAAACACCCTATTCATCAAATCCATGAAGGCAGCAGGGGCATTGGTCAAACCAAAAGACATCACAAGAAACTCGTAATGTCCATACCGAGTTCTGAATGTCGTTCTAGGTATATCCTCCTTCCTTACCTTCAATTGGTGATACCCACTTCTCAAATCTTTTTTCGAGAAATATTTAGCACCCTTCAACTGATCAAACAATTCATCTATTCTTGGCAACATATATTTATTCCTAATACTGACTTTGTTTAACTCCCTATAATCAATGCAAAGATGCATTGATCCATCCTTTTTTTTATAAATAACACCGGTGCTCCCCACGGTGATACGCTTGGTTGAATATACTTTTTGTCTAACAGCTCCTGCAGTTGTACCATCAGTTCCTGTGACACCCCCAAATCTAGGTACTTTATTTCCACAGGATTTGGTGCTCCCTATCCAAACATTCATACTATCTACCCAAAAAAATAAAATTTAAACCATAATCCTCCCTTTAAATAGGGATACATCATTAAAATTCAAAAATATCCCAGGTTATCTAACCTTTAAACATCATTCAAATGCGGAATTTAATTATTACATTACATCATTATTGAAAAGTCTATGATCGTAAGAGCAAACAAAAGTACAAATCAGCATCACTTGTACATTTTTTCCTTTCCTTTGCTAGTTGAAGCCTCATCTACCTTCTCAACTTTAGCTGCAATGAGTGCATAAATATGCAAGAGTGAGCAAAACAATTGCTCACTGGATATAACAATAAATTAACTTGAAAATAATAATAATAATTACCAATGAATAGGCTCATCAAGTCTGAATAATACTCCAACAATGATAATCAAAAACTGAAATCCAAAATATGGAATATATATAATTGAGGGTCATAAGACCATGAACTATGTCCACAGTTGTGAGTAATCTTTCAACTCCAACTTTAACAGTTATAAGACTATAAGGGCTCCTCGTACTTAGGGGGATCAGCCATTCGTACAATGTATTGTGCATAAACATTTTAACGCTACGCGTAAATTATCCCCTAATAATAATAGGGTTGTTCATCCCAATGTTTAGAGTACAAGTCCGCACCAAAGAAAGTTTGGTTTGGATAAGCTTTCAAGGGAAATTGAAGTTTAACGAACATTAACTAGTGGACTAGTTGAATCAATAGTGTTTGATAATCACAACAGATGTTTAATAACAACATAACATAGAACAATTGAGAATCATAAATGAACTGATTATACATATTAAACTCATACTTGAATTAACTATAGAGCATGAGTATTCAACAAAATGAATACAATGGTAAACCTTTGCTTGAACAATAAATAAGCTAAGGTTAGAGTCTTATAACATTAGAAATGAAATTACTGAACGTACATTAACTGATAGCAAGCTGGAAACTAAAAACTTGCCCAACATGGTATTAACTAATGCAAACAGTTCAATAATAGAGACGAGAGTTCAAAAACTATGTTCATTATACAATAATAGAACTTAAGAAACTTGCTTAACTATAAACAAGTTAAAATGAATCAATCAAATGAGAATTTCAAATAACACTAGAGTTAAAGTTTGCTCGAATGAATTTTAGGAACAATTGACTTATTCCATAATAGTTAAGATAAAAAGCTTGCTCAATCAAAAGAATAAAGTTACATAATGTAATAATAGAACTAACTCAACGAAAGTGTAGAGTTAGAAAACTTTCTCAATGTAAAAAGATAGGGTTTAGAAACTTGCCTTGAGCGTAAGCTATAAAATTAAACTTACGATCACCTACACATAATTTTAGAACCACAATACCTATTAGATATGCTAACATACCATAACATGTTCATTACCATTTACATTTCAGAAACTCTAAGTGTTTTACTTCGCAACACTTGTCTAACTTTCATTATGTATACTAAATTATCACGTAACGCATTCTAAATTTACTAATCATTTTTGCAACTTTGAACTTACTAACCACCATAACACAACTATGTTTTAGCCTTGTTGTTACATGTTGGACACATTACCATAATCTTTAGTTAAGCTACAAAGAACGACCAAAGTCTGCATAAATAGCATACTTCAATGTCTGGAAATGGACACTCGTGCGGCCGTGCGAGTTTAGTACTGGGAGGCCGGGCACCCACGCGGTAGCTGCGCGCCCGCGCCTAAGGGCTGCGTGATCGCGTGACGTATAGAACTTAGGTTTACAGAACAGAGCTTCGACACTTTTCTTAAGCCAACTAACACGAATTTCACCCACCAAACAGTGATAATAACACGTAAAATAAATATACAACTATCATAGACATGATTGCTAACATATTCAACCACTTAGCACAATTTAACAATCACTAAATCTATTTTAATTCCTCAATTTTTATGTTTTCATACAAAAACTCAATTTTTGATATTCATTCTAAAAATTGTCACTGTTAATTCATTACATGACAAAATCATCTCCTTCAAATTACGTTATGTTCGTATCTCAACAAACTAGCATAAACAAAACTCAATTAACATCTTAGCATGCAACTTGACCATCAAAATTGGTACTTACATAGCTACATGTGAATATATATATATATATATATATATATATATATATATATATATATATATATATATATATATATATACTGACAAAATTTCTACTGATATCCGAAATTAGCATGCGATTATTGTTTAAACATAATATCTAATCATCATAGACATATGCAATCATCATAACTAATTCAAGAACATCAATTCTAAACACATAAAATTCACAGAGTATGAAAATTATTATCGTAATATTCATGTAATATTCATGTATATGCTTATAATATCAAAGTTGTAAAACATACCTTCAATTACAAATACAATCGCTGCTAATCACTGGAATTTGCTGTGAAAATTCTTAAGACTCTCTCTCAATTTTCTCTGAAGCTCTCACAAAACTTAGTACTCTCAAACTTGGAAAATAGAATGCGTAATAAGAAAATCAACTGATATTCAAACGCAAGAATAAACTGATAACCCTTAATAACACTACTAATTGCAAAATCAGTTACTAACGTATATAACTTAAATATATTATATTTATTATTTTAATTTATTTTATTTGTTTATTTAATTTAAAAATCTAGAAATCCCAAAAGTCATAAGGCTTGTTTGGCAAAAACCCTTTAAATTTTAAAGAATTAGTATATTAAGTCTTGTTTGACAAAAACTAAATTAAACTACTTTAATTTATTTTAATAACTCCTTATAATATAGTTATTTGTCACACTATATTTAATCAAGCTTTCATATTTATTTTAATTAATTCAAATCACATATAATTAAATAAATCCTTTAATCACATAACTCAATACAAATAATTAACCATTAAATTAAAACATCAATATAATAATCATTTCCTTAATTCATCAATTATTTATTTAATAAATAATTAACTAAACAAAATTAATCAATTGAACAAATATTTATTCAACGATAATCGCATTCATTAAATATTTATATAAATCAATAAATATTTAATATTACATTTAAAATTCTGGAATGTTACATCATTCCCTCCTTAAAAGAATTCTGCCCTCAGAATCACAATTCAAACAATCAAATCGTCACACTCTTCCATGCTTACAAAGATTCTGTCCCCAAAATCGAAGACATAAATTAAACAAATAACTCAGGGTAATTTTTCATCATTTCAGCTTCGAGTTTCCACGTTGCCTCTTCGACATTGTGGTTTCTCCATATCACCTTCACAGAAGGTATCACTTTATTCCTGAGTACTTGTTCATTCCTGTCGGCTATCTGGATAGGAATCTCTTCATAAGATAAATCCTTACTGAACTGTAACGGTTCATACTTGATCACATGCTTGTAATTAGGTTTATATGGTCGTAACACCGACACATGGAAAACGTTGTGCACATGCTCCAATTCTAGAGGTAAAGCTACCTCATACACTACTTCTCCCACTCTTCGTAGTATCTCGAACAGTCCAATAAACCTTGGGCTGAGCTTTCCTTTCTTGCCAAAATGAATTTTCCCCTTCCATGGAGAAACTTTCAGGAACACGAAATTTCCTGCTTCAAATTCACGATTCTGCCTGTGTTGATCAGCATACTTTTTTTGTCGATCTTGAGCAACTACCAGTCTTGTCCTGATGAGTTTGACAACTTCAGTAGTTTGTTGTACCAGTTCTGGTCCTAACAGTTGGCGTTCACCGACTTCATCCCAGCACAGTGGAGTTCAGCACTTTCTACCTTACAATGCCTCGTAAGGTGGCATGCCGATGATCGCGTGGTAACTGTTGTTGTAGGCAAATTCTATCAACGGTAAATGATCATCCCAATTTCCTTTGAAATCCATGATGCACGCTCTAAACATATCTTCTAGCGTCTGGATTGTTCGTTCACTTTGCCCATCAGTTTGTGGATGATATGTTGTGCTCATCTTCAGTTGCGTTCCCATGCATTCTTGTAGTCTCTTCCAAAAATTTGATGTAAACCTTGGATCTCTGTCTGATACAATTGACACTGGAACTCCATGTCTTGAGACGATCTCTTTAACGTATAGCTTCGCCAGCTGATCAAGATTAAATTTAATCTTTATTGGCAAAAAGTGTGCAGATTTCGTTAATCTGTCCACTATCACCCATATCGCATCGTATCCTTTCTGGGTCGTTGGAAGACCTACCACAAAATCCATTGTGATGTGCTCCCACTTCCATTTCGGTATTTCCAACGGTTGAAGTAATCCGCTTGGTCTTTGGTGCTCGGCCTTCACTTTTTGGCATGTCAAGCACTTTGCAACGCATTCTACAATGTCTCTTTTCATATTTGGCCACCAAAAATGCCGTCGCAAATCTTGATACATCTTCGTACTTCCCGGATGAATCGAATATCTTGAGTTATGCGCTTCCGTCAAGATTTCCTCTTTAATTTCCTGAACTGCTGGAACCCAAACTCGTCCCTCGAATCTTAGCATTCCCGTAGTATCAACTTGGTACTTTACTTCTTTACCCTCGACCACACTTTCCTTTATTTTTCTGCATTCTTCATCTTGTAATTGTGCGTTCTTCACCTTGTCCACCAAAGTTGTACTAACTTTTATCTGGTATAATTTTTTATCGGATTCTTTTGGAAATTTGATTTCCAATTCTAGCCTTGCCATTGCTAAAATGAGCTCCTCCTTATCGGTTAACAACATCAACTTCTCTCGGCCTTTCCTACTCAAGGCATCCGCAACCACATTAGCCTTGCCCGGATGATAAAAGATATCACAATCGTAATCCTTTATCAATTCCATCCATCTCCTTTGCCGCATGTTTAGGTCTTTCTGTGTGAAGATATACTTCAGACTTTTATGGTCTGTGTAGATCTCACATTTTTCTCCATAGAGATAATGTCTCCATATCTTCAATGCAAACACAACTACCTCCAACTCTAAATCATGAGTCGGATACCCTTTCTCGTAGTCTTTCAGTTGCCTTGATGCATACGCAATGACTTTGTCGTTCTGCATAAGGACACAACCCAATCCTTTGTGTGAAGCATCACTATACACCACAAAGTTTCCTGTATTATCTGGTAGTGACAACACAGGTGCCACACTTAACTTCTTTTTTAGTTCTTGAAAACTTTCCTCACACTTTTCCGTTCAAACAAATTTTACAGATTTTCTCGTCAAATTTGTCAACGGAGTAGCAATCTTAGAAAAATCTTGAATAAATAGTCTGTAATATCCTACCAATCCCAAGAAACTTCTTATTTCTGATGGAGTTCTTGGTTGTTTCCAATTTATCACCGCTTCGACTTTTGATGGATCTACGGAAATCCCATCCCTATCAATTATATGCCCAAGAAATTGTACACATTCCAGCCAAAACTTACATTTAGAGAATTTCGCGTACAATTTTTCTTTCCTTAATGTCTCTAGCATCAGACGTAAGTGTTCCACACGTTCCTCTTGAGTTTTAGAGTACACCAGGATATCATCGATGAACACCACTACAAATTTGTCTAAAAATGGTTTAAAAACCCTATTCCTCAAATCCATAAATGTTGCAGGGGCGTTTGTCAAACCATAAGACTTCACCAAAAATTCATAATGTCCATAGCGAGTTCAGAATGCCGTCTTCGGTACATCCTCCTTCCTTACTTTCAGTTGGTGATACCCACTTCTCAAATCTATTTTCGAGAATTATTTAGCACCCTTCAACTGATCAAACAAGTCATCTATTCTTGGTAATGAATATTTGTTCTTAATAGTGACTTTGTTCAATTCTCTATAATCAATGCAAAGACGCATTGATCCATCCTTCTTCTTCATGAATTACACAATGTAATAATAGAACTAACTCAACGAAAGTGTAGAGTTAGAAAACTTTCTCAATGTAAAAAGATAGGGTTTAGAAACTTGCCTTGAGCGTAAGCTATAAAATTAAACTCACGATCACTTGCACATAATTTTAGAACCACAAAACCTATTAGATATGCTAACATACCATAAAATGTTCATTACTATTTACATTTCAGAATCTCTTAGTGTTTTACTTCGCAACGCTAGTCTGACTTTTATTATGTATACTAAATTATCACATAACGCGTTTTTGATTTACTAATCATTTTTGCAACTTTGAACTTACTAACCACTATAACACAACTATGTTTTAGCCTTGTTGTTACATGTTGGACACATTACTATAATCTTTAGTTAAGCTACAAACAACGACCAAAGTCTGCAGAAATAGCAGACTTCAGTGTTTGGAAATGGGCACTCGCGCGGCAGCTCGAGTTTTGTACTGGGAGGCCGCGCGCCTGCGCCTAAGGGTTGCGTGACCGCGCGACGCATAGAACTTAGTTTTACAGAATAGAGCTTCGATACTTTTCTTAAGCCAACTAACACGAATTTCACCCACCAAACAGTGATAATAACACGTAAAATAAATATACAACTATCATAGACATGATTACTAACACATTCAACCACTTAGCACAATTTAACAATCACTAAAACTATTTTAATTCCTCAATTTTTATGTTTTCATACAAAAACTCAATTTTTGATATTCATTCAAAAAATCGTCATTGTGAATTCATTACATGACCAAATCATCTCCTTCAAATTACGTTATGTTCGTATCTCAACAAACTAGCATAAACAAAACTCAATTAACATCTTAGCATGCAACTTGACCATCAAAATTGGTACTTACATAGCTACATGTGAATATATATATATATATATATATATATATATATATATATATATATATATATATATATACTGACAAAATTTCTACTGATATCCGAAATTAGCATGCGATTATTGTTTAAACATAATATCTAATCATCATAGACATATGCAATCATCATAACTAATTCAAGAACATCAATTCTAAACACATAAAATTCACAGAGTAAGGAAATTGTTGTCGTAATATTCATGTAATATTCATGTACATGCTTATAATATCAAAGTTGTAAAACATACCTTCAGTTACTAATACAATCGCTGCTAATCACTGAAATTTGTTGTGAAAATTCTTAAGACTCTCTCTCAATTTTTTTTGAAGCTCTCACAAAACTTAGTACTCTCAAACTTGAAAAATAGAATGCGCAATAAGAAAATCAACTGATATTCAAGCGCAAGAATAAACTGATAACCCTTAATAACACTACTAATTACAAAATCAGTTACTAACGTATACAACTTAAATATATTATATTTATTATTTTAATTTTTTTTCTTTGTTTATTTAATTTAAATATCTAGAAATACAAAAAGCCATAAGGCTTGTTTGGCAAAAAACCTTTAAATTTTAAAGAATTAATATATTAAGTCTTGTTTGGTGAAAACTAAATTAAACTACTTTAATTTATTTTAATAACTCCTTATAATATAGTTATTTGTCACACTATATTTAATCAAGCTTTCATATTTATTTTAATTAATTCAAATTACAATTAATTAAATAAATCCTTTAATCACATAACTCAATACAAATAATTAATCATTAAATTAAAACATCAATATAATAATCATTTCCTTAATTCATCAATTATTTATTTAATAAATAATTAACTAAACAAAATTAAATCAACTGAACAAATATTTATTCAACGATAATCGCATCCATTAAATATTTATATAAATCAATAAATATTTAATATTACATTTAAAATTCTGGAATGTTACATCATTCCCTCCTTAAAAGGATTCTGTCCTCAGAATTACAATTCAAACAATCAAATCGTTACAGTTCCTTCATCTCTACCGGAACCATTCTGTACGGGGCCTTCGATATCGGTGTTGTTCCTGGCACTAAATCGATCATGAACTCAATCTATCTGTCAGGCCGAAGTCCTGGCAAATCTTCCGAAAATACATCTACGAATTTCTTAACCACTTGTATCTCTTCCAGTTTCACACCATTCTTCTGAGTATCGACTATGTAAGCTAAATAACCCACACAGCCTTGACTCAACAACTTCTTGGCCTGTATAATCGTCAGACATCTCATTTGTCTAGTCGATTCGCTACAATAGAAAACTACCTTTGACGGAGTCATAAGGTTTACACATTTCTTTTGGCAATCAATTATCGCTCCATAATTGAACTTCCAATCCATTCCCAAAATAACATCGAACTCTCCAAGTCTAATCGGGATTAAATCTACCAGCATGATATTCCCCTTAATATTTGCCCTACATTTCTTGTATACGAACCTAACAGGAATCACTTCCTTATTCGCAATTTCTATGTTTAAAGGAAAATTCAGTTCTTCACTAGGCAATCCTAACCTCTTAGCAAATTCATCTGATATAAACGAGCAAGTAGCACCCGAATCAAATAATACATAAGCATCAATATCATTGATTGGGATAATACCTGACACAACATCCTTTGATTATACAACTCTTGCACAGTCATGTTGAAGGTTCTGGCTGTGGGTATGTTTGATGCTATTGGTCCAGCAATGGCCCATGTACCTCCACTGCTACCTCCCTTGCTTCCTGTTGTCTCTACAGCCTTCTTCTTAGGGCACTCACGAGCAATGTGATCCTTGGACTCGTACGTGAAGCAAATGTTCTTCTTGGGCTAACTACAATTTGGGGCTATGTGACCCTCCTGGCCACAGTTAAAGCATACTCGTTTCCCAAGTAAACAAACACCCTTGTAAAACTTCCAGCATGTAACACATGCTTCGAACTTCTTATTTTGCTGGTTACCCTGCTGATTTCCAGCGCCCATATTTCCATTCTATTTTCTCTTCAGATTGTTGTTGCCATTTCCATTACCACCACCACCATTCTTAACCTCCACCTCATTCTTCTTCTTTTTCTGTTCTTGATTGAATTTTGTTTCAGCCTCGCCTCCACCTTCAGCGAGAATTACTTTCTCCAGTACTGCTGTAAATATCTTCAGCAGGAACAGGGAGACCCTACTATACAACTAGGGCTTCAATCCCTGCTCAAACCTCTTCGCCTTTCGTTCATCTGTGCTGACTTGATATGGCGCAAACCTTGCCAACTTGTTGAATTTTGCAGCATACTCAGCCACCGTCATCGTTCCCTGCTTCAGTTCTAAAAACTGCACTTCTAGCTGACTCTTTGAACTCTCTGGGAAATAGGACTCGAAGAATATCTCCTTAAACCTATCCCAGGTCATAACCCCTTCTCCTTCTAGAGTTTTATTGGCCTGCCACCAATAACTAGCCTCTACTTTCAACATAAATGTTGCAAAAGTAGTCTTCTAACTCTCCCCTACTCTCGCAACATCGAACACTTTCTCTATCTCCATGATCCAGGTCTGTGCCTCAACTGGATTCATGGATCCACGACGCACAAAATTCTGGTGGTCCAACCGCCTTGAAGACCTTAAACGTTGTACCTTGATTCTGCGGTTGATTCTACAAAGCTCCCGTCAGTAACGTCACTAGCTGTTGAACGAGGTTAGCTTCGGTATCGTTATCGTTAGTTCTCTCAGTGGTTCTCTACTGTGGTTGAGGTCTTGGAGGCATTTTCTGTTAAAATATATTCATTAGATTATTACTCAACTCCTTTAAGTAATTCCTACTTAACTTGCCCCCATAAAAGAAACCATCACATAACACATAACACTTTGAATAAAAATAAAATAATTACTTTTATTCATTCATAATCTTTTTGAAACATAAGAACAATAACATCTCTGCTATTTACATTACTTTCCTGAACTACTAAAGTTTCAGGACAACATCATCATCATATCCCATAGGTTACATAACACTAGGGATTTACATATTATTTAACATTTTTATTAATCGCATATCAGGTACATTCACTACGATGTCCTACTAAGATATTACGTAGCCTTTTGACGCTCTTCCTTCATAATTCGGAACATTATTCGGCGATCTAATATGTATGATGGCAGCGTCTCGAACTGAATCGGATAACCCATGACCCGATCTTGAGCTCGATTGATCATGGTGTTGAATATGTTATTCATCTCCTCCATCTTCATCCTCTTTGCTTGTGCGTCTCTCGCTGCTATCCCGGCTCGTTAAAAAGCTTCCGCGTACGCATCTTCGGCTCTTTCCCTCTTAGTAGATTCTTCCTTCAGATTGTTCTTCAGTTCTGTGATCTCCCCGATCAGTTGTTCATTCTCTCATTCAGTGTGTACCAGCTTCTCTTAGACATTAGTCAGTCGTTCATCTCAATCCTGGATCTCGTCATCCTTCTGTGCCATCGAAGTCTGTTGTTCAGCTACTATCTCTTGTAACTCCTAGACTGTATCCTGAAGTTCCACATTGCGGTCATAGACTTCATCGTACGTACGAGCAACAATCGAGTTTAGTGGATTCTCTTCCTCCTCGTCCTCGTTATCCTCATTCGACTGTGGCAGCTCAACGGGATTCTCATCATCCGTTTCCACATCATCATCCTCATCTTCAACTAATGTGACCAATGGAGCTGACTCCCATGGAAGTAGTTGTTCCCAAACCACCTGAATGTCACGAGACTCCTCCTCTCTAGGCATTTGAGGTCCTTCCTCCCTAGCCTGACTGGATTCTCCTACATTCGCCATCTTGACAACAATTTTTTTTAAGTTTTAATTACTAATCATTATTACTCGACACTCACGAGCACATAAGTTGTAATCACATAAGCACATAAGTGTTTTATTACTTCTTCCATAAAACTCGATAAGAGTTTATCACTACTATCTTTTCTAAGGTTACTTCCTAAGGTTTTTTCCCCACCTAAGGTTCGTAACCTAAAGCTTTAATACCAACTTGTGACACCCCCAAATTCGGGTTCTTCATTCCCTCAAGATTTGGTGTTCACTTACTAAAATATTCATATCTAACTACCCAATCATAATCAAATTGAATAATAAACCTTCTCATTAAAGGATTACATTTATAAGAATCTCCCAGGTTATCTAACCTTTAAATACAATCATGCAAATGCGAAAAATTAAATAACTTCATTACAATCATTAAAATAAAGTCTGATAATAAAATATCAACATCATTACAAGTCTTCAATACTTGTTCTTCTTTCCCTTTCCTTTACTGGTGCTAGGTACGTCGACCTTTTCAACTTTAACTGTAATGATTATATAAGCAAGAGTGAGCAAACAAAGCTCACTTGAAATGACAATGAATAAAACTTTACAACATCTGCCAAATAATAGGCTCAATAGAATTGAACAATATGTTCTATCAATGATAATCATGAAATATAACTGAGGGTCATAAGACCACGAAACATGTCCATAGTTATATGTAATCTTTCAACTTAAACTTTAACAGTCATAAGACTATAGGGACTCCTCGTACTTAGGGGGATCATCCCTTTGTACAATGTATTGTGCACAAACATTTTAACGCTAAGCGTAAACCCCTAATAATAGGGTTGTTCATCTCAGTATTTAGAGTATAAGTTCGCCCCAAAGTATGTTTGGTTTGGATACATTTTAAGGTAGTTTAGAATTCAACGATCGTCAACTAAGGATTAGTTGAATAAAAAGGTAATAACACTATGTTACAGAATAAATCATATTTGAATCAGCATTGTATACTAAGTTCATGCTTTAGGAAATAATCTAATAACATACGTATTGAATAATATATCATACCTTGCTTTGAACAACATTAAGCTAAGGTTAAACTCTTAGAATTGAATATTAGGCATGAATAATAAGTAATAATTTGAACGATAAAACTTGTTCGTCGGAATGAAGATTATTGCATGCTAAAATAACAAGTTTAGGTTTAGAAAAACTTGCACTAATGCGAATATTCGAAAATAATATTAGAAGTGGAATCATCAACGATAATTTTCCACTGACGTGCTTGAAAAATAACAACTCGAGTTTGAGTTATAGAACTTGCATAAACATAAACAAACTAGATACAATAAACTTGCACAATATAACAATAGATTTAGAGAACTTGCAAAAATCGTAATTAAACTAGCTCAACGAAAGTGTGGAGATAGAAAACTTGCCTTGCTTGTAGGCTAAACCATAATAATTCGAATCACAATACCCTATATATATATATATATATATATATATATAAGTCATCATGACATCGTTAGTCACTATCCATACTCTACATATCTACATCACGAATGGTTTGATATTAATCAAGTTACATCAATAATAACGCTAGTTAGCTATTAACAACATGCTCGTTCTTAGCACTATTTTACCATAATAACAAAATTACATGTTTAACAATCATCATATTGCATTACATCAACAATTACATACTTTTGTGCAAAAAAAAGTCATTCGTGGACCTACTGCTAACCGGCGCTGCGGTGCCACAGTTTGAACTGTGGGCCGCGCTGCGGTGCGGTTCTGGCGCTGCGGCGCTATAACCAAAATCGGTTCTGGTGCTGCAGCGCTATCTTTGGCACTGCAACGCGAGGATTGGGGCTGAGGCGCTGAGGCTCCAAACTTACAGAACACAAATGAAGAACAGAACAAAGCTACTGTGTCTTAATTTCTAACACCAATTAACATGTATAATTCATGTAAAGTACACATAAACATTACCAAACATATATATACCAATTTAAAACAATTTAAAGAACAATTTAAGAAAGATTAAATCCTTGAAAGCACTGTTTTAAAACCAAAACTCCATGTTTGATATTATCTGACAAACTTAACTGTAATTCCACGATTATAACCAAATTGATTCCTTTGAACTACTTTTCTGTATTTATTATCCAATTAACATAATCACAGTTCAATTTTACAATTAGCATACAATCAATTACTAATCTTGTTATCCTACAAAATATGTTCATGCATATATTTTTACTGTAAATCCAATCCCTTCCTTTAACGTGTAATTAGCATACAATCTTATATATATGTTAAGCATACAATCACACACACACACACACACACACACACACATATATATATATGCTAATATAATAATTACAATTACAAATACACATAATTTCCTAACCAATTATAAAAACATGGTTTACAGGAATTTTGTAAAGAACTTTAGATTACAGTCCAATTCAGAAACACAGAGAGACAATCAAGTTCACAGGAATATGGTGTAAAACGTATATAGTATTAAGATTATGGGAAAAATACCTTTTTTTTTACTTTGAAACTACTTGCTAACCACTGAGAATCGTTTTGGAATTACAAAACCTTTCTCTCTCAAAATTTCTCTCTGAAAACTCTTTTCTTAGACTTAGCAACTAACTGGAGCGTAAACAAAACTAACTGATAAAAGTATGCGTCAAAATAAAAATTGATATGGCAATAATAAGCCTAATAATTATATCAGTTACAGAAGATAACGTATAGATTAAATATATTTTATTTATTTAATTTATATTATTATAATTCAAAATTCAAAAGAAATCCAAAAGCCATAAGGCTCCGTTTGGCAAAACTATTTAAAATTAAAGACTTAATATATTTAAGTCTTGTTTGGCAAAACTAAATTAAACTATTTTAATTTATTTTAATAACTCCTTTATATTATAGTTATTTGTCACACTTTATTTAATTAAGTTTTCATACTCAATTTAATTAATTCTAATAACAATTTATTGAATAAATCATTTAATCATTATAAATTCTCTAACTTAATTATTAAATTAAATTAGAATATTATCTCATAATAATTTATTTCCTTAACTCATTAATTATTTATTTAACAAATAATTAACCACAATAAATCAAATCAAATTAATTTAAACAAATATCTATTCAATGATAAACGCATCCATTAAATATTTATATAATTCAATAAATATTTAAAATTACAATTAAAATTCTAAATTGTTACATCAGATGTAAACTCTGCTCTAAATACTCTGTAGAATGTGGAGTCACAGTAGCAGGAATTCTTGGGTAATCAACCAGAGCTACTGACAAATCAGTAAATAGCTCATCCTCAATGGGAGAATCAGGGTAATCCGTAGGCGGATCAATACCCGGCTCTGAGGATACAACCCTAGCCGATGCAATTTCTGCCCCCAACAATGCAGAATACCCTAGAGAATGACGTGAATGACTAGTCGAAAAGTCAGCCATTTTACGTTGGGTCCAACAGGCATAAATCCTGGATAAATCCTTTGCTAACAGAAGCCGAGATGACAAATGCTGACATACTACCCCATCAAAGGGATGAACATCTTGAAACTGGTCAAACTGTGCCATAATAGCCAGTGAATGAAATGTGGTCACACCCCTCAAAACTGGCCAGGGGAAGCTAGTCCATGCCAGCTGCATGAGTGATAAAGTTGTAAGGAGAGCTAAGCCCTGAACACGATAAAATATCAAATGGGTCCTCGATCCCTGACAAGAAAGCCAACCAAGAAGCTGTGTCTGTACACTCTGCCGACTGGAAGGAGTATGACATGGCTATCTCGTGGGAAATATAATACTCATGGCGTCGGAAAGTGCCAATCGGTTTTAAGTGTGTCATAAACCACACGTACAATAAGACCGAACTGCATATAAACATCCCCAAAGAATGGGTGTGATGCCCCCAAAATTAGGTATACATCACCCATTCTGAGTCGCCAGATACATGGTACAAAATTCAAATACAACTTCATTTATACAACTGTTGAGCTGTCTTATAGAATACGACCACAGTTAACTATGAGTTTTAATACAAATGTATGTAACTCTGATGGTACCTCGAGCACAACCTTACAATGATACTTTACATAAAAGTATGGTCAAAAACTATTTTAGAAATTAAAATATTTGGGAAGTGCTCAAGGAAACCTTGGTACATGGGAGGCCATGCGTTTAGGTTATGATAGATATCACATGTTCACAGAATTATCCTTGGTTGACCCAAAAGTCCCCAACTAAAAACAAGAAGATTACTATCATCTTCTTTCCAATGGTGAGTCTTCTCTTGACATGTAAATATCTCTGTTGTCTCCAAGTGAAAATTATACTTCAAATAAACTCCAAGATCATATAGATAGTGCTCGTAGATATATTCAGCAAGTGGATGTGCACAACCATGTCTTATAAGAACACGATGTTGTCTGTCATTAGACATCTTGTATGATAGTGGCAAAACACCCTTCCAAAGTTGGGTTCGCCTCACCCTATATGATTCACCAAATATAACTACTAAATGAAGTATAGAATACAACACACTTTTCTATACTGTTTAGGGAGAACCTCCACAGCTATCACACTATTTCATAGAATAGTGATGACTACTAATGATATCATCTGGACCGTCACTCCGTTCCCCAACTAGTCCCTGCTGCATTCTCACTTCCTGAAGAGAACAATGAAAGCAAAAGGGTGAGCTCAACTAGCCCAGTAAAGAATATCATAATTAAAGCTAATTTACATCATCAATAGCCTTCATCATTAATAAATCAGAGATTTAGAACATATGGTAGCTGATAAAACTTTTCAACCATAGTTGCAGCGGAACGAGCAATCCATTAAAAGAGTCAAATTGACCATTAGGTCTATTATCTTCACCATGTTAAAAGTCCACCAATAATATTTTATCCATGTAACATCAATCACCAATTCTTGTCCACAATCATATGAATAACTCATAATCATAATTGTGATTCTAAATTCCTCTTCGCACCAAGGACGAAAATAATTTTTATCAACTATATTCACCTGAAACATCAAAAATCATGGTTATACCAAATCACAATTCTTGTTCATAATCATACTAATAAATTCATCTTTGCACTACGACCAAAGACATACAACTGTATTTTAGAAGAGTCAAGTAGAGCATGATATCTACTATCTTCTACAAATTAAATGTGTATAACTAATATTTTATCGCTGAGACTCAGCTTAATAAATAATCCACACCTTCGAATTATCCATGCACTACGGCCAAGGATTTTTGTTAGTATCACATCCATGAATTATCCATGCACTACAGCCAAAGATATTCATTATTATCACATCCATGATTTAATATTTCATCGCTGAGACTCAGCTCAATAATTAATCCACATCATCGAATCATCCCTGCACTACAGGCCAATGATATTCATTAGTATCACGACCACGAATTATCTATGCACTACGGGCCAAAGATAATCGTGTTTTCATCAACGGTCCTGATCATGCCATAAAATAATTCATCTTTGCACCCTTAGCCGAAGAGAATCCATAGCCATAATCATACCAAAAACTGTCCATCAATGCACTACGAGCCAATGAGGACTTTTCCATATCATTTATAACATTACGGTCATGATTATACCGAATAATCACTGGTCATAATAATACCAAGTCTATCTATGCACTACAGGCCACAATTGACTTTCAACATAATATAAACATGAGGATGATGACAATGACATAATAATTCAATAAAACAAGTTCAACAATTAATATATTCAGGAACCAATAACATTCAAATTGTCAACATGATACTGCTTTGTGGAGTAAAATTCAAGAATGCTCAGAAGAATATTTCCATGAAAAGATACTGGATGAAGCGCAAATATCAAGGATATTCCACTAATTTCATGTAGTATAGAAGCTAAAACTTTAACCAATTGAGTATAATAAAGAATGGAATAACAAAAGATATCACCAGGCATGCGATAGACCGCACAAACAGGTTATTCTAACAGAAAAAAAAAATAATGGAACCAGGTCATGCGTAAACGCACCGACAGGATATTCCGACAGAATAATAGATAATGGAACCAGGTCCGGCGTAAACGCATAGACAGGATATTCCGACAGAGTAATAAATAATGGAATCAGGTTCGGCGTAAAACGCACAGACAGATATTCCGACAGAATAATAAATAATGGAACCAGGTCAGGCGTAATACGCACCGACAGGATATTCCAACAGAATAATAAAGAATGGAATAACAACGAAAATCACCATGCATGCGATAGACCGCACAGACAGGTTATTCCAACAGAATAATAAAGAATGGAATAACAACGAAAATCACCATGCCTGCGATAGACCGCACAGACAGGTTATTCCAACAGAATAATAAATAATGTAATAACAGAAGAATTTCACCAAGTATAGGGTAGCCCGCGTATACAGGTTATTCCAACAGAATAATAAAGAATGGAATAACAAAAGTTCTCTTCATGAATACAAAAGAAATAATACCCCTTACCGTAAAAGAAACTGAATATAAGAGTAGGAAAGTAGCAGAATACTTTTCTTCTTTCTCTCTATAGTTTCTCTCTCTAGAGTTTCAGTGAATTCATAAGAAATAATGAAGGAATGAGCTTCTATTTATAGAAGAATGGACTGTATAGTAACTAATTCATGAACGGTCCAGATTGATTTACTTTTAATCGGACGGTCCATATTTAAAGTAAAATCTTTTAAATAAAATATAATATATTCTATTTATAATCTAATAAAACGAATAACTTTATAAAAGATTTTACTATGCAAACACTATGCATGCACTATACAAACACTATGCATAATAAAATATAATATACTCTAATTATTGTCTAATAAAACAGATAACTTTATAAAAATATTCTGTTTTATATAAAAAGATTTTACTATTAACCTAATAAAAAGAATAACTTTATAAAAGTATTCTATTTTATATAAAAAGCTTTTATATTTTATTACATTAATAATACCAATAAAACAAAATTGAGTGACTTATCACGCAAGCATCAATAATCAATACCGTGTGCTACTATGCAACCACGCGTATTACTATACTTTTAACATCGGGTGTTTCAACAGTTAACGGTAAAACTACCGCCGTTATTTTTATAAAAATATTTTTGTCGTTTTCTCAATCCTACAATAATTTCGTTGTGGGGTCCACCAATGATTGTACCGTCGTACGAATATTCCCCGACTAATCGAATATTCCCCGACACAACGAATATTTTATATCAACTTGCTTACTTTGCAAAAAAATATAAATAAAAATTTAACATATTACCCTTAACTTTAAACTTTTATCAATTTAACTATTTACCAAAATAGAAAAATTGAATACTTTTATTTCATAAAATTCGGGGTCTCACAATCACCCCTCCTTATGAAATTTCGCCCTCGAAATTTACGTACGTACTTGATATTCGAAGAGATGAGAATACTTTGCTTTCTTTTCAGATTCTACCTTCCCGGTAATTTTCTCGCTATCATGATTTTCCCATTTCTCATCTTCTGTATTTCAGATATCATTGTAGAATATAGCTTCAAAACAAAGGTTAATTGACATATCATAATTTGTCAACTTATAAAGTAAACAATTTCAGCTTAGGTAAGTCACACACTAGAGAAGTATATAAATCGTCTCTACCCCCCAAGTTCTAGACTCTTATCTCCGCCAGCGACCATATCCCTAAGCTCTGATACCAACTGTGACGCCCCCAAAATTAGGTATAAATCACCCATTCTGAGTCGCCAGATACATGGTACAAAATTCAAATACAACTTCATTTATACAACTGTTGAGCTGTCTTATACAATATGACCACAGTTAACTATGAGTTTTAATACAAATGTATGTAACTCTCATGGTACCTCGACCACAACCTTACAATGATACTTTACATAAAAGTATAGTCAAAAACTATTTTAGAAATTAAAATATTTGGGAAGTGCTCAAGGAAACCTTCGTACATGGGAGGCCATACGTCTAGGTTATGATATATATCACATGTTCACAGAATTATCCTTGGTTGACCCAAAAGTCCCCAACTAAAAACAAGAAGATTACTATCATCTTCTTTCCAATGGTGAGTCTTCTCTTGACATGTAAATATCTCCGTTGTCTCCAAGTGAAAATTATACTTCAAATAAACTCCAAGATCATATAGATAGTGCTCGTAGATATATTCAGCAAGTGGATGTTCACAACCATACCTTATGAGAACACGAGGTTGTATTTCATTTGACATCTTATATGATAGTGGCAAAACACCCTTCTGAAGTTGGGTTCGCCTCACCCTATTTGATTCACCAAATATAACTACTAAATAATGTATAGAATACAACACACTTTTCTATACTGTTTAGGGAGAACCTCCACAGCTATCACACTATTTCATAGAATAGTAAGGACTACTAATGATATCATCTGGACCGTCACTCCGTTCTCCGACTAGTCCCTGTTGCGTTCTCACTTCCTGAAGAGAACAATGAAAGCAAAAGGGTGAGCTCAACTAGCCCGGTAAAGAATTTTATAATTAAAGCAAATTTACATCATCAATAGCCTTCATCATTAATAAATCAGATATTTAGAACATATAGTAGCTGATAAAACTATTCAACCATAGTTGCAGCGGAACGAGCAATCCATTAGAAGAGTCAAATAGACCATTAGGTCTACTATCTTCTCCATGTTAAAAGTCCACCAATAATGTTTTATCCTTGTAACATTAATCAACAGTTCCTATCCGTAATCATATGAATAACTCATACTCATAATTGTGATTCTAAATTCCTCTTCGCACCCAAGGTGAAGATAATTTTCATCAACTATATTCACCTGAAACATCAAAAATTATGGTTATACCAAATCACAATTCTTGTTCATAATCATACTAATAAATTCATCTTTGCACTACGGCCAAAGACATACAACTGTATTTTAGAAGAGTCAAGTAGAGCATGATATCTACTATCTTCTACAAATTAAAAGTGTATAACCAATATTTTATCGCTGAGTCTCAGCTTAATAAATAATCCACACCTTCGAATTATCCATGCACTACGGCCAATGATATTCGTTAGTATCACATCCATGAATTATCCATGCACTACTGCAAAAGATATTCATTTTTATCACATCCATTAATTAATATTTTATCGCTGAGACTCAGCTCAATAATTAATCCACATCATCGAATCATCCCTGCATTACATGCCAAGGATATTCATTAGTATCACGACCACGAATTATCCATGCACTACGTGCCAAAGATAATCGTGTTTTCATCAACGGTCCTTATCATGCCATAAAACAATTCATCTTCGCACCCTTGGCCGAAGAGAATCCATAGCCATAATCATAACAAAAACTGTCCATCAATGCACTACATGCCAATGAGAACTTTTCCACATCATTTATAACATTACGGTCATGATTATACCGAATAATCCCTGGTCATAATCATACCAAGTCCATCTATGCACTACAGGCCACAGATGACTTTCAACATAATATAAACATGAGGATGATGACAATGACATAATAATTCAATAAAACAAGTTCAAGAATTAATTTATTTAGGAACCAATAACGTCCAAATTGTCAACATGATAGTGCTTTGTGGAGTAAAATTCAAGAATACTCAGAAGAATATTTTCATAAAAAGATACTGGATGAAGCGCAAATATCAAGGATATTCCACTAATTTTATGGAGTATAGAAGCTAAATCTTTAACCAATTGAGTATAATAAAGAATGGAATAACAAAAGAAATCACCAGGCATGCGATAGACCGCACAGACAGGTTATTCCAACAGAAAAATAAATAATGAAACCAGGTTATGCGTAAATGCACCGACAGGATATTCCGACAGAATAATAGATAATGGAACCAGGTCCGGCGTAAACGCACAGACAGGATATTTCGACAGAATAATAAATAATGGAAGCAAGTCAGGCATAATACGCACCGACTGGATATTCCAATAGAATAATAAAGAATGGAATAACAACGGAAATCACCATGCATGCGATAGACCGCACAGACAGGTTATTCCAACAGAATAATAAAGAATGGAATAACAACGAAAATCACCATGCATGCGATAGATCGCACAGACAGGTTATTCCAACAGAATAATAAATAATATAATAACAGAAAAATTTCACCAAGTATAGGATAGCCCGCGTATACAGGTTATTCCAACAAAATAGTAAAGAATGGAATAACAAAAGTTCTCTTCATGAATACAAAAGAAATAATACCCCTTACTGTAAAAGAAACTGAATATAAGAGTTGGAAAGTTGCAGAATACTTTTCTTCTTTCTCTCTATAGTTTCTCTCTCTAGAGTTTCAGTGAATTCATAAGAAATAATGAAGGAATGAGCTTCTATTTATAGAAGAATGTACTGTATAGTAATTAATTCATGAACGGTCCAGATTGATTTACTTTTAATCGGACGGTCCATATTTAAAGTAAAATCTTTTAAATAAAATATAATATATTCTATTTATAATCTAATAAAACGAATAACTTTATAAAAGATTTTACTATGCAAACACTATGCATGCACTATACAAATACTATGCATAATAAAATATAATATACTCTAATTATTGTCTAATAAAACAGATAACTATATAAAAATATTATGTTTTATATAAATAGATGTTACTATTAGCCTAATAAAATGAATAACTTTGTAAAAGTATTCTATTTTATATAAAAAGCTTTTCTGTTTTATTATATTAATAATACCAATAAAACAAAACTGAGTGACTTATCACGTAAGCATCAATAATCAATACCGTGTGTTACTATGCAACCACGCGTATTACTGTACTTTTAACATCGGGTGTTTCAACAGTTAACGGTAAAACTACCGCCGTTATTTTTATAAAAATATTTTTGTCGTTTTCTCAATCCTACAATAATTTCGTTGTGGGGTCCACCAATGATTGTACCGTCGTACGAATATTCCCCGACTAATCGAATATTCCCCGACACAACGAATATTTTATATCAACTTGCTTACTTTGGCAAAAAATATAAATAAAAATTTAACATATTACCCTTAACTTTAAACTTTTATCAATTTAACTATTTATCAAAATAGAAAAATTGAATACTTTTATTTTATAAAATTCGGGGTCTCACAATCACCCCTCCTTATGAAATTTCGCCCTCGAAATTTACGTACGTACCTGATATTCGAAGAGATTAGAATACCTTGCTTTCTTTTCAGATTGTACCTTCCCGATAATTTTCTCGCTATCATGATTTTCCTATTTCTCATCTTCTGTATTTCAGATATCATTCTAGAATATAGCTTCAAAACAAAAGTTAATTGACATATCATAATTTGTCAACTTATCAAGTAAACAATTTCAGCTTAGGTAAGTCACACACTAGCGAAGTATATAAATTGTCTCTTCCCTCCTAGTTCTAGACTCTTATCTCCGCCAGCGACCATATTCCTAAGCTCTGATACCAACTGTGACGCCCCCAAAATTAGGTATACATCACCCATTCTGAGTCGCCAGATACATGGTACAAAATTCAAATACAACTTTATTTATACAACTGTTAAGCTGTCATATAGAATACGACCACAGTTAACTATGAGTTTTAATACAAATGTATGTAACTCTGATGGTACCTCGACCACAACCTTACAATGATACTTTACATAAAAGTATAGTCAAAAACTATTTTAGAAATTAAAATATTTGGGAAGTGCTCAAGAAAACCTTCGTACATGGGAGGCCATGCGTCTAGGTCATGATAGATATCACATGTTCACAGAATTATCCTTGGTTGACCCAAAAGTCCCCTACTAAAAACAAGAAGATTACTATCATCTTCTTTCCAATGGTGAGTCTTCTCTTGACATATAAATATCTCCGTTGTCTCCAAGTGAAAATTATACTTCAAATAAACTCCAAGATCGTATAGATAGTGCTCGTAGATATATTTAGCAAGTGAATGTGCACAACCATGTCTTTTGAGAACACGAGATTGTATGTCATTAGACATCTTATATGATAGTGGCAAAACACCCTTCCAAAGTTGGGTTCGCCTCACCCTATTTGATTCACCAAATATAACTACTAAATAATGTATAGAATACAACACACTTTTCTATACTGTTTAGGGAGAACCTCCACAGCTATCACACTATTTCATAGAATAGTGAGGACTACTAATGATATTATCTGGACCGTCACTCCGTTCCCCGACTAGTCCCTGCTGCGTTCTCACTTCTTGAAGAGAACAATGAAAGCAACAGGGTGAGCTCAACTAACCTGGTAAAGAATATCATAATTAAAGCTAATTTACATCATCAATAGCCTTCATCATTAATAAATCAGAGATTTAGAACATATGGTAGCTGATAAAACTTTTCAACCATAGTTGCAGCGGAACGAGCAATCCATTAGAAGAGTCAAATAGACCATTAGGTCTATTATCTTCTCCATGTTAAAAGTCCACCAATAATATTTTATCCTTGTAACATCAATCAATAATTCATGTCCACAATCATATGAATAACTCATAATCATAATTGTGATTCTAAATTCCTCTTCACACCTAGGACGAAGATAACTTTCATCAACTATATTCACCTGAAACATCAAAAATCGTGGTTATACCAAATCACAATTCTTGTTCATAATCATACTAATAAATTCATCTTTGCACTACGACCAAAGACATACAACTGTATTTTAGAAGAGTCAAGTAGAGCATGATATCTACTATCTTCTACAAATTAAATGTGTATAACCAATATTTTAAAGCTGAGACTCAGCTTAATAAATAATCCACACCTTCGAATTATCCATGCACTACGGCCAAGGATATTCGTTAGTATCAAATCCATGAATTATCCATGTACTACAGCCAAAGATATTCATTATTATCACATCCATGAATTAATATTTCATCGCTGAAACTCAGCTCAATAATTAATCCACATTATCGAACAATCCCTACACTACAGGCCAAGGATATTGATTAGTATCACGACCACGAATTATCCATGCACTACGGGCCAAAGATAATCGTGTTTTCATAAACGGTCCTGATCATGCCATAAAATAATTCATCTTTGCACCCTTGGCCGAAGAGAATCCATAGCCATAATCATACCAAAAACTGTCCATCAATGCACTACGAGCCAATGAGGACTTTTTCACATCATTTATAACATTACGGTCATGATTATACCGAATAATTTCTGGTCATAATCATACCAAGTCCATCTATGCACTACTGGCCACAGATGACTTTCAACATAATATAAACATGAGGATGACGACAATGACATAATAATTCAATAAAACAAGTTCAAGAATTAATTTATTCAGGAACCAATAACGTCCAAATTGTCAACATGATACTACTTTATGGAGTAAAATTCAAGAATACTCAGAAGAATATTTCCATGAAAAGATACTGGATGAAGCGCAAATATTAAGGATATTCCACTAATTTTGTGGAGTATAGAAGCTAAAACTTTAACCAATTGAGTATAATAAAGAATGGAATAACAAAAGAAATCACCAGGCATGCGATAGACCGCACAGACAGGTTATTCCAACAGAAAAATAAATAATGGAACCAGGTCATGCGTAAACGCACCGACAGGATATTTCGACAGAATAATAGATAATAGAACCAGGTCCGGCGTAAATGCACAGACAGGATATTCCGACAGAATAATAAATAATAGAATCAGGTCTAGCGTAAAATGCACAGACAGGATATTTTGACAGAATAATAAATAATAGAACCAGGTCAGGCATAATACGCACCGACTGGATATTCCAACAAAATAATAAAGAATGGAATAACAACGGAAATCACCATGCATGCGATAGACCGCACAGACAGGTTATTCCAACAGAATAATAATGAATGGAATAACAACAAAAATCACCATGCATGCGATAGACCGCACAGACAGGTTATTCTAACAAAATAATAAATAATGTAATAACAGAAGAATTTTACCAAGTATATGGTAGCCCGCGTATACAGGTTATACCAACAGAATAATAAAGAATGGAATAACAAAAGTTCTCTTCATGAATACAAAAGAAATAATACCCCTTACTGTAAAAGAAACTGAATATAAGAGTAGGGAAGTAGCATAATACTTTTCTTCTTTCTCTCTATAGTTTCTCTCTCTAGAGTTTCAGTGAATTCATAAGAAATAATGAAGGAATGAGCTTCTATTTATAGAAGAATGGACTGTATAGTAACTAATTCATGAACGGTCTAGATTGATTTACTTTTAATCGGACGGTCCATATTTAAAGTAAAATCTTTTAAATAAAATATAATATATTCTATTTATAATCTAATAAAACGAATAACTTTATAAAAAATTTTACTATGCAAATACTATGCAGGCACTATACAAACATTATGCATAATAAAATATAATATACTCTAATTATTGTCTAATAAAACATATAACTTTATAAAAATATTCTGTTTTATATAAAAAGATTTTACTATTAGCCTAATAAAACGAATAACTTTATAAAAGTATTCTATTTTATATAAAAAGTTTTTCTGTTTTCTTACATTAATAATACCAATAAAACAAAACTGAGTGTCTTATCACGTAAGCATCAATAATCAATACCGTGTGCTACTATGCAATCACGCGTATTTCTGTACTTTTAATATCGGGTGTTTCAACAATTAACGGTAAAACTACCGCCGTTATTTTCATAAAAATATTTTTGTCATTTTTTTAATCCTACAATAATTCCGTTGTGGGGTCCACCAATGATTGTACCGTCATACGAATATTCCCCGACAAAAAGAATATTCCCCGACTAATCGAATATTCCCCGACACAACGAATATTTTATATCAACTTTCTTACTTTGCAAAAAAATATAAATAAAAATTTAACATATTACCCTTAACTTTAAACTTTTATCAATTTAACTATTTATCAAAATAGAAAAATTGAATACTTTTATTTCATAAAATTCGGGGTCACACAATCACCCCTCCTTATAAAATTTTGCCCTCGAAATTTACGTACGTACCTGATATTCGAAAAGATGAGAATACCTTGCTTTCTTTTCAGATTGTACCTTTCCGGTAATTTTCTCGCTATCATGATTTTCCCATTTCTCATCTTCTGTATTTCAGATATCATTCTAGAATATAGCTTCAAAACAAAGGTTAATTGACATATCATAATTTGTCAACTTATCAAGTAAACAATTTCAGTTTAGGTAAGTCACACACTAGCGAAGTATATAAATCGTCTCTTCCCTCCTAGTTCTAGACTCTTATCTCCGCCAGCGACCATATCCCTAAGCTCTGATACCAACTGTGACACCCCCAAAATTAGGTATACATCACCCATTCTGAGTCGCCAGATAAATGGTACAAAATTCAAATACAACTTCATTTATACAACTGTTGAGCTGTCTTATAGAATACGACCACAGTTAACTATGAGTTTTAATACAAATGTATGTAACTCTGATGGTACCTCGAGCACAACCTTACAATGATACTTTACATAAAAGTATGGTCAAAAACTATTTTAGAAATTAAAATATTTGGGAAGTGCTCAAGGAAACCTTTGTACATGGGAGGCCATGCGTATAGGTTATGATAGATATCACATGTTCACAGAATTATCCTTGGTTGACCCAAAAGTCCCCAACTAAAAACAAGAAGATTACTATCATCTTCTTTCCAATGGTGAGTCTTCTCTTGACATGTAAATATCTCCGTTGTCTCCAAGTGAAAATTATACTTCAAATAAACTCCAAGATCATATAGATAGTGCTCGTAGATATATTCAGCAAGTGGATGTTCACAACCATACCTTATGAGAACACGAGGTTGTATTTCATTTGACATCTTATATGATAGTGGCAAAACACCCTTCTAAAGTTGGGTTCGCCTCACCCTATTTGATTCACCAAATATAACTACTAAATAATGTATAGAATACAACACACTTTTCTATACTGTTTAGGGAGAACCTCCACAGCTATCACACTATTTCATAGAATAGTAAGGACTACTAATGATATCATCTGGACCGTCACTCCGTTCTCCGACTAGTCCCTGTTGCGTTCTCACTTCCTAAAGAGAACAATGAAAGCAAAAGGGTGAGCTCAACTAGCCCGGTAAAGAATTTTATAATTAAAGCTAATTTACATCATCAATAGCCTTCATCATTAATAAATCAGAGATTTAGAACATATGGTAGCTGATAAAACTTTTCAACCATAGTTACAGCGGAACGAGCAATCCATTAGAAGAGTCAAATAGACCATTAGGTCTATTATCTTCTCCATGATAAAAGTCCACCAATAATATTTTATCCTTGTAACATCAATCAACAATTCCTGTCCACAATCATATGAATAACTCATAATCATAATTGTGATTCTAAATTCCTCTTCGCACCCAGGACGAAGATAATTTTCATCAACTATATTCACTTGAAACATCAAAAATCATGGTTATACCAAATCACAATTCTTGTTCATAATCATACTAATAAATTCATCTTTGCACTACGGCCAAAGACATACAACTGTATTTTAGAAGAGTCAAGTAGAGCATGATATCTAATATCTTCTACAAATTAAAAGTGTATACCCAATATTACTTTCAACATAATATACTACAGGCCACAGATTACTTTCAACATATGAATAATCCCTGGTCATAATCATACCAAGTCCATCTATGCACTACAGGCCACAGATTACTTTCAACATAATATAAACATGAGGATGATGACAATGACATAATAATTCAATAAAACAAGTTCAAGAATTAATTTATTCAGGAACCAATAACGTCCAAATTGTCAACATGATACTGCTTTGTGGAGTAAAATTCAAGAATACTCAGAAGAATATTTCCATGAAAAGATAGTGGATGAAGCGCAAATATCAAGGATATTCCACTAATTTCGTGGAGTATAGAAGCTAAAACTTTAACCAATTGAGTATAATAAAGAATGGAATAACAAAAGAAATCACCAGGCATGCGATAGACCGCACAGACAGGTTATTCCAACAGAAAAATAAATAATGGAACCAGGTCATGCGTAAACGCACCGACAGGATATTTCGACAGAATAATAGATAATAGAACCAGGTCCGGCGTAAATGCACAGACAGGATATTCCGACAGAATAATAAATAATAGAATCAGGTCTAGCGTAAAATGCACAGACAGGATATTTTGACAGAATAATAAATAATAGAACCAGGTCAGGCATAATACGCACCGACTGGATATTCCAACAAAATAATAAAGAATGGAATAACAACGGAAATCACCATGCATGCGATAGACCGCACAGACAGGTTATTTCAACAGAATAATAAAGAATGGAATAACAACGAATACGATAGACCGCACAGACAGGTTATTCCAACAGAATAATAAATAATGTAATAACAGAAGATTTTCACCAAGTATAGGGTAGCCCGCGTATACAGGTTATTCCAACAGAATAATAAAGAATGGAATAACAAAAGTTCTCTTCATGAATACAAAAAAAATAATACCCCTTACTGTAAAAGAAACTGAATATAAGAGTAGGGAAGTTGCAGAATACTTTTCTTCTTTCTCTCTATAGTTTCTCTCTCTAGAGTTTCAGTGAATTCATAAGAAATAATGAAGGAATGAGCTTCTATTTATAGAAGAATGGACTATATAGTAATTAATTCATGAACGGTCCAGATTGATTTACTTTTAATCAGACGGTCCATATTTAAAGTAAAATCTTTTAAATAAAATATAATATATTCTATTTATAATCTAATAAAACGAATAACTTTATAAAAAATTTTACTATGCAAATACTATGCGGGCACTATACAAACATTATGCATAATAAAATATAATATACTCTAATTATTGTCTAATAAAACAGATAACTTTATAAAAATATTCTGTTTTATATAAAAAGATTTTACTATTAGCCTAATAAAACGAATAACTTTATAAAAGTATTCTATTTTATATAAAAAGTTTTTCTGTTTTCTTACATTAATAATACCAATAAAACAAAACTGAGTGTCTTATCACGTAAGCATCAATAATCAATACCGTGTGCTACTATGCAATCACGCGTATTTCTGTACTTTTAACATCGGGTGTTTCAACAATTAACGGTAAAACTACCGCCGTTATTTTCATAAAAATATTTTTGTCGTTTTTTTAATCCTACAATAATTCCGTTGTGGGGTCCACCAATGATTGTACCGTCATACGAATATTCCCCGACTAATCGAATATTCCCCGACACAACGAATATTTTATATCAACTTGCTTACTTTGCAAAAAAATAAAAATTTAACATATTACCCTTAACTTTAAACTTTTATCAATTTAACTATTTACCAAAATCGAAAAATTAAATACTTTTATTTCATAAAATTCGGGGTCTCACAATGGGTATGGCAATATGTGGCCGACCTCAAGGTCTCTGCCAGAATCATCAGTAAGATGGTATGTCCCTCCCGAAAGAGCTCGGACTACCATGATCCCGCCGATATCAAGGTGGTCCATGTACAATTGCATGTACAGATAAGCCATTATACACATCAAGAGTATATCTACACAGGTGACGTGCCAATCACCCTTAGAAATGGAGAAGTCCCTGGAGTATCGCAGATAGCTGTCCAATGACCCAAATCTGTCAATCAAGAAACTCATGGACACTACATGCCTTGAGGAAATTTCGTCCAGGGCAACTCTGCGCCTCAAGCCTGTAAAGGTCATAAACTGCCGGCTCATGTCACCGGCAACCATCTGAGCTCAAAGCTTATCCAACTACAAGTCCGTAAGATGCTTATACTCCTTCAATGTGGGAGTCAACTCCTGGGTATCAAATCTTAATACCTATCTATCTGGTACCCAATGCTCCAACATGCCCTCTATAAAGCCCGATGGAACCTGAAACGTCAGGAGATTCATAGAGTGACGCAACAACTGATCAACTGTCACCCGATCTAGGGAATATAAACTGTTATACCATAATCTCAAGGAAGATTCCCCCAATACTGGTGGGGTATGCTTAATCCGGTTAACTATGGATGAAGACATCTATAGGGTCATGTCATAAGACCATCCAGGGGTCAATGCAAAACTCATCTATGGAAATGCATGAACATAACATAATGCATGTATAATAAATAACAGATGACAATATGATGTAGGGAATGAAAAATAGTATACATACATTCATAAGTACATCTTTATCTAAATACATCATCTTTGTGTACAATTGAAAAATACAGGAAAATAGAGCACAGCCGCCAAACAACTAACATAGGCCTATCAAAAGATATATTGAGAATGAGGCACAACCACCCAATATCTAACAGAGGCCTATCAAAAGATATAGCAAAAAATGCATCAGATGAAGTCAATAGTGTTGATGTCCACATCATCCAACCTATCCATCTGATGTATTTCCTCCTGAGTCACTGAATCTCTGCTAGTAGGGATATCAGGCCGATACAACGGAGGATTTGTGCCAACAAAACCATCTGAATATGGGCCACCTGAAGGGCCAGCCCCAAAGCTAAAAAGATCAAAAGTATCTGCCTCGAAAGGATCTTTGCCTAAATGCCGGATAAAGAAATGTGCCCGGTTCAACTGCTGGGTCAAACTATCAATTTGCGTCAAATGAGTAAGCTCTCAGATGCATGCAATCTAATCCATCATCATGACGGAGCCAGGAACCATATCCCCCATAAACTATGAGGCACGGGTCTGGGCTCCAATGGTGCGAGGGAACCACCAGCGGTAAAACGCCTCCTGAGTGAAAGGTCCCTTTGACAAATTAAAGCCATTGTCGATGTCGGGATTTTTATTTGTCCCTTTTCTATTCTTATCTTTTGGTGTTCTCATGTTAGGTGAGATTTATTTGAAAAAATAAGTTGTGAAAAGGTCCGACATGCATATGTCGACGACTAGACTGTAAGAGTCGCCAGTTGGTATTTTTAAATGGTTGCACCAACTCAACCGAGAAAAGGTTTGCACATTGACCTAGTGATGTGACACTATTTGACTGGTCTGTGAAACTGAGATTCGTTAGGGTCCGGGAGCTTGATTATGCAGAGGAAAGGTGTTAGGCACCCCCCGACATCCGTGTTACCACGGAGACCGCCACTTTTTAATTTAACTGTTATATGAATGCGTGTTTGTGTAGATCAATGTGCAATTACTTGGAAGTAGTGATATGCCTCGTTTGCACCTATATACAAAGGGTTTGAATTTTGTCTAAAAGTTCTATTTTAACAAGATATAGAAGTGATGTTTTGTAAAAGAGATTTTTCAAACCCTTGTGCTCAATAGTAATTGTGGCCTTTGATACTTCCATTTTATTATGTGTTCATCTTAGTTGCTTTTATTTTCGAGATGCGAAGCATCTTCGAGAAAACAAGTTAAAAATTAGTGTCGAATTCCTTGTGGGCATGAGAACCATCTAAGGACATTCAAACACCGTGAATAATTTACAAGCCATATACAGCTGAAAATGTCCATCACGGGAACCGAATCTAGATTCAGTAAACTAAATATGTGATCACATAATTCCTAGGCTCACATGATATAGCAATTCGTATGAAAGCTGTAAATAATTATATATATAAAAGCTATATATATATATATGAATGATCAACCTCCTCGAAATAAACTCCAGACGGGACGAAATGTAAATAAAACTATAAAAGGCCACGAAGTAAACTCCAGACCTGATAGAAATGTAAATAAAGCAGTAAAAGGCCACGAAGTAAACTCCATGCCTGACGAAAATGTATATATATATATATATATATATATATATATATATATATATATATAAGCGATAAATGCATTGGATATATATATCGATCTAGGCTCGGTTCATTAATTCGAGTTCGAGGATATATAAAAGCGGTAAACACACCGGATGTAAATCCAGGCTCAATCAAACAGAGTTTGATGACAGGAGATATAAATATAAGTATTTATATATAAAAATAAAAGCAATAGACGCTCTGAATATTATATTCAGACTCAATCGAGATACCTCGACAATAATATATATATATATATATATATATATATATATATATATATATATATATATATATATAAGTATTCACATATATATAAAAGCAATAAACCACGGACCAACGGTCTGGGCATACACACATACACGACTCTTTACGTGAATAATAGTGTGTGCACGAAGTGAAGAAAAGGCTTTAAATAAAGCAAGAATGCTTACAGTGGACTGCTAAAGAAGACTTCAATAGCTTTAAATGGATGAACACTCGGTTCTCACCGATAAAAAGTAGCCAAATACAAGCTCACAAGTGCTTGAAATGAGAAAGCACTCAATTTATAGTGTGTATAGAGCAAATTGGACAGGGCTTCCTCGCTATTTTCTTATACAAAATGGCCACCCCAAGCCCTCTATTTATAGAGGGGGGAGCCACAGGTGTACCTGCGGCAGTCGCAGATGTACCTGTGACTGCCCGGGGTGCCTTGGGCTCTGCGAGTCTTGCCGTCTCGAAGTACGTGCACTCGTACAACTTGATGTCCGCTCAAACTTTTAGAATTTCAATTCGGGCATCCGATCAAGGTGTATAAGACCTTTTTCGACATGCTGTTATCGAGAGCTACACAATGACATGTGAGTAGAGGTTGTAGAAAGTCAAGAAGATGGAATCATGCCCTAAGTCTTCAAGTCTTCAAATTCTATCCATGGTGCTATCCTGTGCAGTAGTCACTCGGGATTGGAGCTATTTGGTTCTTGTAGGACATTCCTGTGTGTAATATATGTTGAAATGTTGTTGAGACGGCGTCATATGGGATCGAGGTGGCAAAATGATGATTTTTCCCCTCATCGGGTTTATCTCCGGTTTGGGCTGATTTAGCAGTCATTGCTCATGTTTATCTTTGAGATTAGGCTGCTGCAAGTGCTAAATGTCCTCAGGGTTGTCTTTGAGGTGTGCCTATCCTTCTGGGGTTATCTCCGGGTTCAGAACTGAGTGCCTTAGGGTTATTACCGAGTGTTGAAGCTGATCGCAGGGGTTTAAAATAAGCATTTTTGGGGTTATCTCCAGAACTGCAACTGGATACCTCGGTTATCTCTGAGGTTTGAATTGTATCTCCCGGGACTGTCTCTAGGACTGGAACTGGAGATCTCATGGTTGTCTCCGAGATGGAACTGAGGTTTTCGGGGTTGTCTCCGGAACTGGAACTGCATTCCTCAGGCTTGTCTCCGAGGTTGAAACTGAATCTCCCGGTGTTGTCTCTGGGACTAAACTGAATATCTCGGGGTTATCTCTGAGATGGTAAGGACTGAGTATCCCGGGGTTGTCTCCAGGACGATTCTATATTGACTCCCAATGTTATCTCTGGAAGACGACTTTGCCCTCTTGCAAGGTTAGTAACAGAAATATAAAATTTCGAGCGTCTACAGATGCCCCTCTTTATCATATTCATGCAGTGTAATGGCATGAATAGGATAAAGAACACTAGAAACTTGAAACATGACAAGATATTCATGATGCAATATACTGCAGCATGATGCAAATGTATGTGGTGTTATGTTTATAATATTCATGAACGCAATCAAATTGCACAAAATAAGCAGAAACGTGGAAAATCAGAGTTTTAAAATTTTTACAAACCATATATCCGGATCATCTTTTATGCACAATTATTAATTAAACAAAAAAATAAAGGACAAGAATCATACCATTGAAGATTCGAGCTTCCTCAGGTACAAGTTCACCTCCAATCCTTTTCGTGTTCAACTTGAATTCACCGGGTTTGATTCCTTCCTTTGATCAATGTTAGCCACCTAAGTGTTTGGCCTCTAAAGGTGATCCACCAAGGAAGAAGAAAAATTCAAGAAGATGTGTATTTGGCAAAATCGTAGTTTTTCTCTCTCTCATAAAAAAGGAGCGTACTCTCCAACTATTGAAATTACGTCGGTTGTAAAAAAGTCAACAACTCTACAATCACCCATAATAAGACTCTTCTTATTTATAGACATGGGCAACCCTCCTTAATAATTAAGGAATTGAATTTTATTTTAACTAATTAAATCCTTTAATTAATTAGGCTCCCAATCATATTAGGAATAATTAATTAAACACTTTTAATTAATTAGCCTCCAAATCTTATTAGGATATATGAGAGTACTTTTATTAATTAATTCCCAAACTCCTTTAGGAATTAAATAATAATAATAGTAATAATAATAATAAGACTCCTCTTATTAATTTATATTAAATATTTTCAAAATATTAAATAATAAATATTAAGCTATTTAATTTATTCTATCACCATAGATTAAATTAAATATACTTAACTTATTATTACGATTATGCCATTAACTTCTTAAATAATTATTTTTCCTTTTATGGTGCGACCCTTTAGGTTCTCCATATTAAACCGGTTGTGAATAAATCAATTAGAACAATTCTAATCTTATTTAAATAAATATATTAAACTATTAATTTATTTAAATAAATAATATTTATTCTACAATAGGGATAAGTCTCCCTAGCGATTAACGACTTTCTAGATAATATAGATTTTAACATTAATCATAAAAGAACCTTTGAGTAAATAGTTTCCGTATAATTTAATCCTTCCACCACACAATGTCACAATTAAATATAAAACATGGAATTACTGCCAAGTCTTATTTTATTTAATTATATATTTTTCGATTCTTAAATGCACAACTCCAAATAATACAAATTAGAAACTCCTTTCTAATTTCATTCTGCCTTGGCCAAGGACTACTGGGTTGCCATTTATCGAATCACATATAACATTTCTCTTCTTTTACTAGAAGCGGTAGATTCTTTATTGATCATATATTATCTCCATGTACAACTTATTATACCCAAGCATACCCTTTGATATACCCTAAGGGTCTTAAGGAATAAGTCAAAGTATAACTCATCATACACAAGATACTATGATGATCTCAAGTCCAAGGATCACTTGTACTACTATCACTACAGGAATTCCTATTGACAGGCAAGTAAAACTCCATTAGGTATTCCTTAGCGAGCCACGTTCATTGAACTTATTTTCTAATAAACACCTACATACTTGCTTTAGCGTCTCCACACAAATGATCATGAGATCAATCATCCTCATCCAATGAGCAAGTAACGTACGTACCAATCTATCCGGATTCACTAATCCCCAATTTAGTAATCCAACGATTGGGAACTATTTTAGTTTTAATCTTTCTAAGAATTTAGATCTCATTAGAATGATCATCATCATTATTCTAAAATTATTGTTTAAAACTATGGGTTTATCACATATTATAAAACAGCATCATGCAGATAATTATAAGCCTTTAATAAATTAATAATTTTTATTAATAAATGAATAAGATTTTTACAAAGTATATGCTTTATCATCAATCATGATTGGCTAGTGTGCATGCTACTTTCAATCTCCCACTTGCACTAAAGTCAATCGTCATGGTATCTCATACCCTTCTTCTCTAAGTGACGATTATCCTGCTGTTGGATAAGCTTTAGTTAAAGGATATGTAATGTTGGTCTTAAGAGTCCACTATCTCTATAGTGATTTCCCATCTTTCAATGATTCCTATAATCAAATGAAAGTGCCACAACACATATTTTGATCCAAGATGAGACTTAGGAACTATCTTTAGTTCTGTAATGAACTTTTCATCCAAACAATCAACTTGCAGCTTCATTTATAGCTATATACTTTGTCTTTATCACTAAACCAACAACTCTTTGCTGTTTAGAACCTTTCTAATTCACTGCACCACTGTTCAAGGTAACCCTTTACCTTAAAGTAGATTTTATGTCGTCTTGGTCTGTCTGAAAAACTTGAGTCTGTTAAGCCCTCTAGTTTTAATTTAGACCCACCATAAACATGATCACATCCTTAGTGACGGTTAAGTACTTTAAGATGTTTTTCACTGACTCACAATGAACTTCTCTAGAATATGACTGATCAATATCAGGTCTCGTATATTTCATTGCATACATGATGGTTACTCATACGATCTCTCTTTAATGAGTCTATAGGGACTATTAAGAGAGATACACTCTAGGGCTCATTAACATGAGACATCCTATGGAGTTTGTCATGCTAAACGACTTTAGTGTCAAATGAATATACGGTTCTTGAGTTAAGTTGAGCATCCTCTTAAATCTATCTATATAGATTTGTATCCCCAATTAAGATACTCTTCCAAAATCATTTATGGAGGAATGTTTAGACAACTTTTTGTTTACTGATTCTAGCATTGGAATGTAATTCCTTATCCGTAATATATCAACATATAATACTAGGAATGTCACGACACTCCCACTGACCCTTTTGTACACACTAGGTTCATTCTTATTTTTGATAAAATTAAACTCTTTTGATTGTCTCATCAAAATGAATGTTCCATTTTTGAGAAGCTTGCTTCAATCCATTTCTCTGAGTGTCTACAACTCTTACCTCATCGTATGTAACTGAATAATCATCTTCTATGATGTGTGCCTCATCATCATCATCTATGATGAATCCATACCTCCTAGATATCTTTGGTACTATTCCAGATTTATGATTCGGTTGTGATAAAATAGGTCTATCTACAGGTTTCTCTTAATTGACTTATAGCATTTTGTGGTTCTTGAACTCTTCAAGATCTATTACCCTCCCACTAGCCCCTTCAATGATAAACACCTTTATCTTAGAAGGCAGCGTGTTTCACAACAAATATCTTTTGCTAACTAGGATATAGAACATATACCCTAAACTTACTTTAGGATGTCCCACAAATTGACACTTGTCAAATCTTGTCCCAAGCTTATCCTTTGAAACCTTTTCACATAAGTTGGATAACCCCTTATCTTAACATACTTAAGATTAGGAATCCTCCCTGTCCATAACTTTTATGGAGTCCCGGGGCCGAATTTTGAGGTTACCTTTTTCGTAGATATACAACCATTTTTAGGACATGACCTCAGAAGGATACTGAAATATTGGTAAAATCATTATAGACCGCACCATGTCTAACAAGGTACGATTTTTCGATTCAGATACTTCAATCAATTATTGCGTATCAGGAGGCGTCCATTATGAGAAAACCATTTAAGATGATCTAGAAACTTATTGCACAAGTATTTATTTCTTGATCTAATCAAAGAATCTTAATACTTTGCCAATTTGTTTTACTTCTGAATTCTTTAAACCTTTCAAATAATTCACACTTGTATTTTAGCAAATACACACATTCAACTCTTTGAATGATCATCTCCTTTTCTTATACTAGTTTGTTCAATTTGCAAAATAATTTTTTTTGCGTAAGTCAAGTACACAAAATCCATTAAGTAATATTTCAGTTCTATACAAAACATTATTATTATAAATAGAACAACAATTGTTCTTAAATATACTACCAAATATTTAATTATCCAACAACAAAATAGAAATAATATTTCTAACAAAAACTGGAATACATTAACAACTTATTGACTTAATAGATTTACTTGTAGGCATTACTGAACTATAAGTTTCTATGGCTAATGTAACAACCTTTGCTTCATTTTCAGACATAGGATTACTTATCCTTTGTTTAGCTTTCTACTTCAGCTTGGTCCCTTCATAAATCTATATTTATGATAACCAAAGTCGGTATCTAATACCCAAGTAGAACCTTTACTTAAAGAAAAATTTATTTCAATCATGAACAAAACTATATTTGTAACCGAAACTTCACTAAGCTTCTTCTGGTTAGCCTCTGCAAGATGCTTCTTACAGTTTCTTTCTAGTGTTCAGGCTTATTGCAGTGGAAGCAAACTCCTTTGCTATCCATATCAGTTTTGTTCTTATTATCCTTTATTTTTGTCTTTTCATTTACCTTCTTAGAATCACTCTTCTTTTCAAAAGATCATTTGGCCTCTACTAGTAAGACTTGGTCTTTCTTGGTTGGAAAGTTACTCTCAACTATTTTTCAACATGTTAAGCAAATCAGTGAAGCTGTTATCTAGCTTCTTCACATAAAAAATTCACAACAATTGTGAAAGGAGTCCGGGAGTGAGTGCATGATCAAATCTTGGTTCAACTCTCCATTCATGACAAAACTCGTTGTCCTAATTGTTCAATCAAATTGATTATACTAAGGATTTTTATTTGTACTGTAGTGTCATCGATCATTCTAGATCGGAAGAGCTCCTTAGATATTTGATATCTATCAGTCCTACTTTCCTCACCATCAACTACTTGATGTGCAGGAATATAGTAAGAACATCCATAGTTTCATGCTGACACTGAAGTTCGTTACTCATGGATGTAAGCATGATGCATTGAGCCAACTGTGCATCATCTTGCCACTTTCTAAAAGTAGCAATCTTTTCTCAGAGGCATTGTCTATAACCATTGCAGGGGTAGGCGTATTTAGGACATAAGATAGTTTTTCAGCCGTGAGAACTATTCTCAATTTTCTTAATCAATCCATTTAATTCGGTCCAGTTAATTTAGCATCTAATATGCTACGCAGTGATAGTAATTTAGACATAGTAAAATTCTATAAATGAATTTGTAATTAACAACATTTTAGCATACATTCTTTTATTAATTATCAAAATAAATTAGGTCTTATTTTAAATTGGTATCTCCCACTATTTTCTTCAAACTATATTACCCTCAATATATATAGTTCGTCAATATCTAATTAAAGATATGCTAGTAAGAATAAGGATCCCATTTCAAATGTATATAGCCTTGTGTGTGCACAACAAATATATATATATATATATATATATATATATATATATATATAGGTAGACAACTTTTGTCAATTACATCAACTATGTAACTCCTTGTATTTTGCCTCTTAAATCATAATGGTCAAGTGTGTGCACATCCGAACTAAAATAATTTAAGTTAAGTCAAACCCAGCATTTTCATATAAGTGAAGAGAAAACTACGGCCCTTGTGTGTGTGCACAACAAAACAGTAATGTTCAATTCCTTATAAATATCATATGTAATAAAAATAACATCTTAAATATTTAATACTTGCCTTATGTGTGCACAACAAACTCATATTAAATATTCAATACTCTATTGTTTCTATCATGCTAGAAGGCGACGTTCGATATTCCAAATATCTTTGAACATTACAACTTAATATAAAATATTTGAGGGGTTTGTTATTAATTTGTCTCATCTTGTTTAGCGCGCATGCACATATATATATATAAAATACGCGTCATATTAATGGGCATGCGAAGCATGTTTGCATAATATATATATATATATATATATATATATATATATATATATATATATATATATATATATGTATAAACATGCACATATAGAATACTATATTCTACCCGGATTGATTATGGACTTTTATTCTAGTTTGGTTCACTAGAGCCACCAAGTGAACCAAAAGGTCAAACCCTAGGGGTGAAAGAATTAATATTTAAATATAACTATTATATTTAAATTCAGGCTCCATTATAAACGGGTCTTCAAGCGCTCCTTGCTCCCTGCTCTTCAATTCTTCAAAATTTATTTCTAACTATTCCTATTATAAAATTATTTAAAATAAATAGAAACCTTGATCAGCAGTCAAGGGGAAGTACATAAGAGGGAGATAGAATTTACATTAAGAAAAATTAGAGAAGACGATGTACGCAGACCCCATTTAATAAAACACATACATTGAAGCATCCAACTAAAATAAAATTCAATCACATTGGTCAATAGTCCATAATCAATCACATTTATTATCATACACATCACCATATGCATCAAGAAATAAAATTCATCTCATGAATAATAACATTCAATATATATATTGATATCATTTAATGGGCAAATTTAGTTAGCATAAAATCTAATTTTGAATCAAAATAAACTCCTTTATTTTAATCCAAATTTAAATCAAAATAAACTTCTTTTATTTTAATTTATCCAAATTTGAATAAAATAAACTATTTTATTTTAATCAAATTCTTTAATTAAAATAAACTCATTTATTTTAATTAATTATGGAATCCAATTCCAAGTAAAAAAAATTATTAAAGGAAACACCGATTATCTTTCCTATTCACAAATAAACTCTTTTATTTTGAATAATATGAAATCTTATTTTATATCTAAATAAACTCCTTTATTTAAGGAAATACGGATTCTCAAATAAACTCCTTTATTTTGAATAATATAAAATCTTATTTCATATCTAAATAAACTCCTTTATTTAAGGAAACATGGAATCCAATTTCAACTCCAATTAGTTATCATGGAATCCAATTCTAACTCTAATTAGTTATCATGAAATCCAATTTTAAAATTAAAATAAATCTTTTATTTTAAAATTAAAACAAACTTTTTAATTTAATTATAAAATAATTAAGAATATAATATATATATTTATTATATATACTAAAGTAACCGTATATATATAATATATATATTACAAAGAATCACATGAATCTACAGGATATTGAATCACTTATGCTTCAGGATCACAAAATCATGAATACTTAACATGATTATATAATATAATATATTAACCGTGACATCTAGTATACTAACTAAGACTTTCACACTGAACTATGATGCACGTGGTTTATGTGTGTGTGTGTGTGTGTGTGTGTGTGTGTGTGTGTGTGTGTATATATATATATATATATATATATATATATATATATATATTATCATAAGGAAACGATTTATATACTCCACGCTGCTATTCAATAATTTCATTTTGAAATAGGCTAGCCACGCAAATCATGAAATAACAAAACAGACTTTCGGAAGAAAAAAATTTCAGCTCCTTTTTTTTTATTTATAAATTTTATACAATAAATTATGCCCAATTAAATTGTTCTAGACACATATCAACATACATATCAAATTTGAACAATTAATAATTCGCATAAAGGTATGGCTTTGATGCCACTGTTAGGTTTGTAATATTCATGAACGCAATCAAATTACACAAAATAATCAAAAACGTGAAAAATCAAAGTTTTAAAATTTTTACAAGCAATATACCCGGATCATCATTTATGCACAATTATTAATTAAACAAAAAGATAAAGGACAAGAATCATACCATTGAAGATTCGAGCTTCCTCATGTATAAGTTCACCTCCAATCCTTTTCGTGTTCAACTTGAATCCACCGGGTTTGGTTCCTTCCTTTGATCAACGTTAGCCACCCAAGTGTTTGGCCTTTAGAGGTGATCCACCAAGGAAGAAGAAAAATTCAAGAAGATGTGTATTTGGCAAAACCCTAGTTTTTCTATTTCTCATAGAAAAGGAGCGTACTCTCCAACTATTAGAATTACGTCTGTTGTGAAAAAGTCAACAACTCCACAATCACCCATAATAAGACTCTTCTTATTTATAGATGTGGGCAACCCTCCTTAACAATTAAAGAGTTGAATTTTATTTTAATTAATTAAATCCTTTAATTAATTAGGCTCCCAATCTTATTAGGAATAATTAATTAAACTTTTTTAATTAATTCGCCTCCTAATCTTATTAGGATATATGAGAGTACTTTTATTAATTAATTCCCAAACTCCTTTAGGAATTAAATAATAATAATAGTAATAATAATAATAAGACTCCTCTTATTAATTTATATTAAATATTTCAAAAATATTAAATAATAAATATTAAGCTATTTAATTTATTCTATCACCATATATTAAATTAAATATACTTAACTTATTATTACGATTATGCCATTAACTTCTTCAATAATTATTCTTCCTTTTATGGTGTGACCCTTTAGGTTCTCCATATTAAACCGGTTGTGAATAAATCAATTAGAACAATTCTAATCTTATTTAAATAATTATATTAAACTATTAATTTATTTAAATAAATAATATTTATTCTACAATAGGGATAAGTCTCCCTAGCGATTAACGACTTTCTAGATAATATAGATTTTAACATTAATCATAAAAGAACCTTTGAGTAAATAGTTTCCGTATAATTTAATCCTTCCACCACACAATGTCCCAATTAAATATAAAACATGGAATTACTGCCAAGTCTTATTTTATTTAATTATATGTTTTTCGATTCTTAAATGCACAACTCCAAATAATACAAATTAGAAACTCCTTTCTAATTTCATTCTGCCTTGGCCAAGGACTACTGGGTTGCCATTTATCGAATCACATATAACATTTCTCTTCTTTTACTAGAAGCGGTAGATTCTTTATTGATCATATATTATCTCCATGTACAACTTATTATACCCAAGCATACCCTTTGATATACCCTAAGGGTCTTAAGGAATAAGTCAAAGTATAACTCATCATACACAAGATACTATGATGATCTCAAGTCCAAGGATCACTTGTACTACTATCACTACAGGAATTCCTATTGACAGGCAAGTAAAACTCCATTAGGTATTCCTTAGCGAGCCACGTTCATTGAACTTATTTTCTAATAAACACCTACATACTTGCTTTAGCGTCTCCACACAAATGATCATGAGATCAATCATCCTCATCCAATGAGCAAGTAACGTACATACCAATCTATCCGGATTCACTAATCCCCAATTTAATAATCTAACGGTTGAGAACTATTTTAGTTTTAAGCTTTCTAAGAATTTAGATCTCATTAGAATGATCATCATCATTATTCTAAAATCATTGCTTAAAACTATGAGTTTATCACATATTATAAAATAGCATCATGTAGATAATTATAAGCCTTTAATAAATTAATACTTTTTATTAATAAATGAATAAGATTGTTACAAAGTATATACTTTATCATCAATCATGATTGGCTTATGTGCATACTACTTTCATGTGGTTCATTGGACTATTTTCTAACGGGATGTGATGACTGTTTGCTCCCATGACTTCTGATGGGGACTGGAGAGATCACTGATGACTCTGATGAACTACTTGGATGTATGTTCCAAAGTTCTTAGGAACTTCCAGGATGTTGACGTTGGGGTTATCACCAAAGTCTTTAATCCTTGGTACAGACTTTCTACTATAGATGTTCCTCTTATGTACAAGAGACTCTGGGAGAATAAGCATTTGTCTGATGCAGATTGTGTATAACAGATTCCATCATCAGTCCTTTCCAATGAGGATGGCCTTCCCTGACTTGTATTGCCATGTCCTTCAAGTGACCTGTCAAAATTACTGCCAACAGTCTGTGCTTGTCAGGATTTCTTGACCCTCGTTGACACGTGCATTAACGGCTGATGTCATCGGATGTTTTTTGATGCTTTGTTTGGTTTAATTGTCAACGGTTGTATGTCGTATGAAATCCCCGCTAGGGAGCATTACTTTGGAGTTACGACCCTGTATTGACTACATCAGACCTTTGTGAGAGCCTATCGTAGTTTATAGCAATTATGATCATCGGTATAGTGAACCCTGTGTTTGGATGAATACCAATGAGTGATAGAAAGACCCGCAGTTTGGTCTGTGAAAACCAGGATTTCAGGCTTTTCCGCTCAATCATGTAGCATCTTTTCTCCTGATTAGACTATTTCAACTTGTGAGACTTCCTTTGCAACTCGAATTGGACCGAGCTGGAGGGAAGGGCACCTAGGGGAGCCACAGGTACACCTACGGCAAACCGTGGGTTGCCTTAAGTGGCCTATTGCTTTCATAAGTCATTTTTATACTGTGCCACACAGGAAATCCGAGAGCACTTCTTCAGATCTGCTGAGTTTGGGCATCTTTCTACAAATTCTGTCATCGTACAAGTGTTTCACACTATCCTGGTAATGTATGCATGCCTTCTTTCCAGTTTTCGTCCATTGGAAAAAGAGTTATCATATGAAATGCGTCTAAACACATAGTAGTGAATATGCATGCTCATATGACTTGATAAAAAATATTCAACAAAGTAAATGTTAGTATTAAACCATGCTAAACAGAATGATGTAAAAAAAATTGACTTTTGAAACAGTCAAATTGGTACCATTTTCTACTATTTCTTATCCTATTTGAGGACAAATGAGCAAAGGTAAGAAAACAAAGCAATCTTGGTAATTAGGCTACCTTACGGATTATGACTTTGAAATATTTATGCATTATAGGATGTTTATGACTGTGGGTAGGTGTGCTATTGAATGGCCACCTAGTCATGCCTATGCGCATGTGGATAGTCCTGTTTACAAAGGAGACTTTGACAAAATTTTCCAAAAGTCTAAGCATTGGGTAGGTATGCATTTTTAACTCTAATGTAGGCGTATGTCAAAGTAATGCATGCATGCATGTAGTCATAAAATGCATTTAAAAAGCTCCAGGTTTGAATTTACCACACCATTTCTGAGGTGATTTGGAGACTTGTGTCCAGATATTATGGATCCAGATCAGCCGAGTAGTTCCCGCAGAACCACTTCAGGTGTGCAGAGGAGGGCTTCTGAAGTGCCTTGACCCCGCTCAGTTAGACAGCCTCGTCGTTTGGCAGAGGCAGTGATACGTCTTATCCGGGTTGATGTACATGATGTTGAGGAAGAGGAGGAAGATGTACCGGCTACGGCTCTAGCTCCTGTTGCTCATGCTCCTCGTAGGGAGCTTCCAGGCATTATTATGACTATTCCAGATCTTCTGGGTGATTTGAGTCGCCATCCCTCAATTTACCTACAGGCAAACGAGGTACAAGCTGGGTTTGAATCTTCCTTTTTCCTATTGATGAGGAGCAAGGATTTGACATTGATTTGCATTTGATGTAGGTTCCTGACTTTACACACCCTCGAGGGAACTAGTTCAATATACGCTCCTTGTATCAGGCTCTGAATCCAGATTATCGAGGTATTGTGCATGGTTGGGGCATTGGGGCATTTTTTTCCATTCTACCCCGCCGTTGTCCCTGGGGTTACCTCAGGGCATTGTCTGAGCGCTGGTTCACCAAACTTAGTCTCTCTATTTATTATGAGGTGATGATGACGTCGATGGATTGGCGGTTTATCACCGATATGGAGTTTAGAGGGGCGCCAGTGCCATGTACGACGAACATTATCCCGACTACCATTCGATCCTTGCTAGGAGTTTCGGTTGAGGCGCTCAAAGGTAGGATCGTCCGTACATGTCCTTTGAGCATATATGCTATGAGTGGTCTGTTGAGTGAGCCATGCCCGCTGATGTGAGAGTCAGGGATCGCATTCTTCGGCGATTGTTGCTGGTTATTATCAAGGGTTGTTTCATAGCAGACAACTCTTCCACGGTGTCATTCACTTTGATCAGCGCCACTCGGGAGGTGGACCATATGGGAGAGTATGATTGGGACTCCTACACCTTTGCCTATTTCTTCAGGGGAATGTGCATGCGTTCGCAGGGCTTAACAGAGGCTTGGCTAGGATTTTACCCATTTTCTGCTAGTGAGTATTTCTCTTTTGATTTTCCATATACAGGTTAAGAGTGTTGACTGATCGCAGATGTTTGCCTTTATGTTGGCAGTTTTGGGCCTATGAGAGGTTTCCATGTTTGTGTCCTATTAGTGTGTTAGGTTTAGATACCCATCCACGAGGATAACGATGGCATCACTCTATTCTGGCGGAGGTTCTTGTAGCTAAGGGTTTCACTCATTGTCACCTACAGTTGCAGTTGTTAACAGCTGATGCCATCACTTGGGTTCCCTATTTCGGAGAACATTTAAGTATCGGCTTTGAGGATGGATACCCGACTGGTGTTGAGCATGTGATGTCCACCCGCCGGATTCCTATCTTCACAGATGGAGGATGGGAGCTCTATTTAGGAGAGCGTGCTATTAGGAGCACCACAAGAGAGATTCATGTGCCGATATTGCCTCCTGCCAGGCGTTATTGGCCTGTGTTACAGTCGTCGGTCGATGATATCCCATTTATGGGCATTGACGGCTACACTTTATCAGAGGGTCCGTTTACTCAAGAGGCATTATACCGCTGGTGGTCCCCTCGTACTATTGGAGCCCAGACTTATGTCACTCAGTTTATAGGGGATATAGTTCTTGGATCCGTGATGATGACGAATTGGATGACCTGTGTCTGAGATCTGACTCATTTGACACAGATTGACAATTTGACCCGGTAGTTGGACTGGTCACATTTTTCCATCCAGAATTTGGGTAGAGATCCTTCAGAGGCAGATACTTTTGATCTTTCCAGCTTAGGGCCTGGCCCTTCAGATGACCCATATGGCTTTGCCGGTACAGATTTTCCCTTGTATAGGCCTGACATCCCTCTTGGAGGAG